>JAUMHQ010000058.1:14521648-14543285 GCA_032361165.1 Enteromius paludinosus
AAGACTCCTAAGAGACTGAGGTGTTTTGTTGTTGAATGTATTAATGAACATAGCAGTAGTCATTTACCCCCGACATCCCCCGAGTGACTGAAGGATTATTCCTATTCATATAGCAGTGGCTGCGATGTTTATATATGTACATGGAAATGAAAACTGTCCATATTTGCTGTTCCTTTTGGCAGTGAAGATCCTTGTCACACTTTGGATTGTATTCAAGCTATGAAGCCACCTTAAAGCTCCTCCATTTCAGACGAGGCGAATCAATTTGTTCCATTTGTTTAGAGCGAATCTGGAAGATATCAGGATCGTTGGAGGTTTGGATAAGCCGTTGCAAATGTCTTGCTAGTAATCCAGAGTCATAAGCCAGAACCTGCAAAGGAACCGATGCGTTTTCAGCGTTCTTTGCTGATTTGTTAAGCTTATCCTGAGGGTTGCCTTATGGCGCCTTTTGCTAGTAAAACAAAAACATCTGTTTCAGGCCTCTTAGACCCTTACAGAAGCCTGTGGTCGTGCGACGTTTGCTTCATCTGTCATTAAGCACTGGATGATCTGCCAGAAACGACATCTCTTTCACAGTTTGAATTCAGTCAGTAGCCATCATCTCTGGATGATTGCTGCACCTTTGCACCCATTCCAGTTTATCATTTAGATTATTCATTTGAGTGTGTTTTAGTAGGGGAACTGGAGCTGGGATGCAAACTCTAATCAGCTGTTACATTTGACTACCTTTTAAAATATTTTTGCCCTTCATAAGGTCAATAACACACACTCACAGACATAAAGGTACAAAAGCTGTCAGTGGGGTGGTATCTTTTCAAGAAGTATGTTCATACTTGAAGGGTCCATTTTACCTTAAATCTGTACGTATTTTAGCCTATAGGTACAAAAGTGTACCACCCCAGTGACAGCTTTTGTACCTTTTATTTCTGAGAGTGCATGAAATTATTTGCTCAAAACGAGAATATTATACACTTGTGTGTATGCAACCCCAACTCCTCAAATCAATTTAAATAGTCATGTTTAGTCATAAATAGTCCCCCTTGCAATATCGCTGCAAACTTCTGTTGAAGATTGTTGAATTTATTTATATATATATATGAAGTTAATTAGAAAAAATAAATATACTTTAAAAAACTTTATCATGTTTTTATTGTGTTAGTTAGCTGTATTTTTTATTTTATTTTATTTTTTCATATACACATTGTTTTTATGTCACTTTAAACTAGTTTCAGCATTAAATAGTTTCTGGCTGAAGGAGGAAATCCTATTTAGATAAAGTTTTCATTTTTACTCCATGTGATTTCAGTTCTAAAGTGCCCCTTAAAGTTCCTTTCTTCTGTTATAGGGAAGATTGTGCTTAATAATAATAATAAAGAATAGTGCTTCTGAGTTTTCGAAGTACTGTATGTGTTATCTACGATGATCTGATCTTATGGAAAAGAATAGAATTTTGTGCAGACAAGACGTGATACTAAGCAGAAAGGACAAAGAGAAATGGGCAAAGAAATTGCATTTCCAGTAACTGAGACACTGCACATACCAACTTAAAAACGAATGCAGACGATTTTCTCTAAATGACAAAAGCATGTCCTTGAAAAGCAGAAGAACTACAGTCCTTAGAAATACTGGTCACACTGTGAAATTGGACTTTATCCCTGATTTTGTTAGTGAAAGGACATTTGTCAGCAGGCTAAGGAGGAGCTTTTGACTATGAGGCCCTATGTCAATAACGGTCATTGATGTGAATTAACACTTGCCAAGAACGCAATCCGTATAAAATATATATATATAGTATATTTTTGGAGTTAAGGTTTTAATGTGTTTTTTTTTTATTGGGTAACATGGCTGTGCTTAATCAATGCATGAATACATCATATTGAACTGCGAACAGTTTACTTGTTTTAATTTTCTTACACTCAAAAAAATTATTCCCCAATGCTGTTCAGTTTATTTAAAAAACATATTTCTATTTAACACAATTATGTTTGGTTCCCTATTTAAACAACTGCATTGTGTTAAACTGACTTGAAACAGTTTTGTTTTGTTTCTACTCAATATTTTCATTTTGAAAGAACATAAATGATTTTAATTAAGTAACTAGGAAGTGGATTTCCCCTTCCCATCATGCTTTGCACAGGGCAGGATAAGGATAGTAAATCTTGAAATAAAATGTTATTTTAGGCATTTTTATTAAGATGATAAAACTAGGAGACTTGTTAATGTTTAATGCTCTTCTGTGTTTATATTTAAAATACATTCTGCTATGTTAGTGTTTCTGGGGGGTTACCATTGTGGTAAAGTGCATGTGCTTAGGGAACTGCTAACATGAATCTAAGTTGTTTTAATAATAATAATAATAATAATAATAATAATATGCCGTGGATGTATCAAAACCATCTTATGTTATGCATAACAAGTTTTTTTTTTTTTTTTCAGCGCAGAAGGATGTCTTCCTATTAATTTATTTTTCAGTTAAAAGTTTTAGTTCGAGTATAAAATTTATAATTTAGCATAAAATTATCATTTTAATGCATAAAATTTATAATTTCCAATAAAACTATTTGATCAAATTGAGTTGACCCAACTACATATTTATTGGATGGAAATCCAGCCTTTAATTAAAGTTCATCCAATGAATAATTTTTTTGAGTGTAAGCAGATTAATGTAAGTTTCTCTGCTTCAAGCAATCAAGCACACAGAGAAATGGAGACCACGTCTGGCTGATTTTTAGAAAGAAATACAAAAAGTTGCAGTGTGGATGTTGTGTTTTGATGTGTATTATGAGAGCACGCTCCACAGCAAAACATGATGAACCTAAACACAAATTGAAGACAAACTGGCTAAATTAACATGGGGCTCAGTGAATGATTGACTGAGTTTGAGATCCGGAGAGGAAATGGCTTTCGTCTATAGCATTTTTTTTTTATTTTTAATTTTTTTGCAGACTTCACAATCTCTGTGGACACCATGCTGCTGCTCAAATAATGAATTTGGTTATTTAATCATCATTAGTCTTAGTGCTGCTGTTTTCCCTTACATGTGTCGGTTTTAAAAATGATAATAAAAAGGCTTCCATTGGGGAAAAAATGGATCCAGTTTGTGTGATGTTTCGTGACGTGCAACTTGTGTAAAAGGGTGTGAAAGAGTTTTTACAGTCTGCGCTAGTCTTCATGATGATTTCAGGAGAGAGATCAGTAGCTCAGCTGTTTTGTAACACTTGTTTTAGTTTGATTATCTCTTTATGCTCGATTAACCCCTGCTTTGCTATAGTGCCAAATGGACAAATTTTAACCATTTGAAATTCTCTTTCTAGATACGGAGAGTGAGTTCTCCTCTCCAGAAGGCCAGAGCAGCCTGATCCAGAGAGAAGTTTCCTATCCCATAGGGAAGATGTTTGAGGACCCTGTTAAGATATAACAAGAGTATCACATTTAAGGTTTTTTTACGACACAATGTGTTGTGTAAAAATCTAAATTAATCCATTTATCCATTAATCCACAACATATTATATACAATATTTTTATTTTTTTGGTCCGTTCATAATGTTTTCTCCATTAAAACTGAAAAACAAGGTTTTATGTAATGTGTGTAATTCATTCATAAATTCTTATGGAACTGATGTATGTGGTTTTGAAATCTGCCATCTTTGCGTGGTGAGTGACTAATTACATTGGATTTGGAAGAAAGGACAGCAGGAGATCACAGTCATGACAGTCTGTGGCATGCAAGGAAGCAGATTGGTCCAATTTTTTGTTTTTGAAGAAACAAGTTAAAAATCCACAGTATTTTCTTTCTTTCTTTTTTCATTTGGTTAATTTGAAGTGGATTTCAATGGAAAAACATGTTTGTGATACGTTTGTAGTGACGGCATCTCCCAGCAAGGACTAACAGGGTCTGTAAAACCTTGACTTTCTGCTATTATGTGTTCAGAGTGTTGTGAAATGCTTCTTACCTCGTGCTTTTGAACTGCTCCCAATTGGGCTGTCAAGAGTAATAAATGGTGAAGGGTTCCTGTGCTCAAGATTACAGATGCTCATCCAAGCAGATAAACAAACTCAAGCATGCGCTGTAAGCAGTCTTTGCGTTCAAGTCTTGTTGCAACTTTGTTGTATCAGAGCCCCGCTGTACACAATTCTCTTAAAGATTACATAACTTAAAAAACATTCTTTCTGTAGGATTACACGTGTCTACAGTGGAATTCACGTTAAAGTATTAAATAAAATCACAGACATGTCAGTTATAAGCTTGAGGCTAGACTTAAGTACAGTCGAATATGATAATGTGTAAGAAACATTATACATGTATTTTGATAGAAATGAGTTATTTTAAATAGAAAGTAGAAGGCATGAGGAAAGGAAGTGTTACAGTTGTTGTTTTTAAGTTGTAAAATAACAAGTATGTTACATGTTGTGTATATGTAAACAGCGATTCAAATAATGCTGCTTTTACTGCTTTCATTAAAGAATTGCTAAACTTCTTCTCAAAGCTGTCCACATCCCTAGTCTCAAATCTTTTGTTGAGTGTCACTACATTTTTTCACATATATATTTTATAAAAATTTAAGAGCAAAGAAAGCCCACCACTGGCTATAATAAAATTTCAATAAATGCCAGTAAATGACATTTCAAGCAGTGTAAATGTGAACGGCTCAGAAACCAGAACAAAAGCGTCTGGCACCCTTTGTAACCCTTTAATGGAATTAGCAGAAATTCTTTGCATTGGATACACATTTATGTACAGTAAAAGGAAAATAGAGGAACAGTGACTCACTGCGGATGTAGCAGTAATGGTTCAAGGCCCCTATTCCTTAATTCTACTAGTTTATTACTTGTGCGTTTCTTCTGAACTTTCTCTGGTCCTTGACATTTTTCTTAGCACATTTCTAAGAGCGATTCACAACCTACAGTACATAAAGTACAGTATTGCAACCCCTCTCCTTTTCTAGGGGACGGCAGCTGTGACATGCTCGTTTGTAATCATTGGTCAAGTGTTCACCATTAGCTATATATAATCTACTCAAGGTCTTAGGAAAAACAACATGGAGGAGAAGGGAACGTAGGTAATAAAGAGCGGTTGTGTGTGCGATCGATAAAGTAATTGAAAACAGAATGCAAATGCAGTACAGTTGAAAAAAAGTGACAGTAAGTGACATAAGCCAGACTGACTCTGCTTATTCTTAATAGATGTGTAAAAGCTGTTTACATGTAGTCCACAAGACAAAATAATAAGAGAATTTCTTAAAAAATAAAAGTGTAGATATGCTTTATTCTTAATGTTTTATTTATGGTGGTTTATTAGCATGTTGTTTTTCAGAAAAATCCTCCAGGTCCCAATAATTCTTCGGTTTGCCAGCATCTTTTGCTTATTTGAATTCTTTCCTACAGTGACTATGATTTTGAGATCCATCTTTTTTACAATGAGAGGTTTCTGCCTTTAAACGTCCGCAGGGAAGCGATTTGCAAAGATTCATAAAAAAAGTGTACTCACTTCTCCTGTTGATGTAGCTGGACCATGAATGATTTGAACAGACGCATTTAGGCATCCAGTATCAGCGCATTCCCTTAAAAATGAAATCAACATTAATCCTCTGCGTATTCAATGGCTCAGATGTCGGGAGTAAATGACGACTGCTATATATTTATTATTACGTCCAACAGCAAAATGCCTTAATCACTTAATCAGAGACATCTTGTCTTCCCCTGCACAAGCTTATAGAGGTGAGAACAGCTCACTCAGGGCGGGTCTAAGGTAAGACAGCCTTGTCAATCAATGGGGAGGGGCCTGTGCAGAACTATGTAATTCTGACAGGAACCTGATTTGAGAAAGGGGATAAAAAAAGAAAAATCCTTTGTGGACTATTATCATTCTAGGATGGATGTGTACACGCACCGCAGACACAGCCGATTCGGATGTTATCACGCGATTTGAATGGGCCGTTATCAGTCGTTATCAGCCCATTCATATGGGTCACTGCTGCACCTACTGTTAAAACTTAAAATGAAATTTATTATTCTAGCGATTAGATTGTGTTTATTTAACGTCTACACCTACACCTACCCCAACCCTAACACCTACCCTTTACTATGATACAAAAATAGTATTATTGTCGTACAGTGTTAGGGAAAATTTTTTTTTCGATTGATGTGCGCATGCCCAGTAGTCATATGGATGATAACAGCCTTCTAAGCCTACCAGTAGTGCAGCAGGCCCCTACTGACCCATATGAATGGGTTGATAGCGACTGATAACGGCCCATTCAATCGCGTGATAACATCCGAAGCGGTGTCTGACACACATTTGCCTTCATACAACAGAAAAAGTGAATTTTGTATTTAATGACCCCTTTAAGGTGGGCGGGTGGACATTGTCTCTAAAATGTCTCTGTTCCTGTTTATTCCTTTCCTTTCCTATCTATTATTATTCCTGTGCTGCTTTGATTCCTTTTCCAAAATGCTATTCTCCCGGCTTTCCGCTGCTTCATCGCTCTGAATCTTTGTCTTCTCTGACAGCAACCATCTTTCACTTTCCCATGTGTCTTGTATCTCTTTACCCTCTATTATCTATGTCTCCCTGCTCCTCTGTCTCAGGCTGGAAAGCTCCTGTGCTTGTCATGCATAGTCATAACACCCTGGTCTCTGGGTTTGGAAAGGCACTCAAGCAAGCAGGGGGCTTATCATCGGAGCCAAGAATCAAGAGGGATGTGCACTCACAGACCCTCCCCAAATCCTTCTAAAAACACTGCTCGCTCTCTCTCTCACACACACACAGCTTTCCATAGCATCAGAACATATACAGCATTGCAAATGGGTTTGCTTATCTATTAGTAAGTGCTTTGTTTTCTTACTAAAATAATCTTATAGAAATTGATTATTTTGATTCTTGTCTTTGTCAATCAGGTCACAATGGCAAAAAAGTGAAAACGGCCTTCCATGAACAGGATTCTTAAAAAAGAGCAAGAAAAAGTATATGATAGCTCAACTCATGAATGCAGAAGCACAAACCTTGTGATATGGAGTGAAGTAGACAATACTACAGTATTCATCACACATTAATGATATTTTGATAATGATAAGTCTGTCCAGTGCAGGTTGATATTTAGGGCACATAAGCAACATGACCAATCGATAACAAAACAAAGCTGACCAATTTGCTGTGATCCCAGAGGTGCTCTGCTCTCTCCACTGCAGTACATTGCTTAGTGTTCCTCTGGACCAGGGCCAGAGTTTGTCTTCCACAGATTTTTGCGCATATGCCCATCCCCTTTCCTATTTACTTCATCTTCTTGCGGCTTTCTCACCAACACAAACTCCCCCAAATGTGAAAGCTCATTGATCTCAGCCCCATCGGAATTAAAACCTTTACGCCCGAGCTATGACTGGGCAGTTTGTTGCACAAAAGAAGCTGCCAGACATCCCACTGTGAGCACGGAAACACGTCCCAGTACAACTCTGCTCCACTAACAATGCGTCTGTCCCTCCTCTGTTCACTTCTGCTTCCAATCCATTTCCACCAAGGGACACAAGCAAACCAGTCATCACGACCTCTTCGTAATTCCAAGTAACACTGCCAAGAAGACTTGAGATGTGAAATGAAAACTTATCTTAGAAATCATACTCTACAACACAATAGCACTTACCAGCTGTGGTGAATAACATTTATTCCATGACTCACCTCATTACATCTGTTAGAACCTGTTCACAATGGTATAATCATTCCAACTGAAAACATATCACATAACATGACTGCACTGTTTAAAGTCGACATGAAATGGTGTTTACAAATTAATTTTGCTTCAGTAATATACAGTAATGTATTTCGATCATTTTGATCTCATATTGACTTTGAACTTAACCAATATAACCAATGCATTTTCAAATCATTCCCTCCTGCGAGTGACCACATCAAACTATTGAAAATGTTAGATCTAATGATGGTGTAATCCTCTCAAAGCCACGTCTGAATTAGTTCTGTGCTGAAGGTGCTTAATTAATAATAAGTGTCGCTATGGTGCCGGGGATAATACTGCCGTATTTGTTATGACTATAAGTCCCGTTTTGTCTGCCAGACCTTGCTGGGGAAAGGTCACAATCATTAGATGAAGCTGACTCCTGTCCTGTGTGTAGAGAAGGACCTCAGCTTACGCAAGGCTGTCCCCTGTGTGTGCTTGAGGAGAGAGATGGAGAGTGGGTATACTGCAGATTTATTACAGAGTGGAAGAGTATCAGTGGGGATGTGTGGGAATAGGATCTAAAGTATGGTTTAGTGTTAGACACAGGCGCTGCACAGGATGCAATTTTTAAAGTCAAACTACTGTCAAATGGATATTGCGTCCTAAAGATGTAGCGTTGGTAAGTTGAGGCAGATTGATTGCGAAATGGATTTGCTTTGAGCTGTAGAGGCTTATGATATGTAATACACGTGTAATACATCAATAGGTTTAAGTTTTAAAATTATATTTTTTATTTATTTTTAATTTTTTTAAATAGCCCATCAATGCTCTTGAATCCAAAATGCGGTAAAAACTCACACACACACAAAAAAAGTGAAATATATGTGTCTGGCTTATACAGGCAACAGCAAATGTATCAATTCCTTGTTTGCAACACATACAATTCATTCACAGCAATGCAATTAATTCTAATTTATACTATTAATGAAATATTATTATTATTAAGCACCAAAACTAAAAAGGAAAGTATAAGTAAGTATAAACAAGTAAATCAAAAACAATCAATCAAATCAGCAACATATAAATCAGTACTTACTGGAACAGTTTTGTTGAACTGAAACAAGGGATGGGAAGTGGGCTCAAGTGTGGACAAAACATAATAGGCTCTTTAATTAGCTTGTCAGGATCATAATCACATGGAGACTTTAAATAATGAGTATAAATGAAAGGATTTGAATCGGTCAGCGTGAGCATGTTGAGTGAGGGAATGGACTGGAATGATGAGTAGCAGAGGGTTTCTGTGAATGCTTCCTACTGAATGAATAATGGATTGCAGGTGAAGGAGAATGTCAGGTATAAATATAGTCTTTTGTGTTGTGTAGTTTGATTATGAAGCAAGCATTTCCTCTGTGTTCCTCTTTTTCTGTGTATTGCAGTAACATTCATTTTATTTTATCATAGAAGATAAAGTGGAGGATGTAAATAATTATTCATGATTAATTTACCACTTGAATTGTTCCAGTTCCAGACAAAAAAAAGGCTTGTGTGAGTTTGGCAGATAAAGGTATTAAAATTTCAAATGGTGTTTTTTTTTTTTCTTTCATAAAAAGGGCTATATCATTAGTGATCCTTGTCATCTTGCAACAAGTGAAAAAAACACAATCAAGCTAGTATGATCTCAATTATTCACCTTTTCTAGTTGATTTTATCGTTTATTTGAATACCTTTTGCCGTTTTAACATATAGGCTGTATTGTTTAAAAAAGGTTTTTGGATAAATTATTTTAGTATTAGAATAATTTATTTATTGTTGTTAATTATATTTGTTTTTATTTTAATAGAATTTGTTTTTTGGGTTTTTTTTTTTGTAAATGCTTATGAAAAAAATGTGTCAAAGCTTTGGCTGAAATCAGTATATTAGCTAATAAAATAGATTTTGTGTTATTTTCTGACTACACAGAGAGAGCAGAATCAATGTAAATAGGGATATTAACAGCAATCATGGGCACAGAGAAGGAACAGACCATGAGTTAATTAGCCCATAAAATAATAAGCTCATTATCTGAAAGACATTCCCACGTTTTATTCTGCTTTATCATGGGCTTTTGTGAATAGAGTTTAAAAAGAATATAGAATTAATGATTTAATGATCTCATAATCAGCTATGATCACCAATGTTTGAAACAACATTGAAGATGGGCATTGTTTCTGTTTTCATGCTCACTGTTTAGCTGTTCAACAGTTTATTTTTAATTTGTGCATCTTCATGAACACAAGATAATCTCTAGTTTAAGTCTAAACATTATTTTAAAAATTATATTTAAATTTTCAATGCATGTTTTTAAAGAAAAAATCAGGCCATGGGGCAAATAAATATAAGCACAAAATTAGTACAAAGAATGGTCTAAAATACAAAAATTATAATAAAATAATAAAAAAACAACCCTTGAATACTTATTCAAATTCTTCTACACTGACATAGAATTATTATATTAACGATATATAAATATTATATAGAAGCCCCTTATAAAGTAATATAATAAAGAAGATATTCTATATATTGAGGTTCTGCATCTTATAGATGTACATTGGCTTCACTCAAGATTTTTGAACCACTTGCTTTGGCAAGTTTCACTTGAGTAAAAGCAACCCTGAATTGACTTTTTTTCCACTGCTGCTTTTAGTTATTGTCTAGCTGGGCAATGGACCATGTTTAGTGAAGGGCCTGAACCAGAAGAGAACCAGATTGATTACTCTGATTTTCTCCCACTGCAATCTCATGGGCGGAAAGGTGAGTCTGCTCCCATGATGCATTGCCTCTCATGCGCACGAACTCCCTCAGAGCTCTAGCCTTTCATGTATCTCACAGGAGTGACATTTTCAGACAAAAAGTAAACACCGTACTGCACAATATCTGTAGCCAAGCATATATTTGTAGAAAGATTATTACTGCTTCAATGAGGCAAATAATTATGATTTTATGAGCGTTATCATATGATAATGATTAATACATGCTAAATTCCTAAGTAACAGTATCTCTGTGTGGCTGTCCTGAAAGAAAACATATAATATTTTTAAAAGCTGCACCCAACATCCTTCTTATACTCCCTTTGAAAAAAATAGTCTAGTGTCACTAACTTAGAGCGATAATACTCCCACCTTGTTTTTACAACTGATTCCTTATTGAAGAGCTGTCTATCATCAAATTTGTTTTTCATTTTTTCACCTGATTAGCGCTGATAAGTGTAGCAGCGAAGCCTTGTGACAGCAGATGGCTATATGTCTGAAGCTCTTGATTAGCTCATAAAATCATAAATTGAAGCAAACAGCAGCTGCTGATGTGAGAGAGGTCCAGGATGATACATGTAACTGAGGTGATTCGCTCGCTCAAAACAACACATAGCTGCTGAAAATACTACAATCAGAAGACATCAAAGTAATTATTAAAGTTTTTAATGTATGTTATATGGTATGTGTATTAGTGATCAAACAATCCAGTGTTCAGTTGTATTGTTACACTCTTATTAATAAAGGTTCTTTAATGGAACTAATGGTTTCATGGCAGATGCATTAAATCCAAGCTTTAAAATGTTATTCACACTAAGAAGTAAAAGTTATTTTAAGAAAACTGGAAAATAATGGAAAAAATATAGTTTGCTTTTACCTTATTATTAGAAAGAATCATTTTTGCCTCCACTGTTGCAAGTAATTTTGGATAAAAGCATCTGCCAAATGAGATGCAAATGTTATTTTAAGCGAGAGTGCAAAAATATAGAAATCCAATTGTTAGAATTTGCTTTTTTTCCCCTCAGGTTCAAAGCATTTTGAAGTAGTTTGTTTAATTTTGTTTAAAAAAGTTTCCCCAAATGACCAGTAAAATCAAACATGGAGTGCACAAATACACATTATTATGTTCACCCTGTGGCTCCACAGCTGAAGTTTGCCTTATTTATCTATTGGAAGAAAAGCCAGCTCTGACAATCCTGATGCACCAACAATCAAATGTCATTTGTGTTCAATATGTGTTCTATCTTCTTTTTTGTGATGCTATGGGAGATATCCCCCATCCCACAAGTCACATTAAGGTGGAGAAGATGTGGCGTATACAGCAGAAACTGTAACATCCAACTTGATCCCAATCTCTTGTGCTGCCTCCAGATGGCCTTGAGAAATTGAAAACAAACCATCCTGCTGAGGATTCACAACAATGTGTGATGAGCCACCGAAGCAAAACTGTTTCAGGTTATCTTGTTGTGTTTCTTCTTCTTTCAGATCCATTTGTGCATGTGTGAAACTGGCTGTGCTTTAGGAGTGATCGCTTTGCAAATGTAGCTTTAACACCATTCTGGTCTTTATTGAAATTTACAAAAAACAAGATTTGTGTTACTAGATTTATAATTTTTTAAAGAAAACTTTATCCCGTAGATTGTCATGATATTGTCATATGTTGTGCATTCTGGGTTACTTTTATTGCTATGTAGGACAAGGGGATATACTGCAGATGGTTTTTAGGGCATTGCTGTTATAGTCGGTGGTTGCTTACTGGCCAAAGTCAAACCCCACAAACCAGTCTCTGTGATTTCCTGATCTTTAAATATGGCTTGGAAATGAATGAATTATAATAAATATACACAGTACACACACACATATTGTAATGCTCAGACAGTGTACACAGGAGTCAGGACTGAAATAACGTAACAGATTTATTGAAACATAATTAAAAGGAACATCAACTTAGGATTGGGGCAAGGGATCAACGTAATGGTTTCTTTCAGGTCTGTACTCAGTCTTGTGGGCGATCTCCGGATCGCTATCTTCATACTCTGTCCCTTTATAACAGCGCAGACTCCAGCACAGACTCAGGGAGGTGCTCTTCCAGTGCGGACTCAGGGACTGAACTCAGGGTCGGCTCTCTTGGCCGTAGGTCAGGAACTGGAATGGGGAACGGCTCTTCTGGCCGTAATTCAGGAACTGGATTCGGGATCAGCTCTCCTGGCCATACTTCTGGAACAGGGTTCTGTTCTCCTGGCCATAACCCTGGAACAGGGTTTGGGATCGGCTCTCCTGGCCATACTTCTGGAAAAGGGTTTGGCTCTCCTGGCCATAACTCTGGAACAGGGTTTGGGATCGGCTCTCCTGGCCATACTTCTGGAACAGGGTTCGGCTCTCCTGGCCATAACTCTGGAACAGGGTTTGGGATCGGCTCTCCTGGCCATACTTCTGGAACAGGGTTCGGCTCTCCTGGCCATAATTCAGGAACCAAAGTCAGGATCGGCTCTCCTGGCCATAATTCACGAACTGGAGTCAGGATCGGCTCTCCTGGCCATAACTCTGGAACAGGGTTTGGGAACGGCTCTCCTGGTCATAATTCACGAACTGGAGTCAGGATCGGCTCTCCTGGCCATAATTCATGAACTGGAGTGGGAAACTACGAACTGGGCTCTGAGGGGACTGGATCAGCTTTCATGGCTGAAACTCTGGGGCAGGACCTGGATACTGCGGATTGGAGTCCGCGGGGATCTGGATCAGCTCTCTGGGCCGAAACTCTGGAGCAGTACTTCGAAAATGCGGACTCGGATCTGCGGGGAATGTACTGGCTCCCCAGGCTGAAACTCTGCAGCAGGATTTGGAAAATGCAGACGGGAATCCACGAGGGACTGGATCGGTGCTTCGGGCTGAGACGGGTTGACTGTACCTTCAGGGATTGGGATCGGGGATCTTGGTTGTGACTGTGGCAATCGCCGGGCATTCTTGGCCGATCTAATCTGAGTTGTCAATTTTGGTAATTAATTGACTAGGCTGGGTAACTGGTGTCAGAATAGTGGGGACAGTATTTTCTACGGTTAGGAGGGAACCTCCCAGCCATAACGCCTGGTCAATCAGGTGAGTGAGAGAACCTTGAGAGTCTGCATAGGGAACCTGTTTTGCCATCTGTTTTTGTTATCTAGCCCCAGCCAGAACAGAGTTCTCAAGGTTCTCTCCCTCCAGGTCACCCCGTGAGCAACTCGAACTCCTCCACTTATTCGTCTATAGCAGTGGTTTTCAACCTGTGGACCGCCAATTATTATTAATAGAAATTGTAATATTGTTACTATAATAAAAAATGTCTAATTGGCTGATCCGTTATGTGTATTTTCTGTTTATTCAAAACATTACCCGTTTATTTAATAAAGACAATTAACAGCCTTGCTTCCGAGTACTTAGTTAACCCGACACAAAAAGCAGGATCGTTTAAATTCTTTTGCAGCGGGCCGCAGAAACATATGTGTTTGGCTGTGTGGGCCGTGATTTAAAAAAGGTTGGGAACCACTGGTCTATAGGACAGCCGTCCTGGGTGCGGGTCTGGAGAAAAGCTTGAAAGAGTTTGACGCTTCCATGATGGAGCGAGGGTTTTTTCAGTCAGGTGCTGAGCTTATGTAATGCTCAGACAATGTACACAGGAGTCAGGACTGAAATAACGTAACAAAGATTTATTGAAACATAATTCAAAGGAAAATCAACTGCGGATTGGGGCAAAGGATCAACTTAATGGATTCTTTCAGGTCTGTACTCAGTCTTGTGGGCGATCTCCGGATCGCTATCTTCGTACTTGGCCCCTTTAACACAGGTAAGCATTCAAGGTAAGCATATTGCGACAGGTTGGTTCACAAGATCCATAGTACTTGGTGCAGGTTAGTGACTCATTAGGCAGGCCGTCACGACTTCAGGGAAACTCCGATATTCCAGGTAATGCAGAGGTACAGGATATAGGAAACCAGAGGTAAACAGCTAGTGGTGTTACCTCGAGCTCAGCCGTGTATATATATATGACCCTTTTGATATCATTCTTACTGATTTGTTGCTAAGGAAACCTTTCTTATTATTATCAGTTTTGATAATACTGTATAGCATTTATTGCTTTCCTGTCATACATTTTTTTAATGCATCACTGTTGAATTCAGGAATAGAAGTAAATGTATTTAATTATCATCTTTATTAATATTAATTAATTAATTAATTAATTAATGCATTTGTTTATATATATATATATATATATATATATTTATATAGTATATAGGTTTGTTTTGTAGCTAATAATCCCTGAAATTCATACAGTTCATGATTTATGACAGCGTGCCGTTTTTCCTCTCTGTTCATCTTTATGATCAGAAAGACTCCAGAATAACATGAATTGCTTTTCACAGGTGAACTGCAGACTACATGTACCTTAGTTATTCTAACCGCTTTGTCAAACCAAACAGAGTTCCCGGGCAAATAAGATGTGATTTTCTGCAGTGCAACATACTGAGTGCTAGTGTGGAAATACACACACATTCTAATATCACCGGGGCAGTGGGGTGCGACTTCTATTTAACACATGGGGAAAAAAACTGATTTAATTTCGACAGAGAGGAGGGAAAGAGTGTAGCTAAAATTGAAAGCATGTCTCACACACAGAGAAATCCTTCTAAGCGTAATGGATAAACCTCTTCTTCTACCTCTCCACTGTACGACAGTCTCTGAACATACTGCGTTCCAAGTTGTTTACCTTTAGTCTGTGTAATTCCAAATCCATTCGGCAGGAGAGGTGCGCAGCTGGCTTTCACTAATCTTGATTCCTTCTTGTACTCTACGTGCTTTATAGTCCCATGGGGGAATTTCAGGGAGCTGTTAAATTTGCGAGAGCCCTTTGATCCATGAGATTTCAGTCAGCTTCTTAATTTTTACACTCATTCCAGATTAGTACTCTGCTATTTAATTTATAAACAATGCAAATGTCAGTAGAAGTGAGCAGCAGATTGATGACATTTTTAACACTGTGCCTGTGGGAGAGTCAATTGCCATGGTTCATTTGGATTTTTAATGCCTTTTATAATGCACCATTGCTTGCTATTTCTATCGAGACGATTTTTAGCTAAAAGCTATGTTGAACATGAAGGATTATATAACTTTTTGTCTGTACATTCGGATGAGATGCTCTCCCTCAATATGCAGCTTGATTTCAGGATCTCTTTCAACAAGCTTTTCAAGTCTGGCTGGTTCCGACTTGGCAGTGTGTTGAGGTCAAGCACGCACTCAACGCAAAGCTAATCAGAACCCCAGCATAATGCTTTCATAGGATTTCCACATACATATTCTGGACGTTGATTTATCATGCTGTGCGTGAAGCCCGAATAATGCTTTCTGATTAATCACGCTTGTCTGGAGAAGCTCTATGACTTCATGAGAGTGTAATTACAGGCAATTGTGTCTAATAGACAAATCTTTTTCAAAACTAAATATATTATCTTATGGCTTAATTTCTGTTTATTTGCATTTGAAAATATTTTGATGGAAAAACAAAGAACACAATTGAAATTGATTTCACAAAGGCTTTCCAATTACCGGACCTTTTAGCAACTTTAGGAACTTCCTTTTATTCATTCCTTTGGACAGAGCTTTGGACCCGGGGCGAGCTGTACCACTTCTTACCTACATTCTTCTGTCCATCACGTTATATTTCAGATATGACTTAATATGACTTACTAAAGCCTTGTGACACAGCTTGCCCCATGTTAGGGGTACATCAAGTGGAGATTAATTAGAATAAATTAGTTTTGACATAAAATTCATTTTATTTGCCGGTATAGAAGATTAATTAATTTTTTTACATCAAAAAAGGTTGTGCATATTCAACAAAAACAGTTATAAGTAGAATATAAATGGACCCTTATTACTGGTCTTGTGGTCCATATGTTCACATTTCAGTACCCTCAAAGCTTCACAGCTTACAAATATCCTCACGACTGCATAAGCACATGATTTAAAAGGACTTTTTTGTAGCTCATTCATTTGCAAAGAGCAAATTCTGTGGTGCAGGATCTATAGATTCTTGTTCTATTTATACATTTAAATGAGTTCCAAAGACTTGAACTGGATGTCTCAGAACAAGCTGAATTAAAATCAATGTGAATGCATAAAGTATTCAACGATTCTTCTTCCTCAGCCAGAGTCCTTCGACCAGTCTGGGAGACAAAACGGCAGCAAACAGCCTAACAGCTGAATGTGCTGCATCTGGTCGAGACCACGTCTGCCAGATATCACCATGATTTACAGTAATATTACGCCTCTTTCAGTATTTATAGAGTATAGAGAATCATTATGTCTGTGAAATTGAAGGCTGAGAGTGTCGAATCCCAAGATGAAAATGACTAATTAGTGCCGGGGCGAATGAGGGAAGCCAATTTGATAGCTTTGAATTTGTCCTCTGAATGCTGCTGTCCTGCGTCACTGCGACGCCATTATCAGGTCGACATTTGAACAGCTTTAATAAGCATCATTTGCATTCACCATGTGATACTTTCTTAGAAACTCAAATTGAGAGTCTTGCTTTATGTTGATGAAAGCCACACTTTAGCTTCAAACGACACAGGATGTCAGGATGAGGAATTAGCCCAGGCCGAGGACCAAATATTTATGAATTTCCCGTAATTTAGCATTTGCTACATTCTATTCCAGTTCCACTTATCTAGTCATGGGTTTTTGAAGAAAACACTTCTATCTACGGAAAGTCCGATTTTTAATTGGAATTTCAAGATATTTGCTTCATGTAAATGACTACCTTTTGAAATGCGAAATGTCAATATTTATTTGGAGGTATATCAAATTCAGACTTTTCATCAAAGCATGGCACCATATACTTCCACAGATGTCTAAACCCTGAATATTCACTGACCCTGTTCCCAACAACTCTAGACTTGAAACAGAAATTCAGACATCAAAAGCGTGATGTAGACAGCATGATGTAACAAAGGAACTGGCCTATTATTTTAAATCAATTCTAGTAGAGTCCATTGTTGATACCTGAACAATATTTACAGCTTTTTTGAAGGATTCAATTCAAGCATTTGAGAAAACTAAATGTGTCTTTAATAAGAGAAAGAGAGTTTTTCTTGTTGTTTCTGTCAGTACCTGATATCTTGTCAAACTGAGAAAAATACGTTCTTGAATGTTAATGAATGCATGCATGTCATTTTGTTTATCAATTGGGAATTAAATGAGATTTTAATTCAAATGAAATGTCTTTTACATTATATAAAATGAATGAAATACTTTGCAGCATGGATTTTATGCGGGTCTCACATAAAAGTTCACAGCTGAAAGTTTACAGCTTCAAGAGTTGAGAGACAGACTACTTATGTTTCTTTTTGGGAAGAGGTGAATAGTGGTGCTAGCGGAAGTTGAATGGTTACCTCAGAGAGAGGTGAAATGTATAACCCGAGGGAGGTATTTTTAGACTAATAGTTCCTTAATGGCAGGTTTTATTAGCTTCCATCTCACAGACAGAAAGGCAGCTCTAGGAACTGGACCAAAATGCTTCTTTGCGGACAGAATAGAATGATACAATTACAGCAGAAATAATCACATTAGAGCGCAAATAGTCCTAGCACTTCCACGACCCTGGTTATACACGTAATGCATAGTCAAAAGATGTAGATTCAGATATGAACGCTTAAAGCAATAAATATCAGGGATTATCCCACAAATACAACTTTTATTACATTAGTATCTCAGTAAAGCTGTTTCTTGACCGCATCGTGGCCATTTAGCATTCTAGAATCAGTGTACTTTATACTCTGTTTCTCATTTCACAGACCTGATGATTTGTGGTTTTGTATGACCTCTGCTTTTCCCGACTGGCGAAGCAGTTTAAATTGAAGAGCTGTGCGGGTTTACTTATAGTTGCTTGTTTAGCTTCCTCTGGGGATGTTTTACTGTCATAATGCCATAATTTAACCCTCTGCTCGGAGATTGAATTTATGTATAGCTTTGAGGATATGGGCCCTACTGTCTTGACAGCGACCTACACCCTATTTCCAGCAAATCATAGATCACATTTGAAAATAGAGATCTTCTGTTTTCGACTGACATAGCTCAGGCAGGCTTATTTGCATGAGGTTTTCTTCCATGCACATTATGAATTGCCTTGCAACACTATAAGATCAGATGAGAGAATTTTTTATATCAGTTGCAAAATATGTTTTGCAATGGACTCCAGTGATTAAAATAAATTTTGCTGTCATGGAGATTGTAATAAGTCGACAATGGGAAAAAGAACCCATCAGCCTTTTTTGGGCCAGATCTGGGGAAAAATACACCTGTCTTAATCTCACTTTAAATGAGTCCAAAGAGCCAATATGCTTAGCACACATTAGACTCACTGTCTCTACTTTTTCTGTGGAAAATCCTTTTTTTTTAAGCCACAGACGTTATGGCTCATTTGTGTGCTACATATATTCTCTCAGCACTTTATCACTTTAAAAGGTTCTTTTAGAAAAGGAAGTGATTTAAAGGCCAGCGTTCCGTCTGTTGACAGATGCTGTATGATCAGGGTGTCATTATCAGTTTGCGCCAGACAGATAAGTCACTTTTTCCAAGAATTTGCAGCTTGCAATCATCTCACGATTCACTTTATAGGTCACTGAAGCAATGTCATCAGGAGATTTCTGTGAACGCAACATTTAAATTGTTATTTTCACATTGGTCTATTATTGTGGTTTACTCTATTGTCCTTAAATCACATGTAAAAATAAAAAAATCTAAATCTAGGACTAGCGGAAGTGTGCGTCTATATTGTTGCTTCATCTTTTCGTGTATCAGTCAGTTGTTTTGTTTAGTGAAGGACTGACGACATAAAGTGAGGTGAGAACGAGCTCACACTCTCGACAGTTTCAGAGAATCCAATACTGTTGTTGTTTACTATCTCTTTTTCTCTCTGTGCCTCTCAGACACACATGTTCACCAGACATGCATAATCTCAACATTTTCCCTGGTTTGTGTAGTCTTTTCTGGTAAGGAGAAGAGAATTGAAGAGATTCTGTGGTGGATGAAGTTTCAGAGAGTCTAATGCAGTAGTTATTTACTTTTCAGAGTAAAACAATCTGAGCTGAGTCGGAATTAATGCCTGAGGTGAGGTTAGCCAGAGAAGCATTCAGATTTCTGTCTCTGAGCTGCTTCAAATTTAAGCGCTTCTGCAAAAATCAATGTTTGATGTATTTAGGTTTTTAGAGATCATTTTAACTGTGTTAACTCTTGAGTAGTTTCTCACCACTTTTAATGCATTCTTTTGTGTTTGTAATGCAATTAATTACATTTTTTCCTTTCTCCTGTTACAATATATACTTCTTAGAAGGAAACAAACAATATCAAATGAAACATTATATATATATATATATAATATAGTTGTATTTAGCAAGAAAACATATTGATCAAAAGTGAAAGACAAAAGGTCAAAATAACAAAACATTGCTACTAAATGCTTCTTCTTTTTTTGGTTATCGAAGAATACTAAAAAATATCATAATAATAAGTGTTTACAAATTAAAAATCAGAATACTAAAATGATATGAACAAGAAGAAGAAGTGCTGCCACTGATTTGTTCCCAAGGTTTTTGAATTTACAGCAAACTTGCAATTAGAACAATTGAAAAAGCCAAACCAAACACACTTTAGTTTGAACTCGTTTTCCCTTCATGCTTCTGCATCATTTAATCAGTCAACTGCTCATGCTGTGGGACACAGTGCAGTAGGTTTAAATGGTTTATATTACCACTAGTGTCCCTCCCTATACTCTCTGGGATTAATTACTGTTACACCTGGATTGAGATTCATTGAAGTCCTGTTTCCTTTTCTCTCTGTGTCTTTTACCATCGTTGTTGGCACTAGACGCTCCAGTGAATAATTTCTGTCTGGTCTATATAGACTTTTCTAGCAAGGATGGGAAGACTCAGGGGATTCGGTGGTGAATGGAGGTGAATTTTAAGAACTGTCCTTCACTTTTCCACATTCTCATTATAGCAATGCTGCTTTCAATGCAACAATAGCCAAATGTGGTCTCTCCCAAAAGGTCACCACCCTCTTAGGTCTATTTGTTTGCTACTCTTTTACTTGTGTCTCTCACTCTCTCTCTCTCTCTTTTTCTATCATGCATGTTTGTTGACTCTGTCAGCTATGCAGCAGCATGTGTCAGTGGGTGCATACCTAATGCGAACGTGTCAATCCTCTAGTCTGAATGCCACACACACATCATGCTGAGCATACATAAAAAAGGGCTGATGAGGAGGTCAGGTGAGGATATAACACGTTTCTCGTGTTTAAGTGGGTGTACATTAATACTAGGGTTTTCTACAGGATTTTGTTTTTCAGCCTGACCGAGACATGCTAAAGAATGTTTAAAGGAATATTTCACTCAAAAATTAACATATGTTTAAAATTTACCACCTGCAGGCCATCCAAGATGTAGACGAGTTTCTTTGCAGTGAATGGGTGACTTCAGAATGAAAGTCCAAACAGCTGGAAAGGTGGACAGGAAACATGCTAATGTTTCATCTTGACGTTATCCTGATCGTTTTATAAACAACTCGTTTAAATTATTCAAAATCGACTCTTTCTTTTGATAGACAATAACTTTATACATGGTACACTTGAATATTTAAAAGTTAACAGGATGTTTTGATTCACTTATAGTTGTGCATGAAAGGTTATTTTCAAAAATACATGATAGGGGCACTTTAATAACAATACGCATTTATAAAAAAAATTCTTAGTAAAATGAACCAGTGGCGCATCTACTTGAAATTGCGTCCTGGGCGAGACCCCTTTTCGGCGGCCCCCGGCACATGGACTCATTCATTCTACAGCCAATTGTGTTTCAATACATAGTAAGACTGATAATATAATCAATCAGAAAATAAAGCCCACGTCTGACGAGATGTAATCATACACTCAACTGATGTAATATGCACGGCAATATCAACTAGTGACTCACCTACACATCTCTCTCCATGATGGTAACACTTACACTTTTTTTATAACGGCTGTAAATTAACCAAACCCACCCAGACTAACTTGAACAACATCACTAATACAAAATCCCAACTGTCTTGCTTAAATGACACAAAAATAAGTAAACTCTAAAGAAATACCCATAATGCACCTGGCTGCTAGTGC
>JAUMHQ010000058.1:14547908-14565779 GCA_032361165.1 Enteromius paludinosus
AAGGGCACTTGAGGCACCTAGGAGGAAAGGGGCGGGTGCTCAAGCACCCTCCGCCCCCCCCTCTGCACGTGCCTGCCTTCAGAGCTCACTCTTTCTTCACTGTTTGTGTTGTATTTCTAATGAAATAAATGCAGTCTTGGTCGGTATGAGAGACTTTTTTTTACAAAAACAATGGCCACGTTTTTGAAATGATTTTATACTCCCTATACTCGAGTGATTGTTACAATTCAGTGCATTAAATTATTGTAGCAATATCTCCTATCACAATCAGATACTGTATCCTCATCAAAGCTATGTCATGTATATTCAGTTAAAGAATATCTGTCTCACTTCGTTATTTCATCTGGTTCGTATTTTGTACAGCACAGACCACAGATTTTACAAACAAACAAACCCCCTGGCCTATGCAACTTCATTTCTTTTAATTTGATTAATTTCCCCATTTATTTATTTATTATGGGACAGTTGACCATTTCCAGATACTTTCTTAGCATCGTTTTTGTTTTAACCAATTACACTTGCCAAAGGGAATGAAATTTGAAAATCAAATTATGGTGGAGTTGTGCCAGGGATGATAATAAAAACCAGGCTTACTGTTGAATGATAATGGGCCAATACAAATCATAATGCTGATAGAGGAGACGTGCTGCAAATAATCTTTTTTTTTTTCTTCACAACTTTAAGACATCCCTGATGAGCGAAAACTGCATGTTTTACCTTCTTGTGTAACTCAGTGTTATTTGAACACCAAACAACTTGTTTAAAGTTTCTAGAAGAAACCCAGACGTGTTCCCTTCTGCCACTGCTGAGAATAATGAGTGAGCTTTGCTGTAAATAAACAGCGTAGTCAGAAGAATACATCTCCTATAGGGTCAGCCAGGTCCTGCTATTTTCTGTAGAAGAAGCCAGACTGTTTTTGAAGCTCAAAACACTGATTATCTAAGGTGACTGCAGTCATATTCTGAGTCCCTCTTTGGTGGCCAAATGAGATTTTAGGATGCTGCTGTGGTAGTGATGGTGTTATTATGCCAATTATGAGCCTTACTGTGTGCCAGGAAGCTGGGCTTGCGTATAGGCTTAGCTTTGATTCGCCATGAGACAGACTTGTTAGAAGGATTTTGTGAAGTTTGATAATCTGTCATTCCAGCAGAGATGTTTGGGTAGATTTGTCTTAAAATTGAAGTTGATGTGTGAACCCCATTCAGAAGCTACCCTGCTTTCCCAGTGCAGCAGGAAGCATCTTCAGATTTAACCAGAGATGCCACTGACAGCTGTAATTTTTCAGCTCTTTGTGGCAGCACTGTGACAGGGATTCTTTGAACCTGCTTTCTACACGAGGCAACTGAACTGATTTTTATGCATAGCGTCGCCAAGAGTATTGTATGCAAAAGTTGTTTGGAACATAATAAAGCAAAGTGATTTAATGCAAATGAACTTACCCATGCCATGCAATAGAGCACAAGTTACCTCCTTTCAGTGTCTTAGATTTAGGCATATTGGCCATGATAGCACATGGTTTAAAAGGTGAACGACTGTAGATTATCGGAGCTGAACAAACCATTTTCTTGCAATGGCCCCTTGGGAGATCTGAGGTTCAGTGCTATCTAACCAAAGGAGTGATGTGAGATACCATTTCACCAGTGGAGATGAAAAACGTTGTAGTAACATGGAGTGATTTATTCCTTTCGAAACTGACCTGTTTAACACACTGAGAATGATACACTGTTAAGGGTGAAAGAAAAGCTGGTGATTTCACACAGTCAAATAGTAAATGGGTAATAAATGGAATAAAGTCTCTTCATTGCAATCCATGATTTCAATAAGAAAATTCATAAGGATAGTTTTACAAAGAATGGAAATTCTGTCATCATTTTGCATGAATTTCTTTCTTTGGTTAAACATAAAATATTTAACTGGTCCCCATTGACTTCCATAGTATTTTTTCTATCATAGTCAGTGGGAAAGAGCAACTGTTTGGTTACCCATATTCTTTAAACTATATGGTTTTATGTTCAACAGAAAAAAGGAACTCTTAAAGGTTTGGAACATAGACCTTGAGGATATTGAGGTAAATTACGTTAAAATTAATATTTTAATATCCACAGACCCTTTATATTGCACAAAAGATTCTTAGCGTTAGCTCAGATTCTATAGAATCAATGTAAAAAAATAAGCCCCCTTTTTTCACCTTTAAATTTTTAAGTGTTTATTGATGATTTGTTAATATCACTATATAGAATTGTTTTGTTATCATGTTCTTTGTGACCTATAAAATCCCTTTTCTACTTAACTTTGAATCTCTCCAATGTGAATATCACAGACAGATTACCAACATATTTCAAGGACAATGTGATCTGCTTGTAAAAACACACACACAAAAAATAATAAATCATTTCTTTAAAAATCTGCCTTTTGTTAGTTTATAATAAAATACATTAAAATGTAAGAACACAATTTGTAAATTAATTACATTAATTTTAAAGTAGGAAAACATGTTTTTGTAAAAAAAAAAAAAAAAAAACACACACACACACAAAAAAACTATAATTTATATAATTTCCAAAACTAATTAGTCAGATCTTTACTCGGCCGACACTATTTTAGAAGTGTATTGACTTTGAGAATTTCTCCTGACCCTGGTATGCAGCCTGTGCGTCCACTGAGAGACGCTGACGCAGATCAGGACTCGGGCATTCGATTGATGGAGTGAGATAAGGCCTTTTGGGGCATACTAATAAGTCATCTTGTGGTGGATATTCAAAATGTGAGCTGCAACCTCTCAAATGCTACAAAAGATAAATGTGATTCACTGATAACAGTGAATTGGTCAAATATTTTTGTGTTAATGTATTTAAGAAAGACTTCAAATATTAATAGTATTTTAGGAATATTATCTATTTTCTAATACAAAAAAGTACTGTAAAAATAGCATTTTTCTATCATAAATGGCCTCCTAATATAAAGAAAATATTGCAAGCAGTCAACGTGCAGGAAAGCACACAGAAAACATTTGAAGTCATTCAGATTATTTCAGAGGGGATTTACTGATTTGCAATAGAGCACAAGGACCCCTAGTGGAAGTCGTGGGTAAAGTCGGGCGCGGAGAACCATTGAGAAGATGTATAAGTGGTGATATCGTGACGCGCTCCATTCATTGTGAGCCGAATGAGAGCAGAGGAGGTTCTCCACCTCTAGGACTCTCCTCTACACTTACTCTACCAGCAGCTGGAGTACCTGATAAAATGGATAACAACTGTAAGTACTTAGACATTAACATTTTATAACAATATGAAGATATAGCAATACTGAAAAATGTTGCAATTACTGATAGCTGCATCTTTAATGCCCCCAATTAATGTATTTTTAATATTAAGCTTGATTAATCTCTGTTTGTAAAGAAAAATAGAGCTAATGTGATATGCCTCCGAAAAAATGCATATTTATTGTGTTTATAGTTCACAGTGAATGTTGAAAACAGCTGAGGGATCACCACCAAGCAACAAAGGACTTTTCCTCTTCCTGGAGATCCTTGTCGTGCCACCTGTTAAGTGACTATGTACTGGCTGATGATGAGCGAAGAAAACTAATCAGTTCTTTTACAGTCGTGGAGAAGTAGGCGTGCGCTTCTGGCACTATGGAGGACATCTTCAGGGATCAAGACTTATGGTCCTTCAATGAGTCGTCTAGAAACTCCAGCGTAAACAATGAAACTTATGGCGTGAACCAGACGGTGAACCCGCTGAAGCGGAATGAAGAGGTGGCAAAAGTGGAAGTTACTGTACTGGCCTTGGTGCTCTTCTTGGCACTCGCTGGTAACCTTTGCGTCCTTGTTGCAATCCACACGGCTAAACACAGTCAATCTCGCATGTATTACTTTATGAAGCACCTCAGCATTGCGGATCTGGTCGTGGCTGTCTTCCAGGTACTTCCTCAACTCATCTGGGACATCACGTTTCGCTTTTATGGACCAGACATCCTGTGCAGGCTGGTGAAATATCTTCAGACCGTAGGGATGTTCGCCTCCACGTACATGCTGGTGCTGATGTCCATAGACAGATGTATGGCGATCTGCCAACCCCTTCGTTCTTTGCACAGGAGAAAGGACCTCTGTTACGTGATTTGTTCTTGGGCACTGAGCTTGCTTTTCAGCATCCCGCAGGTTTATATATTCTCCTTACGGGAAGTGGGTTCAGGAGTTTATGATTGCTGGGGAGATTTTGTGCAGCCTTGGGGAGCGAAAGCCTACATCACGTGGATTAGTCTGACTATATACATCATACCTGTGGCCATTCTGAGTATCTGCTATGGGCTGATAAGTTTTAAAATATGGCAAAACTTTAAAAGGAAGACGAAGAGAGACCAGTGTATCACTCTCACGCCCAAGGCGTCGAAAGGCAGCGCGCTCGCGCGGGTCAGCAGCGTCAAACTCATCTCCAAGGCTAAAATCACCACCGTTAAAATGACCTTTGTTATCGTTCTGGCTTATATAGTGTGCTGGACTCCGTTTTTCTACGTACAGATGTGGTCAGCGTGGGATCCTGAAGCACCAAGGGAAGGTGAGATTCTTTGATCAGTTTGATTAGCGTTTTACGCACGTGCAATGCGAGATGGATTCTGAACACGGCGCTGACTGACTGCGTTGCACTGTTAGCTTTAAACCAGTGCATCCACGAGGCAAGTTCGATTAATAATTTGTTAGTGTCGGGAATTTTGATTCCATTCATATTTTGGTGCCAGTTACAAAGTTTTCCTTTATTTTGATTTTGGATCTTAAGAAAATATTCTTTTTGAAAACTGCAAAACTGTAGATTTTATGTGCAAATAAATCCTAAAAGTGGTTTGTTTTGTTTCAAATGTTATACATGTTTGAGGTGACCAGGTGGGCTTACAACACAGGGGCTAAAAGGCACAAAGTATTTCTAAAAATCCTTGAGTAATGTTTAATACATTTGGTACTGTTTTCTGATTATTTTGAGAAATCAATT
The DNA here is from genome assembly GCA_032361165.1 of Enteromius paludinosus. Lineage (NCBI taxonomy): Eukaryota > Metazoa > Chordata > Actinopteri > Cypriniformes > Cyprinidae > Enteromius > Enteromius paludinosus. The sequence continues at coordinate 14,552,894 of JAUMHQ010000058.1, forward strand.
TTTATTATTATTTTTTTTTGATCAATAAAATTAGAGTAAAAAAAAATAGTGCAAAGATTTAAAAAGCATTAAAGGTTATCATTTTATTATATGATATATGTTGTTGTTAGGGGTTGTTAGGATAGTGCTAAATATTAGTCAATAAATAAAAAACTGCAATAAAAAGAACACTTGTTAACTATTAACTATGACTTTTCCTGCAATAAATTCTTAATGTGCTGCTTATTAATAGTTGGTAGTTTTTAAGTTGGGTATTTGCTAGGATTAGGGATGTAGAATAAGGTCATACGACACTAATATGTGCTTAATTAGCACTAATAAGTGGCTAATATTCTAGTAATATGCATGCTAATAAGCAACTAATAGGTGTAACTGTAAAATAAAGTGTTACCGAAAATATTTGCCTTATTATTTTAAAACTTACCTCTCTTATTAAAATATAGATATCCGGTACAGTAGTATATTATCATTTGTAAGCCAACTCAAAATGCTGTTTGTGAAGTTTCCAGTTGAGCAGGATAAGATATGTAACTTCCCGTAAAGAGACTTCATTTTGTTGACATCAGTCAAACATAAATCCTCAAGCCTGTGTACTAAAAAAACAAAAGGTTCTACTGTTCTTCTGTCACCAGTGTTTTCAGCCATGTACTAAATGCTCCCCGGCTTACTTTTTTCTAGAATGATACATGTATTTTTAAGCTAACATATCTGAACATAGAAAGCCATTTGCAGTATAGGCTAGGCAGTTGAAAATACAATTGTCAGCTTGGTCATACACAGATAAGATTTGAACAAGGTAGCGTAATGAGTTTTCAGAATCATGTGAGATGGTTTCTGACCGTGATATTGTGTTCTTTCAAAGACTCAAGAAAGAAGCTGGGTTTGATTTATTGTAATTCTCCAGATAAGAAGGCTCTCTTGCTGTGATGGGCATCTTACTTCTAAATCACTACAGATGTAGTCCGCTCAAAACGGCAGAGCCATAAAGACCAGCCTCGGGGAAACATTAATATTCTGCAGAGCTGCACCACTTAAATCATGACCGTCTGCAGTATGAGAAATCACCAACCCAAACAAACCCAGGGAGAATCAATGATAAATAACTGTTGTTGGAATATATAAATGAATTATAGACCTACGACAATTATATTTGACTTATGATGCAATCATGTGTTCGGCAAATTGTTGTACAAAAAGTAAAAAAAAAATTGTTTTTACGTGCACACTAAAGTCCAGGTTTTCAGTAGACAAGAGACATTCAGAAACCCTAAAACCTATTGGTTTCCCAAACCGTTAAGGGCACTGCATGGCTTCTCTTGTGTGTTTGAAAGAAAATATCAGTGAACAATGTTCTTGCCATGAGGTTTACCATGTTTGTCTTGCCGCAGTAAAGAGATTAAGGTGGGATCACGTGTCACACTTCAGAGACAAACATTAAATATTATCAGACCCAGAGGAAAGAGAGTTTGAGATACTCGCTCGTATCATGACCTCCACCATACAAAATATCCACACATCATGGCAAGTTCAGCAAAACATTCACACAGTCTAAATATTAGGACAACACTGCACAGATTTATGCATCAACAGTGGCTGACACAGTCGTAGTGGAATGCAGTTACTAATGACATTTCCCTGAATGTGTGAAATAAGAGCTGTTTCTTCTGGCTGAAACCAAGGCATGAGTTTTAAAACACTGATGATCTGATGTGCTCAAAGCTTAGCTGCAGCTCTAATAAGATTAAATAACAGCTGGAAATGGCATCTTCCAGATGAACTTGTGTATGGTTGCTTTATGTTGAGAGTAATGTTGGGTTTGGCAATGTCATTGCAGGTTTGGCTATTAGTTCTGATCTCATCTCCATAACACTTTCTTGAATTACTAGGGTAAAACAACTTTCCACTAAGCATTTCACAATTTTTTGAACACTAAAAATCTTTGCAGATATCTCAAAACACTCACTGTCCTGTAGGGCTCCTAAAATTCAATTGTATCTTAAATTAAACAACACGTTTCTAAAGTTTGGGGTCAGTATGAATAATAAAAAAAAAAAGAAGTAATAAAAAAAAAATATATGAATACTTGTATTCAGCAAGTATGCATTAAATAGCTCAAAAATAACAGAGTGTCAGAAAATATATATTTAATATAAATTATTTCAAACTTTCCTTGAAACTTTCCATCAAAGAATTAAAAAAAGTTTACACAGAGATTACCACCTGCAATATATATATATATATATATATATAGCAAGCATAACATTAGATTTGCAACATTAATAATGGGATGAAATGTTTCAGTATATTAAAATTATTTCTGAAAGATCTTGAGAAATGGCTGCAAAAAAAATCATCTTTTCATCACAGAAATAAAATGATATTTAATCATTTATTAAAACAAAAAAGCTATTTTATAGTTATAGTTATATTATACAACAGCACAATAGATATATTTCACAATTGTACTGTTTTTACTGTATTTTTGTCTAAATAAATGCAGCCTTGGTGAGCATAAGAACCTGGCTCAAACTGACCCCCAAATTTTTTATTTTAAGACCAAGTATGATAATCTCGCTTAAACGTGCTAAAGTAGATCATCTTTATTGCAATAGATTATCTAAAATGTCCTGTGAATCTCATTGGAAGGGTGCTGAATATCTAAAGCGCTTGTCTTTATCCTTAATATTTTGTAGCCTGGAAACTCTTTTTCAGGGCTTCATATGAAAGAATATTCTCTTTCATTCTCTCTCTGTTTCATTGATCCAACTGCCGATGGTACAGAGATGTGCTAGCCCAGTTTTCTGTGATGCCTGTGAGCTCAGCGCAAATAGAGGGTAGCAAACAGAAAAGCAATACACTTGACTGAAGCCCCATCTGGGTTTGTTGCTTACTCCTTCATTTCTAAATTCAATTTCCTTTTCTCTGAGAGACTAAAGGATCAAACCCAAAAACTTTCTGTCCGTTGGTTTCATGTGGATGACCACACAAGTGCACAGAAACACACTTATCAAGTTCTTGTCAACTTGTCTTTTTTTTTTTTGGATCACTGCATGTTATTTATAACTGGCAAGCTTGGTTTTCTGCTTGGATTGGTTGTTTGTTTAATATATCACCATATTCAGACCTGTGTTGGCATGTGTGGGTTCATACTTTATAAGCTATATTTGAAGTTCTCATCTTCTAGTTCCAATTGCCTTTTGCTCTCCTGTAGAATCTGTACCGTAAGGCTGGACATTTTTTTTTGGAGGGCTCAGATGGGTTCATGGTTCATGTATCAGATTCTTCTTTTTTTTTTACCCTCATGCATCATCTTTTTGTCAGAGTGAGGTCCTTTTTTTAATAGCCTTTATGTTAGACCGCAACAGACATGTCACGTTTAATCACAGTACACAGTCAGCTCACCACCAGAATAATAATGAGACTCTTGATTTCTATCACCTGCTTCTCATTTCCTTTTTGCACTCTAACAATAGTATTTAAGGACTACACATGTTGCCATGCATTGCAAAGTCATGTAAGTATTCTAATGCTGATTCAAACCTTGTTTGCGTTCAGGCTTTTTGCCAAGTTTTCTGTTTTGAGTTGCAGATGTAAGATATTGACGTGTAAATCTATGAACACAGATTGTCAGTTTTTTTATTCAGTGCCCTTGCTGAATAAAAATATTTATTTATTTATTAAATATTAATATTACTATTTATAAACCCACACTTATGAACAGTGGTGTCCTGTTGTGCCACTATTTTATTACAACATTAAGGGTTAAAGGGGTTTTTCCTTTTCTATTCATGCCTGAAAACACCTCTTTCCCATGATTCCCAAACACAATAGAAGCTAAATGAGTTTACCTCGGTCTATCATCTCCTGCTTTCTGGCTGAACATATCTTTCAGCATTGTTACGAGCTAGCAAACAATGTGTTGTTTATCCTGTCTAAATTTGTCTTGCTTGTAAAAGATCTTAAAGAAGCTCAGTGACAGATTCTTCTGTTTACACCACGGTCCACCAACACTGTTTTATGATAAAGACGTTGTCTCACACTACGCTTCTCATACCAATTTATTTTTAATGCCACATTGTGTATGCATAGATTGTTGGGAGTGATAAAGCATGTCAGAGCTTGGGACATTGTGCTAAATGAAGCTTTTCCTTCTTTTTTTTTCATCCGTTTCTAGACTTCTAATGATAAACAGCACAGTGGCGCAGACCCTTATCAAGATACTGTAGCCAAAATAAATCAGTTGATTTACAAATGACTGTTGAATTAGTGTGTAATGTCGGCCCGGTAATATGTTTTCATCAGAATGTCAGTTGTTTATTCATATTTGGGGTGCACTATAATACCAGATATACAGTTTGAGGAAATGTTCAGTGTTAAATACAAGGCCCTAGGTCATGCTTAAAAATGGTGTAGGGTTAACTTTGAAACTATTTTCTGAGATTTTTTATAATTTACAAATAAACAGCAACACAAATAAATTTTACTTGAAATTTAGAAGACTTAATAAATTTGAGTAAAATTATTATTCATTTACAATAGATCTTTCACATCAAATAGATCTCAAATGTCCATTTTGAAGTAAATGTCACTTATGAAATCAATAAAAAGATATTACATTTTTTTGTTTTACCTTTGTGCTTGTGTAAAATACAACTTAAGAAAATAATTTTAATATTGCTAAACCATATTCATGCATTGTAAAAATTAAATTAATTATAACACTTTCCTTAAAGCCTTTATGTACAGTATAATGCATTATAAAAGTAGTTTTAGTGCATTAATCATCTCTTGTAATGCACCTATATAATGCATTGTACACTATGCGTATTAATTTTGGTTTTAATTATAAATGACCAAATGTATTGCAACACGCATAATGAACATTCATGCATTATATCCTTTAAAATTGATTTTTCTACTATATAATTATTTCAGCGTTTTGCTTGCTGTTTCTAATTGTTTGTGAAATTTACCAGGAATTTGAGTGAAGTGAAAATGTACTCAATGTACTTTTTGCTTATAAAGGTGTAATGTATATTTACATTGGACAGAAGATTTTAAAAGCACTGACAATGCAGAATATTGACTCTACCAGGTTAAAACAAGAACACACACTTGAAGTACACTCTTCTAAAGCTGTCTTCTTATCCTCCGCAGCAATGCCCTTCATCATTTCCATGTTGCTGGCCAGTCTTAACAGCTGCTGCAACCCCTGGATCTACATGTTTTTTGCTGGGCATCTCTTTCATGACCTGAAGCAGAACCTGCTGTGCTGCTCCACGCTTTATCTGAAATCCTCCCAGTGCCGCTGTGATCCGGAGCAAGATTCCCGTAAAAGCAACTCCTCCACCTACGTCATCAAAAGTACCAGCAGCCAGCGTATCACCCAGACCTCCGTCACATAAACCTAAAATATAAGCTAAAATATAAACTCACACAAGACTGCAGATATCACCATCGATTCACTTCAGCTGTGTTTTCGGTTGGGAATTATTTAGAATGTCGTTTTCATGACTCTACTTCGTCGTTTTCTTATCTCTGAGGACCTTGAGCAGCAGTAATCTATTCCTTGCCTTCATGTATTGTTTCTAGACATAAGGAGCGTAATTCGATTCCGTACCGTTTATGGGTCTGTTTACATTTAGTCACATATTTGAATCGCTATCTGATTGTGCATGCGCATTCGCTTTGGCCACGTAAATGTGTCTTGGTGCTGGGCACCAAAATTGGCGGTACTTGATGTGGCTCATAAAAACAAGACGTGGGTGAATTAGCTTTGACTGTCGTGTCTACGAGAGATAACAACCATAATGTGTCACATTCTGTTTGGGGTTCACAAAACCTCCATAAGCTGACATAGATACATTTAGGAGGAGCAAAGTTTGCATAAGTGGCCTGAACAGCCAGATGGATTTACACTTGGCCGAGTCTCAAACCGCCAGATCGGATTTCTGTCGCTGTTAAGTGTGTCTTAGAGTGTCCAAGTGTAAATAGCCCTGATATGATGTAAACATGCAAAAACCAGTCAACCTTAAAGGGATAGTTCATCCAAAAATGAAACTTTTATTATTTACAGTCCTCTTGCCTCCTTACCTTTATGAAAAAAGCAGTTTAAAGTAATGAATAATTGGGATAAATCAAGTTTGACATACATTGTATTGAAGATGACAGCAGGCTATATAATTTTAATGGGTTAAGGAGAAGCAACTGTTGCTCACTACACAAAACAGTTCGCATATGGGTTCGAGACAAGATGAAAACAAGATGCTGATGACACATGAAGTGTTTCTTCTGAAAGCTAATGAGAAACATGGCCAGTTGCTCTTTTAATGAACTTGTCAAAAGAGAGTAAGTTTGTTTGTTTAAAGAAACCAGAGCACTTTTCTTTGATTTTTGGCACATACTTGATTATGTTGTTATCACTGTATGTTTTATTTTTATCATTTTACATGTAAACTTTACTGTCATGCCCAAAGGACCACATCTTTCTGCAGTGCATCACGGTAATCAAACATGGCGAACACCCGGTTTGTTTTCAAAAAGCGAAGGACTGATTGTTTACTCCTTCACTTTTATGGCTTTTTGTCTTGTAAGAGAGAGTGTTTGTTCAATGAGATTAAAGTGTTTATTCCAGTTACATATTTTGCTTAAAATCGCTCTTAAAACTTTGATTTCAGCCTATGTTTGTTGCTTCATCTATATAAAAAAAACTCTAAAGGAAACACGTTAACTGTACAAGAGGACAAGTGGATTTCACATAATTGTTTATGAGTGCTGCAAGACAGGAAGGATAACTGAGGCAGTATTAACAGCAGAAAATATTTCTTTTATAAGGTTTGAATACACTATTCACTGAAATGCTTGTTACTTTCTGATTTCAAAAGCTACTGATTTTGTTTTTCCCTCCTGGAAAATATACTGCCTATTTACATTAACTATGTGTAGCTGTAGCTTTTATTTATTGAAATAAAATGTGTGTTGATATGTCTGTGAGTAAATGTCTTAAAAAGTATAATAAGCCGACTAAAGTGAGTTGAAAGCAAACATCAGCTAAACCATTTTGTATTTATTTAGGTAAAGGGAAAAGTTCATGGCTTTAGATTAAAAGTGTAAAATTTAGTCAGTGTCCCAATCAGTGACAAAATCAGGGACATAAAATTTTGTGTTTAATTAACTGTAGTGTATGAAAAGGGGGGAAAGGGAAATATATATATATATAAAACAATACAAACCATTATTATTTGTACTTCAATTTTTAATTAGTAGATGTACAGAATATATCTGTCATTGTCATGATAAAAATACCACACTCAGCAACATCCCATTTTAAATCTGTCAAAGAGAGAAACCACATGATACCAGATAAGACTTATTCTTCAGTGTCGCTAATAGAGGCCTTTCATCATACGTCTCTCTGAAAAAGCAGGTGGCTTAATCCTGAATTGCTCCCGAAGCCTCTAACATAAACTGAGAACATACAGAACACTGCATAGGATTGATCATCCCGGGGCATTCTTTTATTCATGAAGTCTTTTCATTTTTAAGGATCTTAAAATCCACACTCCAAAATTAAATATTTGTAAAATAAAACATTTTCCTCCAAGGACTGAACATGTAAACCTTGACTCGTCTTATAAATCTAAACTTCTTTGCGTAACGCCACCCGTACGCTGCTGAAAATTTTCCCTAGAGCTTCAAACAAGGGGTCACAGAAGGTATGGATGCAGAGAGAGTAAATTCGGCTCAGGCACTGGGTCTCGATCAGATAGCTCTTAATGCAGGGCATGACTGCCCAAATGTGACAGAAGGAGATGCAGGCAAAGCAGAAGCCCCACAGCAGCGCCACGGGGATGCCAAAGATGGCCGACAGCACACGGTAGCACCAGTACTTGGAGACGGTGAAGGTGGTGTAGCTGGCCTTCCACACTCCATCCATGCTGTGGGTGCCATCGGGCTCAGCTATCACATCCTCAAAATCCACCTTCAATTATTGGAGGAAAATAGACATGGTGACATTTGCTGGTTAGTACAGATATCCATAAACCACTCTGTTAAAAAAATGTTTCATACCTTTGCAGCTGGTATGAGCTGGTTAAAGCTTGGGTGAGCAACTAGTGTGGACCAGTTCAGGACCAGTTTAAACCAGCTCAAACCAGCTGCCATGCTTGTGTTGTTGTTGTTTTTTTTCAACAGGGCTGGGATTTGTTGCCAAAACCTTCTTAGTATACTGTGCAATCAATAGTCAGTGTCAGTCATTTGGCAAGCTTGTAGTCCTAAAATGGATGATGATTAATTCTACAAACAGCATCAGTAGAAGGCAGTCTGGCACCTTGTTTATTTTTGCTTCAATCTCATAACAGCTAGAGAGCACTTAGGAGAAAGTGTATTAGAAAGTTATTTCAAATCTTTATGTAACATCTATTTAAGTGCTGAAATCTTTTATAAATATGCAAAATGTACTTAGGACAAGCATAACATAGCACTGACAACATTTGGCATTAAAACCAGATTTCTTGAATAAGACAGACATTATTGCAAAAAATAAACAAATAAATAATAAATACATATGAAATGAGTACTTTTCATTCAACATCGATGCATTACAGAAAACGTGACACTAAATACTTTTACGCTGTTACAAAAAATTCTGAACTTTATATTCTGTGTTTTCAGGTGAAATATAAAGCAGCAAAACTTACAACACTGATAATAATAATAAGTACTTTTGAGCACCATATCAGCATATTAGAATGATTTCTGAAGGATCATATGACCCTGAAATAGCCTAATTGGCTTTAAGATTATTAAAAAAATATAGTATAGTATTTATAGTATTTCCCAGAATTGTAAAATAATAGCAAAGCATATTAACAACACAGTTTCATAATCGATTCGTATGTATTCGTACGAGGTGGCTAATTCATACAAATTCTTCGTACGATTTTGTGCGATTTGTCTAAAACCCCATGACAGGTAGTTTTAGAGGGCGTGGTTACGTGTAGATCATTCGTACAAATTTATACGAATTGACAACTTGCGCAAAAAATTTGTAAGAATTATCCACCTGATAAAATATGTACGAATTACCATGAGACACTTTTTGTGAATGTAATATCGCACAGTGTTGGTAACCAATAAAGTGAACTTTCCCTCACATTCAACTATGAAAGGATAGCACACAGTAATTTATGATTTGGACATAGATCAATAGTCAAAATTAAATACATTTCACAATTTCCCCTACTAAACGAGTGAATTATTAAACACATGGGAAGAAGCGATACATTCTGCTCTCTGACACACCCTTTTACCTCCTTCTATAAATACTGATAGTGTGGCCTGTCCTGCCAGATGAAGTAGGTTTAGAGCTATTTTTGGCTCATGCCTTGTAGCTAAAGCATAAAGTGTTGTGCAGCTCACACGCAAGCAAGTCTGTCTCTAAGGACCAGATCGCCAGTCCACTCGTATCAATTCCACCATATAGGAAGTTAGTCAATAGTTTGCATGCTTTATCAGTTTCTTATTAAGTTATATGTACAAGTATTCATCAAATATATGCTTATAGGGTTATTTTGCCTTTTAAAAAGTAGTGTAGTTTTACATTGAAAGTATATGTTTAAGCTGATATCTTGAGCAAAGTTCTCTTTTGTTCATATGGCATTTCAGCTGAAACGATCAATCAGGTTTCAGTGGCAAATTTTGTAAGACACCAGAATTACTGTAAAGCCAAAAACGACACATACCTTCACAACATCTTCATTGATTTGCTTAGGGTCCCTGTTGATCAAATCAATCTCCTTGGTGTGACTATCTTTCAGGATTTTCTCCTCGTTGGTGTTATACTGGTCCGCCATACTGGGGGCCTCTGGCCCAAAACTGGTCGAAGTGGGATAGATGTAATGCACAAGTGTCCAAAAGAAGAGGAGTAAAGCAAACTAAGTAAGCTACCAAAGGAAAAGTTTCAGAATGGCCCCACAGTCCCTAGTCCCTTTTAATTCTCCAATCTGTGGACTGACGACACGCCTGGAATGCTAGGGACAGCTGCGCCGGCCGGGGCTCCTGTCTAAAGAAGGGTCCTGTCTCTCTCTCTCGCTCACACTGACTGTCTCACCCTACCGTATGCTACCCCTCCTTTACCCCCACCCATTACCTATTCTGCCCCACACAGTCCATACTCCCCAGTCCATAACTCACACACTTGGTAAAAGCGCCTCTTGAAGGGAAACCAGTAGCCATGTCACATTTCACACGCGGCTGCGGGGTCAGCCAGGCAGGAGTTGCACAGTGGCATGAATTTCCACTGTGAAGTGTTGCTCTGAAAACTGATGCCCAAAGGCTCAAGTCAAGTCAAAAGTGTAAGACTCTTAACAATACAGAGTGCCAAGCATTAATATTAGGTGCATTAAACTATTCTGCTTTAGTGTTATTTTAGTATTTAGATACTGTTTTAGCTTAATATTTTTCATTAGTTGTCATTTTTATATTTTACATTTTCATTTGGTTTAGTTTATTAGGTAATTTTCTTATTTTTTCTATAAAAAATTAATGATTAATTTTTTTTTATTTTCATTTCAGTTTTTTTAGGTAAATGAAAATAAGAAAAATGTTATGTTAAAAAAAATTATATATATATATATATATATATATTTATAAATATCTTTATTTCAATTAACATTTGATTTTTTTAAAGAAACATGTTTTTTAATGGTCATTTTTAACCCTGTTCTGTTCAAATAATACAATACTGTCTTATACTTCAAATGTTGCCTTGAAATCATCAAAAAATAGTATTATTTTAACCTTTTACACCTTATCTGTTTACCCAAAATCTGAAGGTCCTTCTTCTTTATTCATTAGTCACTATAAAAATAAAATAATAAAATAAAATAATTCAATAGAATAAAATATTATGTTCTGGGATTAAGGTGAATTAAATAATAATAATAATCATATTTTTGTGCACTTTTCATGGTTTTATTGACGTGAACAGCATAGCTTTTGCTGCAATTTTCTTTTTTATGTAACAGAATTTGTGTAATTCTTTTCAATTCTTATGACAACTCTCTTTATAATGAATGAAACTACTAGAAGGGTTTTGAACATTTTTTACTCGGATGTGTCAAAAATAGGAACAGGGGGCTGTAAATGTGCCAGACGTGTGCATGATATGTCTTTCTGCTAATTAAAGAAATATTCTCAGTGTTCTGTGAGCTAGGATGGGTTCAGGTCCTGAGGGAGAGAGGCACAAAAAAACCCCACCCAGACATGCCTGGCTACTCTTCATATCAGTGGGAACGTTTATAACAGTAGGGAGTGAATCTTTATTTAGCATGGATCCACAGGCGGCTCTACTCTTGACTACATTAACAAGCACTCATTTAAATCCAGAGTGAAATTTGAAGCGGAAGAATATTTAAACATGCAAGCCAAAATTAGAAGCTGGCTGCTGTACTGATATGTAAACCTCATGCTTGAAAAGAGCTAGTTAAATGTATTTGTTTTCAGCAGCCAAAGCTGAGAAACCGTCACCGTTTTTAAAGCAGGTGATTACGTGAAACCTTTTCACAAACTCTTCTATGAGCAGTTTTATACTCATGAGACATATTGTTTTTATTTTATTCATTTTTAAATGCTTGGAGGAATGTCAGCAATGCTCATTTATCACCTCTTCCAGAAATTTTGGTGTCTCAAGTGTTAACCAGCTCATCTTTATACAGTTTATGGTACAAATGATGACTACCATTAAAAATGAGTGCAAGCATCATTGGTATGCAAATGTGCCTTTTCGAGACTGATTGTGTATCTGTTTAAAAAGGCCAGCATAGAAAATGACAACCTTTTTTTGTCATGTAACTGTCAATCAGAGCATGCACACTCACAACATCATTCATCCCATTTTCACCCCTGATCAAAATTTGTCATCTATGAATGTGTATGCGTCTTTGAATCTTGCTATGTACAATTCCTTTATTTGTCCTTCATTTTACAGTATTTAAAGTGTTTACAACATCAAAAATATTTCACTATGTGCACAATTTACTCAATTTTAATTTAATATTATAAAATCATGTAGTTCTAATGCATCTAAATAAAAAAAAACTACACAAAAGGCACAATGATATTTTTTAAATAGTTGTTAGTCCATTTTATAAATGTGAAAACTGTTTTGTTTTAGCAAATACTTGAAGAAGGGAGAGATTGCAATATCCAGAACCACCTTTTTCCAGTGTAGGATAATGACCAAAATCTGCAGACTGGGAACTATCAGGCTAAAAAGGAAAGTCATCATTAGCTTTCTGGTCTTCTTTTAGACTTCGGTCCAGATTTTGACACAGCTGACTACATTTTCTTGGCTGTGCTTTTGGTGTCAGATAAGCCTTTATGGCAAATATATTGATTTACTTGACAAACCATGCCATGTTAAGTGCACTTGGCAACTACTGCTCATGGAAAAATGAAATCATACGTGATGTTCCACAGGCTCTAAACCCAGACCTACGTGATTCAAATGAAAAGGAAATGTACCAGTTTTGTATATGCTTAATCACAGAGGGAAGTATAGCAGACACCTCAAATGATCTAAGCTTGACAGATCTCACATCTGCTCTGTCACTCACTAGTGTAAATGCGTTCATGCCCGTAAACTTTGTAAACAAAACACATTCAAAAGCGAAAAAAAAATCACAGACTCTGAAATCTGTCAGGGATTAAGTTTAATTTTTAACTGTCTTAAAAATCATGGACGGAAATGTTACTAGTATCCATTGATTAAAATACTGTGTTTTTCTGTGTCATTTTCTTTTGCTTATATGTGCACAGGCAATACTTAACAATGAGGTATTATTTATTAACATGAGCTCATGTTCAAAAACATTAAAGAAAAAAA
>JAUMHQ010000058.1:14568791-14589675 GCA_032361165.1 Enteromius paludinosus
GTTCTGTCAACACTGCACTGGCTCCCTATCAAACATCGTATAGATTTTAAAATCTTGTTAATTACTTATAAAGCCCTTAATGGCTTAGCTCCTCAGTACTTGAGAGAGCTCTTATCACATTATAGTCCTCCAAGTCTGCTGCGTTCTCAAAACTTGGCCCCTGCGTGCCCCCTGTGAAGGAAGGCACGAGAATAGCAGAGAACGGTGGAGAAAGGGGCGGAGGAGGGATGCACGAAAACGAGATGTGGAAGGAAAAAAGGGGAGGTTATTTATAGTGGGTAGGATGGATCTGATTGTGCAGGTGAGATGAGGAGATTGATTGAATACACGCTTCTCCCGAAACAAGTTTTTAGCAAAACATCCCTTCACGAGTTCGCTTCCTCATAGTAATAATAATTGATAGTAAGCGAATTTGGCGTGCTGTCCGGGGGGCGAGCCGTGAGGATGGCTAGTGATTTGTACCCTAGCAAGGGCAGAGCTCGGTGTCCGGCTCGGCCCCTGCGTGCCTCCCCAAAAAAAGGTAGAGGAGGACAGCAGCCAAATGCGTGCCCCCCAAACAATGCGTGTAGGAGAGGATGCTGGATGGGTAACTAGTCTGCACGCTCTTTGGGGGATGGACTGGTTTAAAGGAGTTTGGATGTGCTGGAACCGGGATGTATTGGGAAGCTGGTTTGTCCGGTGACCTGCAGGTGAAGATGGAGACATGAGTTAGAGTTTTGGATAAAGCACGAGGCAGAATATAAACATGGGGGGTTAGGTGGGTTACGGTGGGCGGGAGTTGCCTCTGCGGAGGTAGGGTGGCTGTCTCTGCGGAGACGGTAGCACTATTGGTGAAGGCGAGAACTAGAGGGAATGGGGGCTAGGCTGAAACCTCAGCTGGAGGCGGGTTGAAGCGTGTCTCTGATGGAGACGGGGTGAATAGAGATGCTTCTGCTGGAAGCTGCTGCGGGAATAGACGGGACTCAGTTAAACAGTTCTGGTCAGTATAAAATATTTGTGGATTTTCGAGGAAGAATTCCAAGCAGTATGATGGTCTAAATCTTGGAGAACTAATAAATGCAGTCATGAGATTTATTAAGAATAACGGGTTGTATAATAGGATTTAGGAGGGATTAGTTCATCCTCTTCACGCTCCATTACAGTAGGTGGCGGTATGCACCTTGAAGTTAGTTTGCAACCCGCCATAAAACCAAAGAAGAAGAAGGAAATATTTGTTCTGTTTCTGACAACAGAAACCGTTGCTAAATAAATCAATGAAAACATGAATATTGAGAAATTGTGTGCATTAAAATACATTACATGGCCATGGAGAAGTAAAGAAATGCTGTGCTGGCGTCATGGATATGCGGCTTGCATATGATGTCATCTGGCAGAGCCGGCCATTTCCGCGCTACCTTGCTACTTGCAATTGGGAGTGGCAACGCTGGGCTTTGTTTTGCTTTCAGGGCTGAGGAAAATGGCAGAGGGGCCGCCGAGTGGTGAGTAATGTGGATTCTTTCACTTGGATTGCTTTGGCGGGTGGCGAGTAGAAAGAGCGGCCTCGAATGGGAGGCTGTGCGCTCCCGCGGGAATTCAGGCTGACTGGCTGAAGGCTGGCTGGGTTGGAAGGGGAGCTGGGTCCTCTTGATCGAGCTCGAATGCGTATTCAGAGTTTAGACAGCAGGGCGAGATGTGGTATGCTAATGCACAACGAGATGGCGTCTCGCTGGGGAAGTTGTTGCGAGCGTGTTGTTGTGGTCTCTGCTAGCCGCCCCGGGCTCTCGTGGAGGCTCGGAGGGGCTGAGGGTTGAGCTTGAGAGGTAGCAGGTTGTTGGAAGGCAGGCTAAAGAATCGGCAGGCTGAGGAATCGCGGAGTTAGGCAGACGAGTCAAAGTAAGACGTTGTGTTTGTAAGGATGTGTCTTCAGTCGTGCGATTCCCGAAGAATGCATGAAAACGAGATATGGAAGGGAAAAAGGGGAGGTTATTTATAGTGGGTAGGATGGATCTGATTGGGCAGGTGAGATGAGGAGATTGATTAGATAATGCAGTGCCAGCCGTGGTTGACTTCGTACATGCTCCTCCCGAAATAAGTTTTTAGCAAAATACCCCTTATTAATCAAATCCGTTAGAAGATTGTTAGGCTGCATTAATTAGATCAGCTGGAACCGGGAACACTCCCCTTAACACACGATGTACTCATTACATCGTAAAAAGAATGGCTTCTGCGCTATATTAATATTAGTCTGTCTCTCTCGTATTCAGTTCCTCAATCCGTATCCAGATCAGATGGTGTACCAGCACAAAGAAATGATCTTCATCGGAGACAAGAACACCTAGATGAGCTCCGTGGACAGATTGCCAGATCCAGATGCACATAAACACACACACAAACACTATAAGTCCTCTACATAATCCATCCGGTCAGAGGAGAACTGGCCCCAACTAAACCTGGTTCTCCCAAGGATTTTTTCCCCCATTCTCTCATTGATGGGGTTTTGGTTCCTTGCTGCTGTCGCCTCTGGCTTGCTTACAGTAGTTGGGGACACCTGATTTCTAGTGATTATCGTCGTCTTGACTACAGAGACTGTCTCTGCATTTGATAAATAAATAGTTTAATTCTCATCATTATATATTACCATGACTCTGTTCTTCTACTTGATAATGTTCAGTGCTTTGCTACAATCTGTATTGTTCAAAGCGCTATATAAATAAAAGTGACTTGAATTAACTTGACTATTTTTCATTGAATGAGTATGTTGAGTTTGTTATATTTAACAGTGACTCTGGAAAAGTATTTGGATGCTTAATTCACATATAATAAAATATATTAATTTTATTACATGGACAAAATGTTTTTACTGTACTTATTAACCTTATTTAATTTAAATTTATTCATGTGGTTAGTTGACAAAAACTCTTCAGTGTTAGTGTTTATGTAAATAAATAAACCTTAATACTGTTAAAAAAAAATCAATAATGATAATTATATATATATATATATATATATATATATATATTTTGTACATGATTAATTTTGTTACATGGATAAAATGTTTTTAAGTTTTAAGTAATACTAAATTTCTCTAAATCTGTTTGGATGAATAAACAAACTCACCTGCCACTCTAATGGCCTGAGTATGAGTACATTTTAATTTTGGGGGTAAATCATATACTTTTTGCAGCTACTGTATGTTGATTACTGGGGCATTGACTGGAGACAGACACATTAAGATTAACAGTGACACTAAAAACAAATGAAAGCAGGTAGAAGTGTGAAGGAGAAGGGAAAAGAAAGGTCACTAAGGGGTGTGGTGTCCTTGTTGTCCTTGTCCTGGGAGCGTAGGAAGCATGTTGAAGAGTCCGCTGAAAGAGCCCTGACGGTCAGGGATGCATACAAGGAAATGTATGTGGATATTTGAGTTTTTTTTTCTTCTATATTTTGTTTGTTATTAAACAAGTGATTTATAATAAAAACAAAAATAGTACATTTTCCTTATAGTTTTCCTTATATGAACTCACAAAGAAAATCCTCATCCTTATGGTAAAAGAAACCACTGTGGATTTTAAGAACATCTGCATCTCCAACCTCTTTAGCCATTAAGAGATTGTCTTCCACAGCCTCCTATTAATAACCACTGTCAGCCTTGACTGTCTGCGAGAGGACATTTTTTCATCTGAGAGCTAGAACATTGTTAATCTCCTGTCTTTCTTTCCAGAGACTCATATGTGCAAGTATAGAAGATGATTAATTAACTTCCAAAAAAACCTGAATTCTGTGAATCATCAATAGCTTGTCCCAGAGGTTCACTTTTTTCTAATACAGGGATCCTTTAACTTTCACCTTAATGTTTCAGAGACACTCAGATAATCACACTGACTAGGTTAAAAATGGTTGCGTAACAGGTCTTATTCCCCATTCGGCTCAGCCTGAAAACATCTGGCTACTAGAAATGATCGATTCGAGTTTATTGTGGCTGTATATGATTCAGAATTGAATTTAGAATGCCCTTTGAATACTAAATATTC
Source organism: Enteromius paludinosus (assembly GCA_032361165.1). Taxonomy (NCBI): domain Eukaryota; kingdom Metazoa; phylum Chordata; class Actinopteri; order Cypriniformes; family Cyprinidae; genus Enteromius; species Enteromius paludinosus. The sequence goes on from JAUMHQ010000058.1 coordinate 14,572,799, forward strand.
TCATGAATTCAAAATGAGGTAGCAAGCACAGAATTGCACTTTGAATTTTAATGATATTTTAAAATTATATTCCATTATGTGTGATGTTTATCACAAGATATCAATCTGCTCTATCTACAGTTAAACAAAAGGTTAGCACTATAAGCACTCTCGTCTTCTCATTTTATTCACGAATACAGTGAAAAACAATGGACAGATCATGTGGATTACCTTGGTGCAGTGATGTCAAAAAGGCAATCACCCTGAGATCATGACCTCAAAACCCTCGTGTGCCGCTAAATTGATGTAATAAACTCACATCCCACTGAATTAAGTGGATTTCAGCAGCAGGATTCAGAGCGCTGTGTTCTGACACTCACACCTGCCCCTCCAGATGTTGATACAGTTATCATTCCATTCCAGATTTACTCCACCCAAAACCTGGTTTAAACTAACAGCTTCAGACAAAATTGCAATCAAACTGTTACATGGCACAATCAGACATCTCAGTCCTCTGTCCTCATTGCTTAAACAAATCATTTAAATAAACAACTGGAATGAATCAAATATTAATTTTGACTGCCGTTGAGTGTTTAAAAACTTGGCCTACCCAGTCAGGCTGAGATAATAAGGCAAGCTTATTGCTAAATACCAAAAGAGCTAACAACAGAAGTTGAGTCAGCTCAAAAAAAAAAGTCAGGTAAAAACAACAAACAATAGTCCAATTACTGTATAATAATACAGTATTCAATATTTATAACCGTGCAAAACATATTGTCACTTTTATTATGTTTTATATAACTGAAAAATTAATAATACAGTAGCATAATAATGCTTCAAATCCAAAAATTTGATAGGGCACCACAACTCTATTGATCATTTCCATGTTTAAATAGAAATTTTAAAGGTCAGAAAGAAAGTGCAATGGTCATAGAAAAAAAGGGGGGAAATAAGATCTAGATTACAATTTTATTAAAGCATTTTTCCATTTGTAATACACACAATGTTTACAGCATCTTGATCGCTTTATTATTTGTGTATATTTTGGAGGAGATGGAGTTTGTTGCTGATCATCTGTCCATGATTTCCCCCCTCTTTAATCATTTTCCTTTAATCTTCACCTCAACATTTCTAAATCCTTTCAGGTTCTATTTTCGCATGGCCTTGTTTTGATCATGACAGGGACACTCAAGTTTATGAATCCCTAATCATGCCACATGTACCTGCCTCTCTCTCTCTCTCTCTCTCTCTCTCTTTCTCTCTGCCCTTCCCCCTCTGTTTCTCACTCTCTCTCTCATTGTTTGAAGTGACAGATCAGGTCACTCTATTGAATCACTGATGAGAAAGACCTGTTTTGAACCATAGACTAATCCACAGCAAGAATATGGCTTCATTCTGTCATTTTCCTTCACATTCAGTAGTGCTTGCTGTGACTTTCACAATGACTTAATGACTCATGCTTAAATCTGAATACTGAGAAATTCCCTTTTAAACGGTCCAGGTGAAGTGAATGAATATTACTAATCAAAATTAAGTTTTGATATATTTACAGTAGGAAATTTACTAAATATATCATGGAACTTGATCTTTACTTAATTTCCTACAATTATTTTTGGCATAAAAGAAAAAAATCATTTTTGACCCATACAATGTATTTTTGGCTACTGCTACAAATACACCCCAGCGATTCAAGACTGGGTTTGTGGTCCAGGATCACATATACATGTAAGGGATAATGTCCAGCTAGCAGGTTGTTATCACAGAATAAAGCCCGACAAGCTTATCGGCATCTCCGACACAAAGCTTATTACACGGCTTTTTGCCCCAAAAGTAAATAATATAATACAAAAAATATATTACTATTTTAACCAGGGAGTCAGTCGAGTCATCTTCTGTCCACTGCTGAAATCCACTGCTTTTGCTTTTCCCGTACATGTTGAAATTAATGTTGAAGTCCTCCAGTTTAAGCATTTTTAAGCCACAAGAAGGACGCCAATCTATTGGTTATTATTAACGTTCAAGATGATTCGTAGTACCCGGATGAGCCTGTGTTATTAGTTTTACCGGTTGTTATCTGGGAATAACAAACCTTGGAATGTGGCGACTGACCAATCAGAATCGATTATTCCATGAAGCTGTTAATAAAAAAAATAAATAAAAAATATATATATATATATATATATATTCACACTAGCTGAAACAAAAATTATATAAATGATAATAATTTATTGCTTAATAGAAAGTGAAGACCATTTTTTCATATTAACTTATGTTTACTTTTTATTTCAAGAATGTGAGGGAATAATCATAATTTTTTTTCTTCTTTTTTTTGCTCGATGGGGTGCGGGTTGGGGGATTGGTAAAATGTGAGCACTTTCATTTGTATATCTTCACATCACCTTCATTTACACACACCAGCGACCAGAATTGTAATGTTTACTAAACTAAAGCATTAAATATACTGTACAGCCCGACTTACATAATTAAAACAAATTTAACAGCTAGTCTGCAATATGAACTGATAAAAAGGTCATTGTCTCTGTTTGCTAAGAGCAAACAAGCTGGCTCCTGATTTTTTCCCTCTGTTTGTTAAAGTTGTACACTAAAAGGCAAAAGACCATAAAAATGCAGCACGTTATCTCATTCTGCGGACTTGCATTGCATGGTAATGATTTCCAGCATACTGCTCTCAAACGTTACATTAAAAGCCTTCATCTAAAACTATAGATAATTTGTCCCTACATGTTACTCATGTAAACCAAGCATTGCCATATATTGCAGCTTATAAAAGAGTTATAGGCTGAAACCCTTTTTTCTCTTTTAAACCAATCTATTAGGACAATACTCAAAGCTGCCCTGTTGCTATGCAAGTCTCTGTCTCATCACATTTCCATGGTTACAGGGCAACATGGAATTAGTAACGAACATCAGAGCTACCTCAGACACAGTGAATTAGCTCTTGTAATGCAACTTGTGGAGTTAGAAACTTATACAAAGTGAGGCATTTCAAATGCTAGAAATGTGTTTTATTGTTTTCACTGATGAAATGTACATAATATTATTAATAACTGATATTTGTGTCATGTATCAATAGGCACCATTATGAGTCTTAATAGTAATTATTGAGTATGAGTGTTGATATTATGAAACGACTGAATAAAGACTTCTGATTTATCAGAACAATTTATCAGAAATAAATGAATATGCAACAAAAATGACCTTGCTGTTGTCACTGAACTATGGAAACCATGACAACAAATGATGGATGCATATATTACACTGATCTGACGTGTATTTAAGTTTGTTTTTGCATGGATTTAACATTGATTTAATGCTCTTCTTATTAAAAACAATACTTAATAAGGCCTGTTTTGGCTTGTGGGACTAGCAACAAGTTTCTCTATTCATTCCTCTGGGATCTGGCCAGGTAATCTGGTACCCTGATCCACAGTATTCCTCGGACTGGAATTGCCACAGCTGGGTCTGGTGGTCTCGGCCGTGCTGCTGGTCCTCTGCAGAAACTGAAGAAAGTTTTCCTGGATGGAACCTTCGTGACTTGAGGCTCGAAGTTCAATAGGTCTACTGGCGCAACACTTTCTGAGTTTTATCAGTTCCTCGCGGATCTGTCGGTTCAGAAGGCCGTAGAAGAAGGGATTCACAGCAAACGAGGAGTACGCTAGCCACGTGACGGCTTCTTCGATGTCACCTGGGCTCTGAAGAGGAGTGGTGATGGACATGTGAAGGTGGAAACTGAAGTACGGGAGCCAACAGATAAGAAACTGGCCCACAATGACGACCAGGGTAATAGCTGCCTTTCCGCCCCCAAAAACCCTCTCAGGAGACAATCTCTGGGGGAGGCTGCGGGTGGTGGTGATGATGGTGGTTTGACTGTTAATAGAGTCGGAGCGGTGCTTGGCCTGGTTGGCCGTCCAGGTGGGCATCGGAACGTGCTGACGGGCTGCCGTTCGAGCGACTTTGTATACATTGCAATATACGGCAAAAATCACAACAGCGGGAACCAAGAAGCAAAGCACGCTGAAGAGAATAGCAAAAACCTTCCTGAGGCGACTGTGGCTCCAGTGTAAGGAGCAGTGGGCTGCTGCAATGGAGCTCTGATTCCCATATGCTGGCCAACCGAGAAGCGTAAACAACGCCAGCAGGATGGATTTGATCCAAATGAAGACCATGACACCGAGTGCCAGGTTTAGAGTCATCTTTACCTCATATCGCATAGGATGGACAATGTAGTAGTAGCGTTCAATACTGATGGCGGTCACAGTAAGAATAGAGGCACAGATGAGAAACACATTTAGAAAGATGTAGACTTGGCACTCCAGAACAGTAAATGCTACAGTGCTGAAGAAAGGAGAGCTAGATACTATCCCGAGAGGCATCAGCAATATAGCGCAAAGCAGGTCAACTGCGCAAAGATGGCACACAAATACATATTTTTTCATGTGGGGAGCTCGGGCAATGGCCACCATCACCCCGCTGTTGCCCAGTAGGGCTGCTAGGTTGAGGGTCACCATGCAAAACAGCCCAACAAGATCCTTAATCTGGGATTCGGAGTGGATGACCTCCTCCATGCTGGGAGGGGTAGGCTTGCTTGTGCTCCGTTGGCCGGACGTGTCATTTGGAGTTGAGTGATTGGTCAGAAGACCCAGCATCAGACCTGGCAAGGCTTTCTCCATGCTTTACGGGTTTGAGATGGAACCAAGCTTCTCCATGCTTAATTGGGGTTTTTTCTTCTGTGTGTCAAGCATTTGTGTTGAAACCATCTCTGAGAAGAAATGAAAAAAATCTATTAAAATTGTATAAATACTGTATAAAGTTATAGTATCTATCTATAGACTGGCAGTCTATTAATATTCTAAGTCTATCTATTAATAAAATAAGTCACAATTTGGATTAAGTATTTTATTCCTGAAAAACTAAATTAGCTTATAAAAATAAACTGTTTCAAATCCGAATTCAATAAATCAAAAAACTGTTGTGTAATATTTGAAAATAGCTAAATCGTGCACATTTACAGTCCTTAAGAGGATAAGAGAATACTACTTCATAATGCGTTGTGCAAAGGGTCATTAAGAGGATTGGTAACTGTTTCATAGCCATAATGATTAATTATGTAAATTTGTAACGCCTCCATCACTCATCATTCAGTGAGAGAGAGAGAGAGAGAGAGAGAAATCCCCCTCATGTCACACTAAACATGCATTTATTATCAGAACACAGAGGCTGTTATTACCTACACACACACTAAACACTTGAGTGCAAATGAAAAGGAAATTCCCTTTTCCCATGGGAAATCAACTCATAGTGCATATAGTTTATTTAAATTGTCAGCCACCTCTGTAAGGTTCCCGATTATTCCCCGATGTCAATTTCCTTTTACTCGAGCCTTCATGAAAAATCACCCCTATTTTTGTTTTGACCCACTCACCAGGTCTCTCTATATGCTAATGAGGGCAGAACAACATCCTGCCCTTCCTTGCTGGCAACTGACAGATTGTTTTCACCCAACAGGAGCATAATATGTTTTTTTGCACAAATGGGTTGTTGACCTTCAGGGATCAATAAAGTCAGGGGACAACATGACTGTTGTTTTTTTGTCAGTGGGAGTCATATGAGTCATACCTGATTGTGTCTAGCGGCCTCCCCTCAAAACACCTCCCCTACGCTCTGAACCCATCCCCTCCCCCAAGCCACAGACCCTCACATGAACTTTTTCTCACTTCACTGGAAACTCGAAAACACATTTTCCACAGAATTAAAATGAATGACCTGCTGTCGTGCCAGATTGTGCTCTGCTGTTCTGAATTATCCTCACATGACACCTGAACACACAACATTCATAAGTGAAGACAATGTGATTTTTCTTACCTGTCAACTTTGCTTTTTTTGCTGAATCTCCAATCAGATTTGTGATATGAACATCTGGACATTTTTCACATGTGTGGAAACTTAACTTAACGTTAAAACAAGTGGAGTGCAATCCCACAGGAGGCCAGTGTTTCAACACTCAACTCATCTCAGGTGATTTCAGTGGAGAATAACCAAAGTGCATCATGAACCCTCAAAAGTATTTTCATCCAGGAAAGCCCAAGGAGTAAAGTTCATACAGGTGTCCCTATGCTGCCCTTTCCATCGAACGAAACCCAGGTGAAGCAGAAAGGATATGGTCCCACCTGCTCTTCCTGGTTCCAGTGGTGTTGATCGGTATTCTCACCACTTAGGCCTGTGTCCGTCAGGATGCTCTTCCACACTGTGTCCGGTGCTGTGAAGGGCTGTGACTGTCACACATTGTGTCTCTGGGATTTTTTTCTTCCTCTTTCAAACAGACACATACTCCTCTGTCCTCCGGAGTGGCAGTTATCCCCTGGGTCCTACTGCACACCTTTAAACAAGAAGATCCTTGAATGGTTTGTTATAGCTTGACCAAACCATTCGTTCATTTAATCATTCATTCATTCATTTGTATACTTACCACTTGTGATAATGTGACATGCTCTTAGTAAGAATTACATTTTTCAAATATATTGGAATTCACACCAAATTTAGTGATTTTTATTAATTTAGTGAATTCTGTGACCCTGGCGCATTTAAAAATCTGTGTTTTATTTTTCAATTAGATTCTTATACATAAAGGTGTGATAAATGAGTGATTTTCTTATAAAGATACATTGATTTCCTCTATGCGGCTGCTTGTTTGTCAATGTTTTGGAGAGACTTTGCCTTTAAAAACATATTAAAGTAAAAAAATAAAAATAATAAACAAGTATGTTGGAAACGAATGTATTTACACAGTATGAAGTTAACACTTATAGTAGTTTCTAAATTCTACAACATGGTTTACAGCATTTTGATTTATGTATCTTTACGTTAAATTAAGATCTCTGTGTCAAAATGCTAAATAAAGCATTTATATTAAATGTTATTAAATATGCAGGCATGTCTATAATGCAGTGTCATATAATTTTATTTGTAGATTATAAGTGGGCATGTGTAATGAATATGATTAAAATATTGTGCATTAAGACTTTTTATTGAGTGATTATAAATACTCAGTGGTGGAAATGGCTAAAATTCACTGGGGGGACTGTGTGGGTGGTTTAATTAAATACATTGGATGACTTTTCGGGACACTTTATTATCTAAAATTATATTCATTTACAAGTTATTTTATATTTTCTCAAAACTTTCTTGTATATAAAGACAAGCACCTGCAATTCCGCCCCAATTAAAGATCTGTTGTGTTTGTGAATTTGCACGTTATAATGTAAGAATCATTAATGACCCCCTATGTTTGATTAAACAGATGAAAAAGATTGATTAGTGAAATGAAATAATGATTTCATAAAAATAGAACGATTGTGCCTGGTCTGCTTAGCTAAAAACACTTCTTTTACATGTATGGTACTGCAAGATTTGTAGATTAGCTATATTTAATAGTTTCCACTTTGCAAAAACGTTTGCAGTTAGTTTTTAATATTACATTATTAAGGAGCAGATACTTTCTGATCAGTGACAGAAATTAAGCTTCCCATTGATATTTGTGTGTTTGTTTGATTATATTTACAGAATTTACTAAATATAACTGAACCCGCCATTTTGTGGCAGTAAGTCACTGTCTTTGTCACTGAATCATCCATTACAACGATTCAGTTAAACGGTTGATCCGTTTTTGAATGGGTCATTGAATCATCGACTTTCTAGATTTGTTCAAAAGCAAAGATTAATTCCTAAACGAAACAGTGCTGTGTGTGAGACCACATCTCCAGCGGCTCAACTGTGACTTTGCTTTTTAACTTTTGTTGACGAAATAGAGCAAACAACAGTGTTCCTAAAATGTAAGTCACGTAATATTATCTGTTATTTTTCTTAATTATATTAACTGTATATATATACATTAGGGTCGGGACTTTAACGCGTTCATTTAGATTAATTAATTACACAAAAAGAACGCGTTAATTTTTTAACGCATTTTAATCGAACTTATTTTTGCAGCGTGGAACATTTCTTGCTGGATGATAGGGGTGGGTGATAGGACCATCATCTCCTTCTATAGCCCACAACGCAACATACATTTAAATCAGTGTGAACTCGCCGGACACTGCACTGATTCACAATCACTAAAGTACATTATTCGCTTTAAAGTCTTGCTGATTAAACATTTCATATGCGTGCTGTCCAGATGCGCTTTTCTAGCGCGTAACGTTTCAAAGCGCGCGTGCACTAAAAGCCTGTCAAATAGCGCCTAATTACTGAACTAAGATATTTATCACATGTGATGGTGGTAATACTGTCAAAAACACAGCGTTAAACACAGCTGCTTGTGTCTAAAGTGAAATTGAACAACCATGAGAAAGCATGTCAGGATATTAGATGCACGCATGCAGCTCTTAAAGGGACAGAACTAAACATGCCGCCGCTTGTCATTTAAAGGGATAGTTCCCTCCAAAATTATAACTGTGTCATTATTTACGCACTTACATTTCCCAAACCTTTATTTATTTATTTCTTGTGCTAAACACAAATTAAGATATTTTGAGTAACCAAACAGTAGCTGGTCCTCATTGAATTTAATACAATGTATACAATGTTCAACAGAAAAAAGAAACTCATTCAGATAAAAACGAGCTGAGAGAGAGTAAATGATGGATGTTAGTGTTTCCCCTTTCAATACTGCTGAATACACCTACTCTTCCTGAAAAATAAAAGCACTGTTTGTTTTATTCATATTATGTTTATTTGTAATGTATATTTACTCAGTAACAAAGATAAAATGACAACGATTTTTATTTTTGCTCATTTTGGCCTAAATGTCTGCCCTTTTTTATTTTATGGGCTTTCTTTTAATGAGTTTGTCTGTACTGCTCAGACAACTTTCAAAAAGTAAAATCAGTGACAAAGAATCATGATAAAATATGATATTTTGGCCATATCTCCCACCCCTAGCTCTGTAATTTATAAAATATAAAAAAAAAAAAAACTTGAAAAAGAATCGGGATAAAAATCGCGAATCGTGATTTCCCCAGAAAAAAATCATGATATTTTTCCCATATCGCCCACCCCTACTGGATGAGTTTCGGCGGACCGATTATACTGGAGCACTAACTAGCGTTCAGACAAAAACAAACCACAGCGAACATGGACAAAGAAGTTTATGAGACCCCTTTGGATGGGAAATTTAGTTATAAAAAATGAATGTATGGAAGCGTCGGTAAGAGCATTGATTGTGTGCAAGCTATGAAACAAGGAACCACAGCACATCGAGCCTCAAGTATCCCCTCAATGCTAAAGTTCTAGTTCTGTTGATTTCACGGCATAGAAATGTTTAATGTAGTTTAAGAAAGTGACATCTACTGGTCATGAGGAAAACACAACAGTGCAAATATTTATATATTATTTATTATGATCTGGTTAACCAACATTAACATTTACAATACAACTTCACTTCAAAGATCACCATCATCAGAGAGGGAAAAAAAGATATATACAGTATATATATATATATATATATGTCCACATATCTATTGTCTTTATTGTGCATTATAATTGAAAAAAAGGTTAAACAAGTTCTTGATAAAGCAAACATCTGACCAAATAAAAATGTCTATAAAGAGCGTTATACAATCGTGCTTGTCAGCAATGTTTGAGCAGCTTGAGCAGAACTGCATGAATTAGTCTAAATTTAACTTAAATGAGAAATGACTGACAGAAATTATACTTAAAAAAAAAAATTTAAAAGAAATTAATTTAGACAATTTGGCTTTAATCATACTTTAGAAGTACAGTTACAGAAAATTATAAGAGGAAGACATTCAACCCGCATTTACATAATAAAGCTTAATGTAGTGCTTAAATATTTATTATACTTTCCGACTCAAAAAACAGAGCAACCGTCAAATTAACATTGCTGAACTGTACTGGCACACAAAAATCACAATTTAACTTTCAACAATGTTAATAATGACAAAATGATTGTAAAATTATGATTATAACTGAATGTTATAACTAAACGCTTTATTAGTCAGAATGAAACTTATTACAAGTGACATTTAGAGGTGGTTATATGCATAACTGTATACAATTCCAAGTTTTCAAATCAGCTCTAATAACTGAACTTCAGTTCCAGGAGGTACCGGATGCGACACTGGCTTTCCTTATAGATGAGGTACTCACTGTTGGAGAAGGAACTTCCCTGGTACTGCTTTTGTTTTATGGCTTTTCCCTGAGGAACCACCACCTTTTTACCATCCAACTCAATGAAGACGTCTTTAGAGGAATCTGAACAAAAAAGAAAACAAATAGAGATTTTTACAGACAGTAATTTAACATACTGTACATGCTTGAAAAGAAAAAACGAAGAATTGATATTTGATTGTAAGTGGAAAAACCTGGTTCTTGGCTTCCACGTGCAACTACGCTGTCATAGCCAGCGGGAGCCTTCCTTAGGCTGCAATCATCCTGCGTGATGGTGTACTCATTTCCCAAAGCAACTTCATTTAGAAACATGATGCCAATGTTGTTGGATGGACACACTGGAAACACACACGGGTTAAAGGCGTGATTTTATGTCCATAGAAGTACATCAAATGTAAGTAAAGTGTTTTTGGAGAATAAAATGTCAAAATTTGGTTGAAATAGTGTGACATTTTCATTCACTGTACACAATATTCATCTTACTGACAAATGGGCAAATTGAAAAAAGAATTTGTCTTTTAATGCGTCATAAATTGATTTCTGTAGTAAAAATGCTTGTTACACTGAATGACATTTTAGTGGGTAAATTCAGTAAATCAGGGGAAAAATTGTGACACTTATTTTTGGCTAAGAAAGACAATACATGTAGACAGAAGACCTTTAAAATATTTTGGGGGGAAAACAATTTAAAGTAGTCTTAAACCCTTTTTTATCTTTGACCCACACGAACAAAAAACTATTCCAATGAAAAAAAAAGTGTCTGAGCCATTGTGTTTCCATTTTGCATCTAATTAAACATTACATTTGTTTCTACAGTGCTTTTTCATTTGACATCTATGCTGATGCAAACAATTTCCTGTTTCTCACCATAGCCAGCAGATTTGATGTTTTCAGAGGCAAAATAGATTCCCCTGCCTACACGTCCACCAGAATGGGGCATAATGCGAAGGCCGCTCTTCAGAATGGCTGCGACCACTGCCACGTTTGTTCCATGCCAAAGCAGCTTCCGGTTCTCCAATGCATCATTTTCCCTGAAGCGCTCAGCCTACACAACCAAATGTGCCCATGCACGCACACACAGAGGGTTTAATTAGGGGAAGAAGACTGGTAATGAACAGAATTCAGAACACCCACTGAGGCCCAGTGCTCACTGCTGGTTTGAAATGAAATTAGGAATCTAACAGACATCTAAAAGGAGTTTAAAAAGAAAAACATTACCATGCATTTAAACTGTAAGATGTTTTTGTACAGTTACGGTTTTACTGTTAACTATAATCAAACTTACTTTGTGTTAGCTTTAGACTTGATTTTGCAATACTATTCACCTCTGTTTCTCTGTCAACTTCCCAGACGTCCACCAAACTGATTCCACTTGTTCCAGTGGCATTCAAGTACTTCTCAATAATCTTAAGAGAAAGACAACATTTCTTAATCTTCTTTAAACTTTTCAGTATCATGCTAGTAACACACAATGCATAATTTGGATTATTATTATTTTGACTTTGTTTCCAGATTTTAATTCGATTTTGAACCCCAGACTTTCTGTGCAAACTCAGGCTGCACAGATTTCTGTGCATGCAAACCTTATATTCCTTTGACTTTTTATCCATTAGGCTCAGATTGCATTTCAGAGACTGGTAATTTTGGTCAACAGGATGCGAAACTGTGTCCTTCATCTCTTCTTTGGCTTTCTCAGATTCAGCTTTAAGACTTTGGGCAATCTCAATGTCTGCAAGAACCTACAAGGTACAAGCATAATAAGAAAGTTTAGATTTTGGTAAATCACTTCACACTGGTCATTCATCTAACACACAAGACCAATGTGTTTTAGTAGACTTTGGGCTATGAATGATTTGTCTAACAAATAACCTTCTCTAAGTAATAAAGTAGAGAGTGTGACAACTTGCTACATTGTTGTGATTCTCACCAAAAGCATCTCCTTCTTGCCCTGAAGGACAGAATCATCAGAGATGAGAGGGGGTCTGTTGCGGCCAAAGTTATGAGGAATTATGGTGAAGAATTTGTTGGTGAGTTCTTCTAACTTGTTTGGTTCCCCTTTCTTTATTGCAGCTTCAATCTGCTCCAAAGCCTCAAAGCCTTTGGCTATCTGCTGCTTGCTGAGTTTCCCCAAGGGCATCTTCTTAATATCTGACAGAGAAATATGCAACACTTGAAAAAAACGGATCTTATTTAATGTTACAGATAGGACTAAGAAAAGTGTTAGACAGGACTCAAAAAGTCACATTTTTTATTACATTGCAAAAACTCCCCTGTGGCTTTCAGAAACACATGTACAAATGGGAAACGAATCCCTGAGTGATCTGCAGTCTTACATTTAAGATATAACCTTTTTTTCAGCTATCAAAAAGAACCACAATAACAAGGCTTTTGAAAGTTACAGAAGAATTGGAACAGAAAGAACTCAAAACTAACCCAGGTTCATGCTGGTCATGGCTTCTTTGAACATGTCATTGTCAAATATGAATCGAATGAGTCTTTGAGATGCCTCATTCAATGTACAAGGCAGAACATGTTGTTCAGTTTTCACCTTTCCGTCTCCACCATCTACAGTGTCCACCTAAATTAAACACAAAATGGTCAAATGTGTTATTCTTTTTGAAAAAGCATCAAGGATTTCAAAGACCTGCAAACAGGCTAAATACCTTCACTTCTGCATCCTGGTCCCCATCTACCTCTATCAATGTGTACTTCCCAGAATGTGACACAAAGTTTTCACGGTCGCTCCAGTTATTCTTGGTTTTGTCTTTGAATTTCTTTTCAAAATTCTTAATGGCTGCATCAGCAGAAGATGGGCCGGCTAAACTGTTTTGGCCTGACTCTCCCTGAAAGAGTCATCCATTAGATGCTACAAGAGCATTTTTGGACATCATGTTGTGATATATTTGATTGACAAAAAAATAAAAAAATAATAGCATACCACTCTGCCCCATCTTGTCCAACAATAGTACTTTCCTCCAGACACCAAGATTTGGATGACATAGAATTTGTTGTTGTTGTTTCCAATGTTGGTTTGGTTTAGCATACAGTCGTAATCTTCATGAACCTGTATGTTTAGACCAAAACTTTTCTGTGATTCAGGGCAAGCAGTAATTTGAGTAATAATTTGCATTACCTTTTGCATTAGCACTGTTAATTTGCAATTTAATTACTAGTTCAGTCTCACCTCAGCATTTGATAGATGACAGAAACTGTCTGGGTTCCTTGTGCCCTTCACCTGTGACCCTGTTGCCTTCAGAGCCTCTTTGGCAGAGGTGAACTTGTCTTTTGGGGGCCCTACAGGCTCCTCCTTTACCTTCTTCCCTCCAGCTTTTGTGCTTGATGTTGCCCTTCTCTTAGGTGCCATCCTCTTTCCTCTCTATTCATAATTAATCATAAAATATACATTTGGTATGTTTATTGTCATGTTACGATAATATATAGTATCTCAAAGTACGTTTTAAAAATGTCACAGCTAAACATTTCACCTTTAATAAGATTTTATTATTCCATATTTATTTATATTCCCGTTTCGAATCAACTATCTCTTTTATAAAAGAGGCATAAAATCAAATTTCACAGGATTGCTAACAATAAATCAACGCCAGTACTGCTGAGACATGTGCATGCTGGAGTTTACTGTAAGTGACGTAGATCTTCCTGGCAGCCTATCAGAGCTTGGCTGCATTGAAAATGCGTTTATTGAAACCACGGGGGTGTGTCTAGTCAACAATGAACACGAACAAATGTGTTCACTAATAAATATACAATACTATGTATGTTAAATCTCAAGTGCTGATAATCGCACTAAAAGTCAGGAGCTATGTCGTTAACGCAAAGCTTAGCTAAACTGAGTGTTCTTTATGCACATCGGCATTTTGTACCTTTACATACCTGTAGTAACATATCTACAGAGCAATAGGACCGCTAAACATGACTGGCGACTTTATTATTAGTCGTTTCAAAATATACTTGCCTGCTAGTGACTGTCCTGTCAAAGTTTGCAGATTCACTCCGACACTTCGGGACTGTCTGCAGCCTGACTTCCGCGTTTCTGAGCGAGTTTACGTCAACGTCACAACAGTTGCTCAGCAGCTCAGGAAGCACACATTTACCACTGCAACTGTAGTTTACGTCAACCACATCTATCCAGCAAAATAATTTTTTGAGAATAAGATTTAATGTTGGAGATTCTAATATATGTCAATTTTGTAATTTGTTTTTTTCAATGTAACTTAGTACAAACCTTCTGGAATGACACATTATGTTGGTTTCACCAAAGATTACATAAGACTGGTCCTTTCATGGGAAATTGTTAAGTTTGGCTGTTCAAGGATAAAAAATTATGTTTTGTTTTTATAATAATTTGATAATTTTACTAAAATTCTATATTCATAAATGTACATTTCTAAAAACGAAACCATGTTTAAGGGTGTTTAAAAGAGAATTTGACAGATATTTGGAGACATTAAGAGAAATGAAAAATCCTACAGCAATGTACCTGTACTCCTCACTAAAGGATTTTGATTTCATATTGTGAATAACATTTCCCCTACTATTTTATTTTTTATTTTATTTATTTTTTATTTCTTGTTATTTCTTGTAATTGTTTAAAGGCATTTAAATAAATAAATAAATAATAATAATATCTTCTCTCCTAAAAAAAACAAAACAAAACAAAAACTGTAGTTTACGTCAAAGTACCATAGTTGCTGCAGTACTGTAACAATTAATATTCTAATTTTCTAACATTCTAATGACGGTTGCATATGTCACCGAAGATGGAATGAAATTCTAAATTCAATTCAGTGCAACCAAACATCTCGTGCTTATTAGTAGGTTGTTTCAGTAGCAACGTTGTTTTTAGTGATATTATACATGCCAACGCATGCTCTGGTGTATCTTAAAGGGTAAAACTATGTTTAATAACTAATTAGTAATTATTTGTCAAGTTATTTTTAGTTTTTATTATTACAGGTAGTTTTAAAACTAGGAGCTGTATTACAGGAGGCACAACAATTAATTCAGTAACATCTGAACATAGTAACATAAAGCTGGTTAACTTAAAAGGCAGCAGTTAAAAATACTGTTTAGCAGTAACAGTCTAAAATGAACAATAATCCAATGTACAGACAGTCCAACAGAAGTGCCCCACTGTTATAAACGAGGCGCAAAATGACCACAGATATCATATAACCATCACAAAAAAATTAAAGTATCAGGTTGACAGGACAATTTCCTGTTTGACATTTCGCCACAAATGATTGAGTGTGGACATTGTATATCACTTACACTTTCTTTAACATGGGTCAGAGTGTGATAGGCTATGTGAACATTGTGATGAAGGATATATAGGTATGATACTTTGTCTATGAGACAAGCAGTCTTCAGTAGACTGCTGAGCGGGCATTAAATATGTAGGCTAGTGCAGAAATGTAAATGTATTTTTCTTAATGGTTTATTCACCTTCCAACAAGGTAGCTACTACTTTAATGACCTTATGAAATACTTAAATTGGGGGCATAATTTATTGTATTTGCATATCACCTATATTATAAAAAAAAGGTCACTCTATACAGTACATTATTGTAAATTAGCATTAAACATGATCAATACTTTATTAATAAACTTGACCTCAACCAATTTAATGTAATGAGCAACCATATCCTCTAGATGGAGACAATGTACAAGTTTTTACTTTGCACCATGATTCTTTGTACCATGATTCATAATTCTTTAAAGAGGATGTGTGTAATTTTCTCAAGTGTGCTTTGATGGGAACTGAAATATAACATATCATGTAATATAACATAATGAGCTACTACTTGACAGTATCATGTTAAAGCAACAAGAAAAGCTTGTATTAATATAAAACACATTTTATTTACATAAATTACAAGAAAGCACAAACCAGAATCACCATAAATCGACATGAAAAACATCTTGTATATAATACTTTAAACAGATTTACTATATTTCAACTCCATATCTCAAACAATACTTTATTATGGTTTCCATAAAAAGAACGGGTATACAGAGTTTAAACTGGCATCCCACTGATATCATCTAACTAGTCAGAGAGAGAAAGATAGAGAGAAACAAAATGGGATATTGTACTCACAGCACGTTGAGAACAACATAACAGGCATTCTTTATTCCGATAGCCTCCTCAACATTAGCAAACACTTGATTTCATGACTAGTGAAGATAAGATTTATCTGTATACCACATTTGGCAATCAAACAGGAATCCTCTTTCTCAGAGTGAGGATGTTGTTGAGTCCACTACCTCTCTGCCATTACATACTGTAGGCACGATGTTGGAGGCCGAGGCTGTAAAGACAATGGTGATAACATAAAGATACTGTAAGCTGCAAATCACAGTGTATTACCATTGTCATTCAATAGATGGTTCAAAGTATTTGGGTGAATAATTTTTTTTTAAATTTACTTTAGTTTAATTCAGAGCCATGCACAGGACACGCTGGAAAACATATATATTTTGATTATATATGTAAGGAATGACTGAAAATGTAATTTCCATTATTCTCCTTTCTCCTTACATTTCAATTACTGCAATTAGGCCTACTGCATTAATCACTATGGTGTATGTGTATGTATATACAGGTCCTTTTCAAAAAATTAGCATATTGTGATAAAGTTCATTATTTTCTGTAATGTACTGATAAACATTAG
>JAUMHQ010000058.1:14589775-14600545 GCA_032361165.1 Enteromius paludinosus
TCAGTTGTGTGTAATGAATCTAAAACATATGAAAGTCTAATGTTTATCAGTACATTACAGAAAATAATGAACTTTATTACAATATGCTATTTTTTTGAAAAGGACCTGTATATATATATATATATGTGTGTGTGTGTGTGTGTGTGTGTGTACCACAAACACTCCATTTAAAATGGTAGGATTATTATTTTCCCAGTACATTATTGAGAATAGCATTTTTTGCATTGTGTTAATTAGATTAATTGTCTGTTTAGATTAGATTAATTTTTCAAATTTAGATATTTGTAATTTTGAGGTGAAATATGATTCACATACAGTTTGTACTACTACCTAAGCGTCAGATTCGGTGATACGGTGCAAGTATCAGTGCAGTGCAATAAAGCCAAATACTTTACCTGCACACACAGAATCAATGATAATGCTTATTTTCCAATATTGCTCTGCCATCATACGGCACTGAATATTGTAATCAATAACTTTCATTTCTGATGATGGTTTAAACATTGGCAAACCATATTTTTGAATATAGGTGACAGCGGTTAATCAATATGTTAGATTTAAACAGTTGCTGTTGATTATATTGATGATTCTGATACTGTACTGTACATCAAAGCTAGCGATCATAAACAATACTGTACCTTGAGAGAAGCTGGAGCCAGGGCCAGTGGTCACACTGAATCGAGTGGTGGCCACTCTGAGCGTGGTCACGTTCTTCTGGGGCTGAAAGAGGATGATGTGGATCTTTGGAGCGAAGAGGCAGCCCAGCACCACTGAGCCGCTCAGACTCACAGAGATACACATGGTAGTGGTCTGTACCTGAGAGTGTAGACACAAAAAAGTGATTGCACCACATTTACATACACAGTGATACCACCAGAGTGATTCATATTCATCACGGGTGTTAACATGTGATTGAATTTATTTTATCCATTGAATTCCAAAGTGTTGCCAAAGCCTATGCGGCCGAAAATGTATTTTAAGAGGATGAATCCATGTGCAAAGCAGGTGTGTGTGTCGTGTATGAGCAATCTCATGCATACTAATACAGGTATTAGAGACATGCATCGCCAAATAACATTTTGATGAGCGAGCGGGTGAATAAACAGAAACTGTTTCTAAGATTTTCAATGTTTTGGCTGAGATGTTTGCTTGTATCATTGTATATTTAATTTTAATCCCAATCGAAGTGCATTCAAGCTATACATTTTTATCAGAATGTGTACTCATGGCCTTGCCATTGCTATGCTCTCTGAGTAAGGCAACAGGAGGATTTTCATTATACAAAAGTTTCCTGAACAGCTATCTACTGCTTGTTTTGATCTGAACTGGATCACAAAACATGGTTAACAGCCCTCACAGGGTCACAGATTGGAGAAACTTCAATATGGCCTTGTTGAATAATTGCAAACCATGGTTCAGCTGTGAGAAATTAGAGTTTTTCACTCAATGCCAAATAAACAAAGAGTTGCTCGTTCTTTTTTTTTTTTTTTTACCAGTACGATAGATTTGAAAGTGTTTCTGTGAAAGCGGCAATGCGTCAGAACAAAACAAAAAGTGCTTTTAAATAATGCATCGTTCAGAGGAGAGCTGTGCTTGGAAAGGTCTTATGTGCTTTTCCAGCAAGCCTTGCTCTTGTCTTCATAAACATGCAATTTTCATATAAAATTTTACATTGAATGTTCTTTAACCAAAAACCAGATCTGGTAATAATGTACTGTATCTGGAGCGACTCTGATAACTACAGTACACAAACAAACGCATAGACATGTTTAGTTCTATGATTTTGAATCCCAAATTATTTTGTATTGGATGTACTATTTTATTTTGGTTACAAATTTTACAAAAAAGTCTGATTCTGAAGATGTATGATATTAATCTTATAAGCAGTGTGTGCATTTCCATCTGCATATTATAGTTTACAGGTGAGAATCAAAAATGAAAGAAGTAAAATGATATGTGCGGGATGAATGAGGCTGTAGGGTTCTGTGAGTGTGTGTGGGAGTGTGGCGAGGTCTCGGTCTCTAAGGCACACCTTGCTTTCTGAGCGCAGGCCCCAGCTGGGAATCATCCTCCCATGCTTAACACATAACCTCACACTCTCACACACACATTTAGAAAAAAACGCAGAAACCCTGAACACAGAATGACATCCTGTCCAATCAAAACACAAGGATATTCCCTTTTCTCTCCTGATGTCTTTTTGTCTGCATTTTTTTTTTGTCTTGATAGATGACATAAAAGCAACCCTTGCAGAAGCTTCCTATAGTCGTAAACATCTCAGGATCACATTTCTGTCCTTCATTTTGCTTGATAGAGCATCCAAATACAATATGCATTGGCTGTGTGCTAACTATTTTTCCTATTATAATATCAGACAATAAATAGAACTAAAAATTAAGATATTTTTCTTTGATTTCTTTGTGAAGCATGAATCAAAGCTGTAGAACTGTAAAAAAAAGGTGCTTCGAAAAGTGTAAAGGTGTTTATTTAATAGAACCTGTTCTGAGGCACTTGAGTGAAGGATACTCAGACCAGTTGAATAGCATGTTTTTATAGGCTAGTCATTTGCTTGGATGAAATATGCCCACTTTCTTTGTTCTACACTGAACAGCTTTTGAGCCACATGAAATGTGAGCTTCTCCTTTTATCAGTGCAAAAGACAGGTGATCAAAGAGATTTCTCAATCTGCCATCTGAATTGGCAGGTGGTAACAAAGAAAAAATCAATCAGGCAAACTCTCAGACTCTTGCTCTCTTGCTCTATACAGAAATTGTATATATGCTAAAAATAAAGGATAAAGTCAATGTCGGAAAGTGATTAAGGGTTATAAGAGAAGCTCATTATCTAAATGATGAAAAATATTCCATGCTATCATTGTGTGTGCAGTGTGATTTGAACAGCCCCTCAGATATCTATTCCCAGAGGAGAGCTGGTAATATCCCCCCGGCACAAGATTTACTTCTCAAAGGAATCACATTGTTTAACAGAACACTCTGGCAGAGACTAGCAGAGTCAAAACTCCACTATGTTGAGGAAAAATTACATTGAAAAATATTTTCAGGGAATCCGTTAAAGGATATTGTGTTCCTAATATACTAGATTAAATTAAATGTTTAGTTTTTTTTGCTTCTGATCTTCTTGTGCAATATTAATATGTAGATACACATGGTAAGATGTTTAAAGCTTAATTTTTACCAGGCATTTACTGTTGTTTTCACGTGATTGTAACATGTTGATTTTGTGCTCTCTATTTATTATTATTAATTGTATTTTTTTAACATTTTTGAAATATGAAGTTTTAATTTAATTTCAGGAGGAACACGTACGAAAGGTCGCAGCTGCTGCCAATCTCCTCATTACTAATTACCAATCAGAACTCCTCCCCTCCGCCTTAATTATCGCTCACTTCCTCTCTCCACTATCTGCGCTTTTTTGACTCCTACCACCTTCCCCTCACCGCCTCCAGTTCTGGGACCCGATCGGGGGAGAGGGCCCAAAAAATACCAATCTCCTTCCCCGGGGGGTTCTTTCATTTGGTACTCCGCCAAGGTAACCGTTCAGCTACCATTTTTATGCAACTGATTGTCTAGCCGCTACCACTTACTCCCGAGGGGGCACGCGGGGGCCAGGCTGGGCTCTGATCCTCAGTCAACCCTTGCCTCCTAGGGGTTCCCTGGATAGTCCGCCAAACAAGCTCATATTTATAAATCGCTGAGAAAGTGAGAACTAGTGAAATGGTTATTATAATTGTCTTCACATCTAAAACAATGTTCCTTTTTTGGGGCTGACATTACAAATCCCTCTTAGTTTCAGCCATTCTCCTCCAAACCACAGCCAAACCATACTATTCTCCCCCCCTTTTCACAGTCCAAGAAAATTAATGACTTTTTTTTCCTACAATTCTTTCCTGCTGAATATTCTGTACTCATTAAGGCTGCTAATGTTGTTTCATTTAGATGCTGATTTAGAGGTTATTATTTTTTTTTATAGAAGCTGATAAGCTGTTGGGTGTTGTTGGTGAGGTGTTTCTGCAACCATGCATGCACTGTACCGTACATATTTACTTACCCTATAGTCACTGGCAGTAACATAGAAGATTGGCTGGAAAGCCAGCCAGATTATGCACGTGGTGTACATGGTGAAGCCGATGAACTTGGCTTCATTGAAGTTCTCCGGGCACTTTCGAGTCTTAAAGGCGTAAAAGGTACAGAGGATGATGAGGACACAGTTGTAGGTTAAAGACATCAGCATGCTAGAGTCCTTGCTGTTGCACTTCAGTGTCACCACATCTCTTCGTTCAGGACTGACCTCCTTTCTCACCCCAGGAGCCTCAACCAGAAGCCAGACCACCACTACCAGGAGCTGACAGGAAATAAGACCAGCACAGATGGCCACCTGTGAAGCTGGGCTGATGAACCTGGGCCTTTGAGCTCCATCTTTAACGCCGTTGAAAATCCGAGCAATGCGATTGGTCTTGGTCAGCAACGCAGAGTAGCAAACGGCGAAGGAAGTTCCCAGGCCGAGCCGTCGCAATGTGCACACAACGGCAGAAGGTTTGCTGATGTAGATGAAGGTCATGAAATAGCAAAGTAGGACACCTAGGAGAAGAATATAGGAGAGTTCACGTCCACTAGCTTTCACCACAGGTGTCTCATTGTTCTTTAGGAAGAGGACGATGACAAAGAGTGTGCAGAGCATGCCAAGACAAGCAATGGTGACCGGCCCAATAGCCCAAGCGTCCTCCCAATGAATGTACTCCTCGGGTAAGTTGTAACACCCAGTGAGATTGTCCAAAGGCCACAACCCGAAGCTACAGTCCGCACAGGTGAATTCATCCAGAAGGTATTGGTAGGGCTGGCAGGGGATGCAAATCCAACAGCAGACATCACCGGGCTGCATGCTCTTTATTTCGTTTTTTCTACATGGGTCGCTGCACTGGGACGTTGGCACCACTTGGCTTTCCCAAGGAATCAGGCTTGTGTTCAGAGTTAAATCCTGAGACCAGTATCCCACTTTCCTATAGACGTATTCATCATTCTCTTTGTGATAATGGAAGATGTTGTAGCGGCCTAGACTGTCTCCATAAGCGTCAAAGTGAACATTGTTCTCTGTATCAGCTGGGCGAAATGGAGCTGCGGACATGAAGTGCAAGTGATAAACATTATTTATTTACATTCTTGGCAAAATATGAATAGATATTTTACAGCAGCAGAGTGTTTTTCTTTGTAAGCAGAAAAAATTACAACCCAAAAAAAACCTTATGTAAGTCCACCCTACTTTCTTTAGCGTCCTGCCCTGCTCATTTCTCATTAGGTTTGTAGATGCAGTAGACTCAGGTGTGAATGGTACATTTACATAATTGAGGTCATGAGGTTGATTCATTGCCTGGTTTCTATGATGTAATTTGGCATTATTGGAAGAACATCATGAAAAAGCAGTCAGGTGGTGAAGAGATTCAGAAATAGATAAAGAATGGCTATAGGAAACTGACAGATTTCCATTAGTTCCCTAATACAAGCAATTGACCGCTCAGCGCAGACATTTAATATACATCCCTGCTTGTACTTGTTTAAATCATTTAGAAGTTAGCAAGGCTAATGAGGCTAATGCATGTAATAAAACACTTAGTCTGTACGCAGGTCATATGTTGCATTCATGCATTAGTGGAATCTATTTAACAGCAGCAGTTTTCCCCTGAGGGAATCTTCCTAGATCCATTTTTCTTTTTAAATTGATTTAATAAAGAATAGACATTCATTTAATAAAATATATACAGTATCTGGTGTTTGCTTTAAGTTTTAAATGAGTGAGTGTAAATATTAACATTATTCTATGGGGTGTGAATGTGAACAGATATCCCAAGGTTCTTAAAAGATTATTGAAAACTGCACATGGGAGCCATCCAAAAATGTGACCCTTGACCACGAAACCAATCTTAAGTCGCTAAGGTTTATTTTTAGCAACAGACAAAAATACATTGTATTGGTCCAAATTATTAACAAAAAAAGCCAAAAATTATATATAATAAATTAAGTAAATATATTAAAACTTAATTTTTGATTAATAAGATGCAATGCTAAGAACTTAATTTGGACAGCTTTAAAAGTGGTTTTCTCAGTATTTTGAATTATTATTATTATTTTTCTATTACAGATATTCAAATGGTTGTATCTGAGACAAATATTGACCTCTTCTAACAAACTATCAGGTTTCAGATGATGTATAAATCAATAAAATATACAGTGTACAGTACATTGTTTACTATAATGTTTCACTATGGACGATTTACCTAAGTTACATTACATTTAAGTCCATTCTTTGCACAAAGTTAGCCATTTTAATGATGTGAACATGTCCTTGGAATGGCACAAAAGTGAATAAATCATAACAGAATATATCAAATAAAAGATTTCAAAATAAAACTGACCGTCAAATTTTGTCTTCAGGATGAAGTCCTTATACAGCTTTTTTCCATTTACTGGTTTCATGGCACTGCAGAGTTTGGTGGCGTTTGAGCACACTGCTTGCCTCATGTTGTGAAGGGCATGGGCCATAGCAAAGACAGCATTCACCACAAACATGATCTTGGACTCCTGCTCGAATTTGCCATCCCGGAGAGAATGTTTCCCACAATTAATGTCATGCAGGCTGCACTGAAAGCGACTTTCCCAGAACTCTCTGAACCAGGGGTTACGTGTGTTGTTGTAAGGATTGAGATTTGTGAAGTAAGTCGCGAAATCAGGGATCTGATAGGATGCAAGCTCAATGGTAAAAGCTCCATCTGCTACATTCTCACTCCCCCTCACCACACTCTCCTGTGCCCCCCAACCATCGCTGGCCACCCAGATGAAAGACACGTTCATGCGGTTCGCTGCAACCAGGAGCTCTCTTGCGTCTTCACTTCTGGTGAAGAGGATTACTACTTTAGCATTAGATTTCTGCAGCAGAGATCTGATTACTCCATCGTAACCGTATCGGTCCATGGAGCGACTGACCTTGGCAGATGTGGCGATGCAGATTTGCAAGGCCCTGGCCTCTTGCTGAAAGGCGTCAATGCCCGTCTCACCGTAATCACCCTCTGAGGCAACTGTGGAGACGTAAGTCCAGTTAAAATAGCGCAGGATCTCAGCCATAGCTTTAGCTTGGTAGAAGTCAGGGGGTACAGTCCGGGCAAAGTAATCATAACGGGATTTGTCGCTCAGTTTCGCACTGGTGGAGGCATAACTGATCTGAGGGATCTGGAAAAGACGCAGGAGATTGGCCACCTGAAAAAGGACAAATGAAAAACTGTGATGAAAAACTACTGAAGTGTGTAAATGGTCACACTATTTCACTGTGATTCACGGTTGTTGGCTGTTAGTACAATTCTCATAAACTGTGTGGTCAAATTTATATGTACTTTACACCCTCCAACCCCAGGGTGTCTTCATTTTCAGCCCAGTACTCAAATTAATCTACATTCTTATACTTCCCTTTCAGCAAGGATGCATTAAAAGGAAAAAAAGACTTTCAAGCAGTGCAATTGTTTTCAGCATCGATAATGAGAAATATTTCTTGAGCACCTAATAGTAGCATATATTAGAATGAAATGATGAAGGATCATGTGACATTTAAGAACAGAGTAATGGCTGCTGAAACTCAGCTTTGCCATTAGCAAATTACATTTCTAAATAAATGAATAAACCAAGTAATAAATATTAATAAGATATCACAATATTTCTATTTTTGCCATATTTTGGATTTTAAAAAAGCAGCCCTGCTGAGAAATTCTGAAACATTTGAAATAATTGCACCGACCCAAAACTTTTGCATCATATCCACACGCAAACACATTTATAAACAATACTAAAAATTGCAGGACTGTCAGATTATTGTTATTCAGATGCTAAAATAAAAAACATCTATAATACACTAAAATGTAGTAATATAAAATTAAAAACAGAAACAAATATTCAAGTCCCTAAGTCTATTTTTCGTGTTGTCATAGTTAATGTGTTATGCCATTAAGAATAACTTATGTACACTCATCTTCTATCAATTTACAGAAAGAAGCAGAAAGTGGCAAGTCAAAAGAATAATATTAATAATAAAAAAAGCTGTAGTTAGGTCTGGCACATAGGTCTGAGCACGAGAATGTAATTCCTCTGATAGAACAAATTAGGGCAGTTATCACCAGACACTTAGCATACTGCAGCGATTAGTCTCACCCTCCTCACTTGTCTGATCTCTGAGAACCCTAATGGCAACACTTTGCATTTCCATTTTCACAGTAAAATAAGAGCAGTCCCAAGGAAATGACCCCAGTTCTGATGTGGGTGCAGCATTGTCAAGGGACTCTCGATTCTTGCAGTTATTAAACTTGCCATGTTGAAAATATACATGTACTGAAACTGTAAGAGAAAACTATGAGAGAGTTGAGTCAGTAGGTGCCGAAGGATGCTTAAGCACTAGATGTACTGTATATGATATTGCACAGTGAGTCACTTCACTCAGTAAAGCTGAGACACTTCTGCCAACTGCATGTGAAAGAGTTTGAGTTTTGATCATATGATATCCAATGGAGTCTGACTGGTCTGTGCCTCAGGCAGGTACTCAGAAGCCTATGGGAAAGTCAGCATGAAGACGACAGCAGAAGAAAAGAAAGCTCTTCAAGATTTCTTTTTTCTGTACATCAACACTGCACAATGTGTAATTGTCATTTGACTTACAGCTTAACATATTAAACACCACCTAAACCTCCAAAATCAGAATACAGCAAATATGGAAAATCTCATACCCATAAGCAAAGGTCTCATAAAAAGAGAAATACAAAGAGATTATTTTCGGTGTGCTATCCCAATTAAAAAGTGGAAGTACTAATGAACAGGACATTGGTAACAACACTTTTTTCAAGTAACTGTGTAATTACACAGGAATTACATTTTGTAACATCAGAATGCTTAAGAGTAATTGGAAAAGGGGGTGATCCAGGAGGTGGAGATGGGTAGGTTTAGGGATATATGAAGTGGGAGGAGTTGGATCTGGAGTTGGTGTACACAAGTAGGGACAATTAATTTAAAGTGTCTTATGTACTCCCACAGCCCCTTTTTACATCAGTAAAACAAACCCTTTTACAGATAGTAAACCAGAAATGTATTCCTTTTAACTCGTACTCGCAGAAAATAAAGAAAAGCGTCTTAGAGAAAGTAATCCTAACAAATCTCCTAATAAGCATAGCTGTGTGCAAAGTGCATGGTGGAATAAAGATCAGGCAAATAAAGAGATTACCGGCCAATGTTTGTAAGCTAAAATAGAAAAATGCCAGGAGATATTAAACACCAAGGCTGCAACCTGCACTTCACATCCTCCAGACTAAGGCTTTCTCTTTCAAACAAAAGGCAACAAATTATTAATGTACCTGCCTTACCTCATGTACTTTCACTTAAACAGCCATTTAGTAATATTACATGTCTGTTATGGGGGTAGTACAATGTCTATTGCACACTGCCCTACTTACTGTAAGTGCTGTACCTCAAGAATGCATACAAGAGCAGTTTTCATGCTATTCTGTGGTTACTAATGCATGGCTTTAATATTAATGACAAGTTTGACTATGTGTTACAGCTGGGGCAAAAATTGCTACTATCTACTGTACTAAAAAGCTTGTGTGGTCATTTTGGCGAAATAATTAAAGTTACCTTTATTTCTTTAGCTCTTCATACAAAAAGCAGCTTGACAGTAATAAACAGGAAAACATAGATTTGTATTAAAGACAATTAAATTAATTGTATTAAAGACAATTAAAGTTTTGAGGTAAAGCAGCTCTAAGAAGGCAATAGTGTCAGTATTTAGTTCAGCTCAGATCAATAACTGAGAAAAGTTCATCATTTTTCAACTCAATTCAGCTATAAAGCTGCTCTACAGAAGACAATAGTGTCTCCATTCAACTTCAATTCAGTTCTAACTTTGTTCTCATCCAATGGTGTCAGTAAATTTAAACAACTGGTCAAGAAATAAATGCAATTTTACCATCTATGTTGAAAGCTATAGTTAAAGGGATAGTTCATACAAAAATGAAAATAAATATGGTATAGTATGGAATAACCTGAGAGTAACACAATTTTCATTTTTAGATTAAATATCCCTTTTGAAATATCCTCTGAGGAAATATTATGACATTGGACTGCAATATTATATGAAGGTGATTATTAATTAACATTATAGCAGATGCATTCTGATAATAACAGGTAAAAAAAAGGAATTGCTACGTATATTTTAGATATAACCTCTATCATAATACTCTCTGATCTGCACAGATTTAGTCATCTCATTTATATGAATTTCCAGCGGCGCTTTCACAATTCTCAGAGAAACGCAATATGAAAAGTTCAGCATACATTTTTCATATCTGTTGCTATAGAAACACGTTGGGTTGAAAATAAGCAGGTACCTTTGAGAAGTAGAAGTTAATGTTGTTAATGTTTCCCCAGAGTTTCCCTACCTCAGCCTTTCTGATGGGTCAATGTCATATAACATTAACTTAAACAAAAACCCTCCTTCTGTGACAAGCCCAGACTGTCTGTGTTTAAACATATTAGAAGGCAGCTGCCAGATTTGCTTTCTGCTTTACTTTTCCTTTATGTCCTCTCTATTCACACACTCTTACTTTGATGTCACTTCAGGATCTGACAAAGAAACAAGCAAGGTGAAACTAACCCAAAAATGAAAATTTGATGTTTATTTGCTTACCCCCAGGGCATCCAAGATGTAGGTGACTTTGTTTCCTCAGCA
>JAUMHQ010000058.1:14606029-14622499 GCA_032361165.1 Enteromius paludinosus
TTGATAATGTTCAGTGCTTTGCTACAATCTGTATTGTTAAAAGCGCTATATAAATAAAAGTGACTTGACTTGACTTGCAGATGTTGCTGCCTTCTGAATTCATAAGCCTTCAACCTGCATGAACCTGAAATTTCATGAGAAACCACACTTTTAATGATACCGTTTACATCAGATAGAAGTAGACTAATTATTTCCTCCTGTATGCACATGACAGTGAGACTTACAGCACAGAATCCAAGAAAATTAAACCTTAACACAACGACCACCAACTGCTTCAGCGTCAGAGGATCACTGCAAACAGCACGGGTGTGTTAGGGGACCTTAAAGTGCCCCTATTATAATGAAAGGATGGCTTTAGGAGACCCCAACAACAGGTCGATGTGCATGCAAGATCAACAACAATAATGGCAAGTGTATATGACCTTTCTAGTCTATTTAATTCTAAAACACTTTACAATCTATATTAACAATTATTAATTACGAATTTATTAACTTATTTAATATTTCTCTAAACCTTGTTGAATATTAAAGACACACACCTGCAATTCTGGCCAAATTAAATTAATAAATTTTGATGTATTAAATTTGATCAAAAATTCTAATTAAGCAATAAATTATAACCATGAGATACAATCAGGAAGAATACATTACCAGTCAAATGAAACCAGCATTAGCAAAGCATCTTTGCATAGAAGAGCACAAATGTAGCATTCAAGAATATTTACAAAATGTTTGACAAGACACAGAGGTGACATTAATGCATCTTATAATAACAATGTTATGAAATTATTTTTTTAAATATAGCGTTTTGAATATAGAAATTTAAATGATTATATTATGCAATTTATTTATTATATAAAAAAAATGAAACTAAACCGCCAGTAGGTGGCAGTAAGTCACTGTCTTAGTCACTGAATCAATCAACTGATTCCTTCAAACGGCTGATTCATTTAAAAATAAAGCAAGTGACTCTTTATGAATAGTCCACTGAATCATTGACTCACTAGATTTGCTTAGAGATGAAACAGCGCTGTGTGAAAGACTAGATGCCCAGTGGCTCAGCTGTGACTTTGCTTTTGAACCGTTTTCTTCTTTTTTTGGACGAAATAGACCAAAATAGACAATGGTGTTGCTAAAATTGTCACTTAATATTACTTTTTGTAAGAAATCAATTTCACATTTGCAAACTAACAGTCTGCAGGTTTGATGGCCAAAAATAAACCAAAAAAAAAACCAAACATTGCACAGCTAATCATAACCACAGCACTACGTTTATGTGCCGAACTGGGACCTCTTTTTTCAATGGATACAATATAGAAATCACTTTCATTTTTAAATACAATATTTTATAGCTCCTAAAGCGACACCTAGTGATGAAGAATGAATTAGCATTTTTATTCAGACCAATAATAAAAAAATAAATAAACAAATGGGCGGGGATATGATAATGTTTCATGTTGACTTCAAGCTTGGAAATATTTAAGAAAATGTTTCAATGATTCAGAGTCAACTCAGAGTCAAGATGCATGCTTCACTTTTAGATTAAAAACTATGCAGGGTGTTTTCACTCACTCAGAGCTGTGTTACACACTGCATTAAAGGTCAGTTTCAAAAATCCATAACAGGGGCACTTTAATAATTAGAATGCTGTAATAAAGTGTGAACAGGAGAGTTTTGTTGGGAGAAATGGCATAAGCATCAGTGCACTGGTGTTTTTGTATAATCTACAGTAGATCAACAGCCTCTTCAAGTAGGACTTTGTCGTCAGAGGATCAGGGACAGCAGTGGATTGAGAGTGGTGTGGAGCTGGAGATCCCTGACATGAGTTTTAATTAGGATCTGTCCACTTCCAGCTCTGTTCATGGTTAGCGGAGTATCTCTCAGGAGAGTAATTAGAGCTCTAGCTTCTCCACACCCACACACACACTGCTTCATTCCAGCATCGTATCTCTCTCTCTCTCTCTCACACACACACACACACACTGAAGCAGACGAGTCTATCTGAACCGAAGGTCAGGAGTCACGCTCGACCTGCTCCGGCTTCGTTGTTTTGGAGCTGGATTCGGTTGGTTTTCTCTCCAGTTGCTTCCTGTTCAGAAAGGATTTGACCAGCATTCAGCAGTAATGGTTTTGCAGGCTTTTTTTGCTTGGGTCGTGACCTGCACCTTGCATTTCCTTTCATATAGAAAGTTAGGCTTATCAAACATTTTTTTCTGTTTACTGATGGAATAAAAAGCTTCACTTTTTTGTCTTTTTCTTTTTCTCACCATTTAAACAGCATCCAAACGATTTCATGGATTCATTCACGATAAGTTCAGTCCAGTTATATTCATCACAGACTCCCTGGAACAAGGTGCTCACTTTTCATCTTCTGAACTTTGGTGTTTTGTTTTGGCATTAGTATTTGTAATAACATTTTGCATATATATATATATATATATATATATATATATATTTGCTATTCCTAGATGACAGCCGGTGAAACTAATTGGTGGGCCTGCCGGGCGTTGGCATGAGGACACAGTCTTTAACAAAGGCAATGACCTGCTGGTTGACAGTCGGCCACCAGAAGCAATTTTCTACAAGCTCCTTGGTTGCCTGGATATCTGGACCCGCACTGGGGCTCTTGTGAATCTGGACGAGCACCAGGCCTGGACTGGACATAGGGCATACCGTGCAATGCCCGCTGGGCCGACGCACATTTTGGGCTGGAGCTGTCAGTCATAATTTAATATTTTTGTAAAAGTTTATTAGGCCAATTTATTTATTACCGCAATGGTAGAGTATCTGAGACAAGAATCGTTGCACATTGGTTGATTGTCTTAAAGGACATTGAGCTAGTCCAATGAAATCTTGCCTGCGCACGCCACGCCAAATGTGTGCATAAGGTTTCACAAATGTGAATGAATCTAGTTTAAATATGACCTGACGTTTTTTTTTATCCAACGATATGGGATGTTATTGCACCAATTTTTATTTTGTGAGTTTGTATTATACTCAAATAGCCTACCTAACTTTCAATATCAGTGTTTGCATTCTCTGTGGAGGTCTTTGCTGTCCCATATTGTGAAGATAACTGGCACAATTTAAAATTATAGTAGTCTATATGTACACAGTTGCCTACTTATTTTTATTATTTGAAAATAATTTTATTTGGGGGATGTATATATATACAGCTCTGGGAAAAAAATAAGAAACCACTGTAATTTACTCCTAAATCAGTATCTCTCTGAGTATGACAAGCATTTCATGCCAGTCTTTGTTAAATTTCTGCACAAACATACTTCATTCTGTTTATTGAGGTACTTATTTGGTGGGCACCTGAATGTATTTAATGGGAAACGTATAAAAAGCACTGCTGTAAACATCACTATCCTCTTGCAGTGTGATAAGTTGGATGGTAGACAATTCTAGAAGTCTTTCAAACATAATAAGAAATTTTAAAATAAACACTAAACATGCCGAAAACAGTAAAAAGAAAGTTTTTGGGTCAAGAAAAAAAAGGGCTCAAACCAGTTTTACTGGCACAAGGATTCAGTGAGCATCAAGTTGCTTCTATCCTTAAAATTTCAAAGACAGCAGTTCGCGAAAAATGAAACAAACATGCATTCTTTTGTAATGGTGAGATTAACAGTTTTAAGAATAAAACTCAAAAGAAACTGATTTTTCTGCAGCGATCTCCTATTTTTTTCGAGAGCTGTAGGTAGGCCTATATTGGTGGGCCGGCTGGACCATAAAAAGCCAGCCCTGCTTGGGACCTCTTTCTTTGTATAAAAGACTGAATGTTATTTAAAACTTTTATTTTGTGTGTTATACAGAAGAAAGCAAACAACATGATTTAGAACAACATGAGGGTAATTACAAGTAACTTTTAGTAAGCTATCCCTTTAAGAAAGTACATTTTGATTTCATGTTGACTTAAAGCTCTGAAGTTTATTTATCTCAACTTACAGAGATGGATGTCTGCACATTTACACTAGAGATATGGCAATTCTCAGCAACCGCGGTGAAGTGGAATATTACATTTACATTTATTCAAATTATGTAAATACATGGCAATTAAAGACCCATAAATTTGCCTGAATATCCAGTCCAATTTCCCCCCGTCTTTCTCTCTACTCTCCACTCCTTCTCCGCTATCGCTTGTATCTTCCGCTTCACCAGATGGCCTCTTCAATTTGATGGCGCTGCTTTTGCCAGTCTTCAAGACTGCTCCAGCCACACAGTGTGAAGACGCAGGGGAACTGAGAGATGCTGGTAGAGCGCGGCGGAAGAGACAGAACGCAAATAAGAGAGAGGAAGGAATGAGCAACCTTAAGGAGGAGGAAGGTCCTCCCAAAGTGTTAATCCATTTCAGTATTTTCAATCTCATGCTGGCAAAGAGAGCAGCATGAATATGGTAATAGCACATCTAGGAGAGAGGTCATCTTTATGTAACCGCTAGGCCAAGGGAGGAAAAGGTAAGAGAGGAATTCCATAAAAGGGCTCTTCTGCACTGATTAAAGACGAGAAACTATGTAATGAATTTCAGGCCACATTTTAGATGACAAATATGAAATTTCCAGGGAAGCAGAGCATGTATACTGCTGCACGCTTTTTTACCAATCCTAGAATCCCTCTCGGCGATAACCTGTGCTTATGCGACCAACCTGTTGTGGTCCACATCAATCATCAGTTAAACTGTAATCAACGGCGTCAAATACCAAACACTAAATTTTAAATTGCATTTGCTACAGTTAGCCATGCGATAAATGCACATTAAACACTTCTAAGAAAATGACAGCTTCTCTCGGTCTCTGCTACATTTGGCCAGCGCTGTGCCAAGTCCGTCCTGGCAGTGATAAAGCTGAAAACAATAAACTGACAGAATTACAACTTC
Source organism: Enteromius paludinosus (assembly GCA_032361165.1). Taxonomy (NCBI): domain Eukaryota; kingdom Metazoa; phylum Chordata; class Actinopteri; order Cypriniformes; family Cyprinidae; genus Enteromius; species Enteromius paludinosus. The sequence continues at coordinate 14,610,909 of JAUMHQ010000058.1, forward strand.
AGTTTCTGCTAATCGCTGGATTGCAGTACATTTTTTCGACAAGCTGACAAATGTCTTTTTAATTTGGAGCACCAAACCACAAATCCAATTCGAACAACTGTGAGCGTGAGTAATGCCACAGCCCAGAAAGCATGCCATTTGATAACCATCCAAAGACTCGGTGGCTGCTGTCCAAATGAGGTTTTGAACACCTTACTCAGGGCCCTTTGAGCAGCCACATCATCAACTACCATTTGAAGGAGAATTGCAATCAAGTGTGTACAACTGCTCACTCCAAGGGGACAAAATGACAGGTAGACAAGGCTAAATGCACTGAGGACTTTCTGGAAATCAGACTAGGAAACAATACAATGATTCTATTCACAGATTAAGCCATAATAAAAGATGGCTACTTCAAGTAATTTTATTAACCAGTGGTTTTTTAACAAATCTGATTGGCCAAGAAAAACAGGAGCTGATTCAAATTTGCACATTCAATGCAACGGGTGTTGTATTTACTGAATAAATGATAAATGATGTACTGTATATAAATAGTTCATATTTAAATTCACCCATGTTCAGTGTTAACATGAGAAAAAGAGGGCTGCTAATAATAGACCTTAGTCAGGTACACGGTATATGATTATGTGCACAACTTTCACAACTTTTTTATGACTTTTATCCCGTGGTAACTAGGATTTCACAAGCTCCAGTCTGGATCTAGAACACTAAACATGATGCCAACCCTGAAACAACACACAGCACTACTGAACTCTGCTACTACTAATTTAGAATGTTCCTTGTCTGTTCGATTACATCATTAATTGATCTTATCTTCATGTACAAGCTACTACTACATATAGAAATTAAAATACTTCTGAATAGACTTTTTTTTTAGCTCAAAACATTTCAGAGTAGAACTAAAAAGGGCCACAGTGCAACTTAATTAATAATATCTGTCAATATAATAAAACATACTTTACCAGTTTCGCATTAAACCTTAAGAAGGTAAATATTAGACTGTAAGTGAATCACAGCCTACTGGCATCTTTTACAAGTACATAAGGATTTCTCATAAGCTTTTCCTCTGCATTCTACATGGTCTCTCCCCTCCTTCTCTTAACCTGTACATTATTCATGTCTAAGTCACTGGAGACCCATGAGCTGCCGCATACAGGGTTTCCCTTTTGCCTTTAAACACTTTAATGCAACCCTAATACATCACATTATGCATTTATCTGACACATACTCTCACAAGTGTGAGTAAACACAAATATGGTCCTTTCTCCCTGTAGGACAAAGTACACAGCACAGACCCGCTGTGAAGAAACCCCGCTACATGTGTGCCTTTAGTTCTAAGTATTTGCATTTCTCTCAGAAATACACCAATTTATACACACGTGCCCTACTGCACAGATGCACAAAAGACACACAGATCCTGTCTCTGTGCGCGAGTCTCTCCTGGGATCTGCATGGTCGCAGAATTTCTCTGTAAGTCTTTTACCAGATGCTTGAAAAGAAACACACACCATCTGCTGCTGAATGTGTCTGATGCATTCCAGAGAATCCTTGCATTACCTCAGACTGCAAGAGTGAAAATGAAGACATTCATTATTCACACACCACTTTTACCGTAAAAGTTTTTTTTTTTTGACAGACTGGCGACATTAAAAAGCTGCTATGATGCGATATGCTGCAAACGGAATTGCACTTAGCAAAGATTATTTCAATGTTAAATCAATGAGCTTTGCTATTTGGAAGAAGGTAAATGAAAGAAAAGAATGCACCATTAAGCAAACGTCGGTTATATTCATCATTCGGTTATCACTTTGTCTATAAAGTTTAGCTAATAAAACCAAACTTTATTAAGCGATAAGACTGAATTAAGCTGCCTGATTTCATATAACAATCACTTAATGTCTTAATCATGTGGTAGATTAATAAAACGATGTGTGATTATCTGGGAAGGAGATGTGATAAGATAGACGTCTGTTTAATGAAAACATTCGCTCAACAGTCATGCCCATTGTTCGCTTGTGAAATGAATTCTGTCATCGTTTATTCACCCTCGCGTCATTTGGAAACCCTCTTAAAATGTCTTGTATTTTCCATAGAAAAAAAGAAAGTCATACACATTTGAAATGACTTGAGAATGAGAAAGAGAACATTCAAATTCTTCACAGAAAGCTCTCCCAACCCAGACAGGACTCGAATCGAAGACTTTCTTGCTGTGAGGGGTAAATACTCCCATTAAACCACTGTGAAACCCTGCTTTACACCTCCATTACCTTTATCTTTGTTGCTGTAACCTATCAATCACTCCCATAGCAGAATAATCTCATAAGAGGTTAATCTGTTTCTTGCCCACAAGACCTTTGTAAGCATCTGTGATTTATCCCACCACCGTAAATTCTTGTCGTCCAGACTAAAAAGCCATTAGTTGAACTCTGTGTTAGCAATTCTGAGTTTTATTGTTAATCAGTTTTCAAAGCGGCTGTGTTACTTGCAGATAAGGGCTAAGGAGGCACTTTACACGGCATGGCGGTGATAACGCAGGTTTGCTGTGCTCACAGAGGCGTCTCCACTTTACTGGATCACTGAGACCCGAAGGATTGGCTTTTATTTATCTCTCTCTCGATTTCCACTACATTTCTCTTCAATAATTTAGTAATAAATGTCAAATAATTGAAATGCTTTTAATTGAAGCAAAACACACTCTTAAAAATAAAGATGTTTAAAATGTTCTTGACAGTGCTGCCATAGAAGAACAATTTTCGGTTCCATAAAAAAAACAACCAGACAAAGGACCTTTAAAGAAAAATCTCGCTCTTACCTTTTTATAATCTGAAGAATCTTTTACCACAAAGAACATTGTGAGAAACAGAAAGGTTCTTTATGGAACCGTTTAGACAAAAAGATTCTTCTATGGCATTCTATTCATTTACTATAGTGTAAATGCAATGCAAACAATTCAAACATGTTTTATCCATCCATTCACACGTAATATACGAACACATTAGGGTGATTCATAACCGTTTTTGATTCACCAAATAGAACCGATTCAAATGAGTCAGTTGTTCGAGAATCAGAATACATGCTCGCCTTGTTTCTGCGTTGTTGCATCCGCATGTTAAAACAACAACGTCATTAAAGTCACTCAGTTGTTCGGGGAACCGCTTCGGTTCTAGTTTTCCAGCTTTACTGAGCAGAGACTGCGTGGCGCGATTCTTGACTCCCGCGCAAGTCTTCACTGAAGAGGATAAGAGCATGTCCGGCGCGAGCTTGAATTATTTAAAACAAACCAGCCTCGCAGTTCTTAGTCTCATTTTGTGTTAGTTTTATGTATTTTTTTTACCATGTTCGAAAGCCAAACTCACATAATGGTCGCTAGCATGTGTTTATTTTAATATTTAATGCGTTAATTTTTTTTCATTCAGTTCATAAATAAAGACGAAATATGTAAAGATGATCATGCTATATATGTTATCTCCCGTATGATGCCACTTTTAGGAGACACCAGACGTGGTCAAACCTGCACATTGTGATATAAAGCTAAAATAGCCTGGACATGATCATGATTTGAAACATTTCAGGGAGGCAGCAATCAAAACCCAGGGCATGAAGTAAGAAATATTTAGACAAAGACACAATGAAAAATAGAAAAGAAAAACGTCCCATAGACAGCAAAACGATGAATAACAATTATGTTTACGGATAAAATGTATTTTCTACAGGCAATTGTATTTTTGTAAAAATGGTGGATCTCGTAAAAGTATTAAAAAATGTTATACACGAACTAATGTTATTATGCAACACGTTAAAAATATGTAAGACTTATGCGACGCGGGAAGTTTCAGGGTGGTGTGAAAGTCGACAAGCTTTCAAATGAATCCGTGATAAGTGCCTTTAAAGACGTTCTAATAAGATTTCTCACTTAAGCAGTCAACAAACTTGTGATATGTGAATGCGAAGCTTGTTAAATATATCCACTGCTTTTTCACTTCGCGAAACTGTTGAACATGCATGCAACAAGCCACGATTTGACAGAAATGAAGTTAGAGTTGTGAGAGCAGGCTTTGTATACATCCAGAGATGCGTTTCAGACACACCCCGGAGCGGAGCGGGAGTGTTTTGCTATTCAAAGCAAAATGTGATGAGATGTTACCTGTACGACTGTTGTTTATCTGATCCGACACTGGCTTGTACTGCCTTTTTGAAAACGTGTCAAACCGACAGGCGTGTGCAAATGAAAAACAATGCAATGCTTTTATTTTTAAAAAGTCATTTATTTGTTATTATCATTATTGCTATTTATTGATCGCGTCAGATGTCAAGACGCAGTGCATTTTTAACCAACTGTTAGCAACGCTAAGTTTATCCCTGTCTGCACATATCGTGCTAACCAATATCCAGAAAGCATACATGGTACATTTATATGAACAGATAAGAATCAGACGATAACCATCTTACCTGACCTGTCCTGTTCACCTCTCATCGACAGATTCCTGGCGGATCTACTTAAAGACATCCGGTTAGAAGTCCGTATCCTCGCATGCAGTTTATTATTACTCTAACGTAGAATTTAAAGCATATGGCTGAATTCCAGCAGTGGAATGCAGGTCTCATTCAGCGGGGGAAGTTTGCATTGAGCGCGCTCCTCGGAGACGCTATGCGCGCGTGGAACTGTCCGTGGTGCTGAAAAGGCGTCGCGCGCGTCATTGGATTCCTTGAGATTTTTGGCCACCTAGACTGAATAAGCCTTCCTAAAAAACGCGAAAGTATTAGTAGTAGTAGTAGTAGGTGTAGTAGAAGTATTACAAAGCGTTAAATAAACAATGTTAGCTTAACCTTTTATGCAAGTTTAACGCCTATCGACGACTCTGGGAGCGCGCGTGTGCATGCGTGCGTGCTCTGACAGGATTACATTTGCACTGATTTGTCTAACCCTGAAACGGTGAGCTCACAATATAGACTGGATTTCTTCAACTGAAAAACAACTCGAAAGTGGGCATGTATGCTAGATGCGTTTCCAATTCTCCGACCACTGGCACAGAAACATCTACAACGAACGATCACTGACCGCATATCGGGAAAACTATGCTGACAACAACTTGACTCAGTCTGTGCTAACTCCTCCGCGAGGCACAGGATATGTAAATACGCCGAAAGACGTCAGATTGTGTCGATTTTGTCTAATTGGCCAAGCACCAGTCTGCGACGGCGATGTATTAAAGTTGGCTCGTCAGAATCGCACATCTTGAGATCAATGTCCCATTTGGGGTCGATAGACAAGTTTCAACATGACACGAGTGGAAAGCGCGCGCGAGGGCACGAGCTCCCGTGAGGATTTTCTCAGACCGCGTATAGATTGTGACCCCTCACACGTTGAGCCAGTCACAACCCATCTTGCATTATCAATGTTTTACAACTTGCGAGAGAGTATGCTTGCGAAATCTGTTTAGTCGTCTTGAAAATTAAAGATTTCTCACAGATGGCATAGCTATTCCTCGAAGGATCTCAAACACGTTGCATTGTAAGTGACAGAGCTGGTAAATAATAGATATTCAGAACAACATATTGTTCAGTTGGCAAAGTCTGACCATTTTTAGAGCAACGGATAGTTCATTAATTTACTTACCATCAGGAATTTCTTTCTTCTGTAGGGCAGAAATGTTCAGTCACCATTCACTTTCATGACATCTCTTTTCATGCAATGAAAGTGAACAGTGACTGAAGCCGTCATTCTACCTAACATGGAAAAGACAGTACTCTTTTGAATTTAAAACATCTAATTAAACATTACATACAAATAGTGGCCATTAATGGGTTTCCAGTGAAAAGAAGTCCAAAGTTTCTCCTTTCCTGTGATGCACTAAGCTCACAACAATCCTGTGACGAAGCGTTCAGGAGATAGAGAACCTGCTGGAGCGTTAGGATAAGGCACTTGTATTGATCTGTATTGTCAATGGCAAACACATCATCTAAACAAATCTTAACTGCACAACAAAGGAGGACATTTACACCAAAGGGGATTCCTGAAGCTTAGAATAGATAATATGACACTATTCTTATCAATTAGGACTAAGAACTAAGGCTATAGCATAGGACCACAGAAAACAGCTTTGGAATTAATAACAATAATATTATACAATAAATAATAGAACTTTACACAATAAATATATACTCCACCATTCAAAAGTTTGGGGGTCAGTATGATTTATTATATGATTTATTATTATAATTGTGATACTTTAAAGAGATTTATAATATCCCATTTTTTTGTCTTTTCTTTTTTTTCAACTATTAAGCAGCACAACTGTTTACAATATGGATGATTTAAAATAAATGTTTTTGAGCACCAGATCAACACTTCTGAAGGATCATGTGACTGGAGTAATGATGATGAAAACAGGAATACATTACATTTTTTTAAATAATATATTAAAAATAGAGTTTTTTTTAAATGTGACATTTTGTTTTTATTTTATTAAATGCAGAATTGGTGAGCCTAATAAATAACAATAATAATAATAATCTGACAGACTTTGAATGGCAAGTATATATTAATTTAGTTTAGTAATAAGGTTGCAGTAGCTGATAAAGTGAACACAAACCACAAACACTTTCCCATTTGCCTTACATATACTTTATACTTTTTTTTTTTTGCAGAATTACATGTAAAAGACTGATCAAATGACCTGCTAAACATCTGAGAGTAACCATCAGTATCAAAAGATGAAATAGTGCAGGATACAAACGATATTCCAACATTCTGACCCAGTAAGAAAAATACAATCCAAAACAAGCAACAGTCCTTATGCTGAAAACCCTGTTTCTCTCAATTAGCTTATGAAAAATTGAAAATTCATATACTTGAATATGTCAGGTGTATTGTTTGTATTGACTTTTCCTTTTCCAGAAACCCCCCCCACCCAATAAATCAATTACATGCAGAGGGCACAAAAACAGTCAAATTAACACACTCCAATCATTAACAACATGCACTTTTTATTCTCACTCTTTTCAGCTCTATTCTACAGCAACAAACAGCATTTGGAATGAATAATTCATGTTTCGAAGCAAACGTTACTGAATACATCATCTGTAGAACACGTTAATGAAATAAAATGTCTGATTAAGCTTAATTTAGTTGAGTTAATAGTTGTTACCTCATTTTCAGAATCTGCCTGATTTACTCGCTTCCAGACAATGAAGAAAGCAACATATACAATCGGTTTCCTCCGAAATAAATACAAAGCCGAAGAATAATGTGCATTTCATTAAGTCTTTAATAAAAGGTTCTGAAAGGGATAATGGCTTGTTTGCTGATAACAAAGAAGCAACTTTTTGGATATTTAGGGATGTTAATTTCAAAGACGTAAGAAGAGAAAAAAAAGTCTTTGATGATTTCAAAGACACAGACAAACTTTCTCCCTTTCACACAAGCACCCACACTCACATATGCGCTCATCATTCACCCACATTCCCTCTAATCTGCTTTATCCTTCACTCCTCCCTGTTCTCCATTGTTTCTCCCACCATCATAGGTTTCTGTTGTCCATTATGGTCTGCCTCCTCCGCTTCGTTTTCCTTCTCCTCCTTCTCCTCTTCCACTTCCATGTCCAGTTCTTCAAAGGAAGAGCCACTGCCCACAGACTCACTGGACCCCTTGCCCCCTTGGTCCCCATCCTCACTTTGTCCTTCTTCCTCACCCAGGCTTGGCTGAGAGCTCTCCAGTAATGTGGCTGAAGCCTCCAGCACATCCCTTCTCTCTTCAACCACTTCCTGGATCACTTGGCTCGACTTTTTCTCTGGTACACCTGGAACATACAGTATATCACCAGGTTAATCAATTATATAAAATTTTGCCCCTGCGACACAGAATCTCTGTGTTTCTTCATACAAACCTTCTTGTACTTACAAAGATCTTTGATATTATTAAGAACAATTTTGAGTAAACAGACTTAGAAATTTGGTTACTACTCAGGTCGTCCTGGACGTAGATTAGTTTGATTCTTCATCGAAACAGATTTGGAGAAATTTTTACAATATTATCTCTTGCCCAGCAATGGATCCTTTGCAGTGAATGGTTGCCGTCAGAATGAGAATCAGACAGATGACAAAAACATCACAACAACCCACTAGTAATTTACACTTCGCCAGTCCATTACTTAGTGTCTTGTGAAAGTGAAAAGCTCAGTGTCTGTACGAAACAAATCCATAATTTTAACATCAAACCATCCCTTCCGGTCAAATTCATGAGTCTATAATCCATAATAGTGCATAATAGTCCATTGTGGACTTCTCAAATCAAAATCATGTTTGTTAAGAGCCGTTTTACATGATCTGTACATGATTCCGAAGAGGTGCCTTTTTCACTGGAAAAAACAATATTATGGATAAAGGACTCTTGTCTTAGCTGTAAAAATATTTTAAAGTTAAAAACTTCTTAATGATTTATTTTGTTTTTTACAAACGCACAGATTTACACTTCACACAACATTAACTGATAGGCTTGAGTCATGTCATACTATGTATGACATGTGATAATGTTTTCATCTGCTGTTTGGACTCTCATTCTGACGGCACCCATTCACTACAGAGGATCCATTGCTGAGCAAGTGATGTAATCTCTGATGTAAATCTCTCCAAATCTGTTCCCATGCAGAATCAAAATCATATACATCCTGGATAACCTGCGGATGAGTACATTTTCATTATGTTTTAGTAAGAACTAAGAAAAAAGCGGTTCTTTTAAGAATTATTAGAAAGGTTCTTTGAGGAACATGAAACATGAAATTGCTGTGAATACCCACTCTTGGAATTTTTAATAGTGTAAATGTAAAAAAATAAGCTAATAAAAGTTTAAAACTTTGATTATAAAACAAAAAAAAAAAGGAAAATGGCAGTTTAAAGTCCTGCTGTTACCGCTGATAGCCTTCGGGGATCCTTTAATGGCATTTCAGCATCAGAGGGTTACAGTCATTTACTAACAGCAGTATAATTGCAAGAAGCTGTGCTGTTATCGTGACACACACCAGGTGAGAGCTATAATTGCCAAAAAGCTAAATATAAGCTAAAACAACCCCCAAAGGCTGTGTTTGAGCCAAATTAAAAAATGTCTCCAAAGGGATTTCAAATATTTAACTCAGAATTAAAGGTGAGGCTTCAGTAAACAGCTGCGATTCTGTTGGGGGAGAAAAGGAACGATTACAAGAGGAATAGAAGCTAAGTACTGGTGATATTATTATGGCTGTACCTAGATTAAGTAATAATAAAAAAAATCTAAGTGCTCAAAATGCTAAATTTATTGGATTTATCAATTGTTACTGAAAAAACAAAAAAACAAAGTAGGCACTACATTATTGTGGCAGACGAGTTCTGTGAAAATAGAGCGAAAAGTAACAAAAATACAGACAGAAAAATAATTAAAAGGCATTAGGTGAGAAAAACATTTGGGCAAGAGTAAATGTGGTGTAATTTAAGAGGGCCATGACTGCAATCCTTTGTTAAAACTATTTTAAAATACTTAAAATGAACAAATAAAGTGTCTGAATCTCAGTGAGGATGGAGATGGATGAAAGAGGGAGGGAGAGGGGAGGAAGGAAGGAAGGAAGGAAGAGAATGGGAGAGAATCTACACTGGGAGTCAAATACCAGCTATTTAAACTAGAATAAAACTTCCCATTTGGCCAAATTTCTTTTAGGACAGCAGTGAATGTGACCTCTTTTCCCACCCTGCCAGTATTATTTTAGATGGGAAGGAAAGATCCCTCTCTCATCTAGCTCATCTCAACATATTAGATATGGCATCTCAATTAAACACCAGCTCTCAGCTCATTGTGAAGATCCACACCGTCAGAAAAGACGAGCAGTGAGGGGAAAACCTTTTCAAACCCCATTAGGTGCCACAATACACCTTATATTTGCCCATCACATGAATATGCTTAAATGTCATTCATTTTAAATGAATCCTCCCCAAGAATCCTGAATGAATGACAGTAATAATCTCCTGGTCAAAGCAATAACCTACTCAGCTATGCAAACCACAAATTCAAATAATAGATAATAATAGATCTGTATGTGCTGGAACAAGTAATATTTTGTTCCATAATTGTTTATATGTATTTATACACAGACAGCAAGCGGTTTTTAATAATTCGTTTTGTTTTTTTTTTGCATTTTATAGCTTAGAATTTTTGCTTTTTATGTTTTGTTCTATCAAAAATATAATAAAAACATTGATGTTGTGAAATATTGTAAAACATTTAAATATGTGCTTTTTTAGTTTGAATATATTTTAAAATGTTGTATATCCTTGTGATGGCAAAGCTGATTTTCCAGCACCATTAAGTGTCACACGATCCCTTAGAAATCACTGGAATATGCTGATTTGGTGCTCAAATATTATTGGTGACCAAGTGTTATTAAAGGTGCTCATAATCAAAAACAAGTTTTTGATGCGTTTTTTTATTTGGAAACACATTTTCTCAGGATTCTTTGACGAAAAGGAAGTTCATTGACAGCGTTTATTTGAAAAATAATTTACGTGTAATATCATAAATGTCTTTACTGTCACTTTTAGTCAATGTAATGCATCCTTGCTGAAAAAAACTATTTTTAATTTAATTGTATTTCCACCAAACTTTGGATTAAAACAGAAATCGTTACCCAAACCGTTGATCTAAAACCTACTCGTAAGACAGCATCTTCCTTCCCAAGTCCAAGTCACCACAGCTAATTATAACCTCTCAGCCAGAGTATGAGAGAAACCTTTTAACAACCCAAAAGGGCACAGCTAAGATTAGACTGGGCTTTCCGGTCCTGGTGAATTTGCCTGTACTTGTCCTTCACATTACACAATGTACCCTTGGTGCTCTTGAGCACCGTGACACTGGAATTAGCTCTGTTCACAGCTTGAATGACACTCTCTAAAAGATCATTGTCACATTCGAGAATGGTCATTTGGGAGCAGAACGTGATGCTCAGTGGGTCCCTAGATCACAGGTTCCAGCCACTTTTTCTAATCACTTTCCCGGCCCTAATAACTCACCTTATCGTCATTATCAGGTTCAGTTCTAGACAGATCCCGGCCTGCCAGAATCTCAGAGTGTCAGACCACAGGAGATAGACGCAAATGATTAAATATGGAAAATGAGAAACTATGGCCATTAACCAGTATAATATAAACAGCGTAGTAATATTAAACTCAGACAATTAACTTTTCATTGAACACTTAGTCTACAGTAGGTGTTAGTGAATAGAAAAATCCAAATAACAAAGAAAAATATTATAATACGTGCTATATATATAATACTATCTCTTTTCAAATCACTTTGTATGAGCAGTTGTATGTAATAAACAGATTTGGCAATTACACGTCTAATATTTGATATGTGGGAAGGATCTTCCAGTAGTAGAATTTGCTGAATAAACACACACACACACACACACACACACACACACACACACATACAGTATATATATAATACAAATAATTATATATTAATAAATGTAGTCTTTTAATATATATATGTGTGTGTGTGTGTGTGTGTACATAATAAATATACAGAGCACACAAACATATATTATGTAAATAAAAACTTTTCTTTT
>JAUMHQ010000058.1:14673026-14689717 GCA_032361165.1 Enteromius paludinosus
TGACACTGAAGACTGGAGTAATGATGCTTTGTATCACAGGAATAAATTACATTTTAAAATATATTCACACAGAAAACTGTTATTTTAAATTGAAATAATATTTCACAATAGTACAGTTTTTTTCTGGATTTTTAATATAAAAAGCAGAAGAAACATCTTTAAAAACCATTAAATTTCTTACTGACCCCAAATTTTTTAACTGTAGTGTACATATAATTATTAGTATTATTATTTCTGCAGTAATAATAACAATACTAATAATATAATACATATGTATATATAATTGCTGTCAAAATATTAATCACAATTTATCACTTTCAAAATAAAAAAAAATGTTTACAGAATGTGTATAAACTGTGTATATTTATTATGCATGTATAAATACAAACGTACAGAATATATTTTGAAAATATTTAAAAGTATATATTTATATTCATACAAATTATATCATATATAAATATATTTAATACATAAACATAAAATTTTTCTTAACTATATCCATGCATATGTTATATATACATTATACACACATATTATGCAATAATATTATTTATTTTGGATGCGATTTATCACGACAAATCGTTTGAAAGCACTAATAAATAAATAAATAAATATATATATATATATATATATATATATGTATGTACATACACTTGTGCTTATGCTCCAAAATATCTTTCTAAATCTTACCAACCCCTAACTTTTGAAAGGCAGCGTACATGCAAAGCACAGCTCTTCAACGGAGTTACAGACAGATATTGAATTAATAAATAGCCCAACTCTAACTCTTTATTCCACAAAAACGATTGTAGTCCTCAAAACCTGCAGGCTATAATGCATAGAAATGGGAACACTGCTCACAGCAAGTGATTTGAAGTTCGGAAATAATTGTCTTGAAATGGAGTAAAAGCTATGCTTTGAAGGCTGAAGCAGCACTGCTTCAAAAGGTGATGAACTGAGAGATGTTCAGAAGCAACGCAACTGCTCAGAGAGGGTTGGTGTCCTAACCAGATGTGATAAAGCAATACAGCTTTCTTATGCATATTTATATTTATTAAACATGTATTGCATTTAATACTTATAGTGTTCTTAATTAAATTTAAGATAGATAGATAGATAGATAGATAGATAGATAGATAGATAGATAGATAGATAGATAGATAGATAGATAGATAGATAGCAAAGAGAACAATAAAAGGCATGGCAGAGCGATTTCAGTTTAGAAGAAGAGAGTGTAAGTCAGAGTATAGAGACTTGATGCGCTGTGAAATAGCTATAAAGGTTTTTTTATTCATTCACTAATTAAATTTATTAACTTTGTACAAAGTAGGCCAGTTTTAAATGGCAGCTCTTTGCTTCTGCCATTAACTTCGATGATTGACGCGGAGGTTCTGCCGAGTGTTAATCAAGCCTGTGTTCCACAGAAGCAACAACTGATTCGCTTTGACTGGCGTATAAAAACCTGAAAAGTATCCTCTCCAATCAGCCCTGAGTGTAGACACCTGGACTAAATAAACCACCCGAAGAGAATAAGCTCTTCCATTTATAAACAGCCAGAAATAAGCAGGTTTCATGCTGGTGCATCACAAGGCCACACGGCAATAATGAAGGTGACTGAATATAAAAACCCTTGAGAGTTCAAACGCAGTTGGAGCATAAAAGATTAAAGTTGTCCCACCTCTGACTCATAATACCCTGCGTGAGTCACAAACCATCACTTGAGCCAGCATGTCTGGTATAAGCATCAAAATGCCAAAACCAACCACGTCCACAGAAATGGGTCAAAATTAGGGTGGATAAAATTAACTGAACCTTTGGTGGTATAACTGTTTCTGTACTCATTCCTTAAATCAGACCAAAATTGTGACTGCTGATGCTTTCAAAACTTTTGCCCCAAAATGTGACCTATCAAGAAGAAAACTGACAACATTTGCTCTTTCAAAACTGGGAGACAGATTGATCAACACTGTCATAAAAAAATCTGTCAAAATTGTTGTATAAGCCAATATTGGTGTGAATTTTTTTTCATTTTTCATTCGTTTTTTTTTTTTATTTGTGTTTTTTTTTCTAATAATGTATACATTTATTCAGAAATAAAAGGATGCATTACAGTAAATTGACAACATATTAAACGGCACATCTTTTTACCGCTGATAAAAATACATTTTCTTGAGCAGCAAACCAACATATTAGAATGCTTTTTTAAGGATCACATGACAACGGCTGAATAAGATAACTTAAAATGTAACCATATTTCATCATTATGAAATGCTGCGTGAAAATACTGTTCGTACTGTAATTATAAACTGTTTTTGCACCTAGAACATGAACCGCCAAGAAGTGTCATTTAAATGCAGAAGATAAATCACTGTTTTCCATTGGCACTAATAAGCACGTAGGTACAGTTCTTTTTCAAAAGCCATCTCCCTCACTAAAGTGTAAACTCCTCTATTTTACGCTGTCAAGCTCAAACACTCTGGCTCCGCTGGTAGCTGACCTTCTGAAACAGACCATATCAACCCCTGCCTCCCTGCCTCCTGCGGGAGAGCTGAGCATGCTAATAAGCGCCGAGCATTATGCCAATTAAAATCGGACAGCGACCTCAGCAAGTGCTAACAACCGATCATAGTCAGATCTGAAGCTAATTGGCTTGAAGGGAGACGGTGGCTGGACACTAAAAGGTGAGAGTGCCAATCAAAACCCCCAACCCTGTCACCATCTCAATACAAAGACAGTAAACACAGCGAATCCCCTCGGACGTCACCCCTGCACATGACTGGGAGAGCAGCATCACAGACCTTTATCTGGCTTGGAGGAAAATTACCAACTACATGAGTAATAACCTTAACTCTTAGGTAATGCATTAAATCATCAGTTATATTTATATATACATGGCTCCAAAGGTTATTTGGAATGTAGTCATTGCATAAAACAATAATAATAATAATAATAATAAAAATTAAAATTAAATGAAAAACACTAAAGAAAGGCACAATTTTTTAACAAAACATTTTGTTACCTTTTCATTAAAATTATGAAGAGAAAAATGCTAATGCTAAAATTGCTAATATATATATATATATATATATATATATATATATATACACACAAACACACACACACACACATATTATTATTACTATTATTTTAGTATTATTATATTTATATTAATGTCATTGTTTTAGATTGTATCAACAACAACAAAAAAAATCTATGTGCAATGTAAGTGTCCAACTATGCTGTGGGGTAACAATTATAATAAATAGCAATTATATTCATCATCTAAGACAACTATATTCATACATTTTAAACGTGGTGTAAGTGTTGAAGTATACTGGACACTTTAATATTAATAAGATTAATGTTTCTGATTCTGAGTATACTGTCAAGCCACTGTACACAAAAACAACACTTTAATTAAATGATAATAATTATTACTTTCAAAACAACTGCATTTATACAAGTGTGGTGTAAGTATACTGAACATCTCTGACATTCAACCTGTAGGCTTGTTTTGCACCATTTCTACTGCAAGTTATGTTCCTTACCCTGAACTATGAGCGCCATCTAGTGTTTAAGGATCCACATGGCTGACTAAAAAAAAAACCCATGACCTGTTTTTGACCATTTTCATTGAAACACATGGATCAACTTTAAGTCAAGCCAAGTAACTTAATGTGGCAGTTTACGCAGCACTGAGGAAACACCCTTTTAAGTTGCACTTGCTTTTTGTTTAAGCAGCGCAAACATCCAGAAAATTCACAAAAAAAACAAAAAACAAATAATAATTCAGTTCTGCCATCTTTTTATTACCATCACATCTTTTAAAAGACAGATTTTAACTTCTTCCTCAGAACACAGACCCAGGATCCAATCTTGAGAGCCCCTGGTCCCTATCTACTTTAATTGTATGAAAGAAAAAAGCTCAGACATTCCACTAAATTTCTCCTTTTGTGCCTCATGGAAGAAATAAATTATATGGTTCAGAACAACTTTAGGGTGAGTAAATGATGACAGAATTTTCCTTTTGGGAGAACTAACCCTTTAATTTAGCTTTGTGGAAAAGAAACATATAATTTAATGTCTCTTTTTTCCAGTTAAAAAGTCAGAAGTCAAGTACCACATGGATAAAAGCATGGAAGCTAATAATAATAATAATTAAGCTGGTAAGCTAATTTTATCATGGTGTAACTCACTTCAGCCAATATCATGGCCATTAATACTGTCTGTAAAACTTCCAGCCTGGCGCCCAGTTTTTCATGTCTTTTTTTTTTTTTACCCACATTACTCACATTTTGTCTGAGTCGTGTCACCAAATTGTTTCAATTGGTCCTGTGTTGGATGCAGAAGCATGTGACTGAAATGTTTCATATTTTCCATTTTCTATTCTAAGAGGTATGACATATGCACTCAACTCAGTGTTTGTCCGGTAAGGTCTAAACTCGTTAGGTAAACAAACATGGGTAGAAATAGAGCTTTTCTTATGTACTGTGACATACATCTGAAACAGATTATTAATAAAATGTTAGAGTGAGGGCCTTTTTTTGCATTGACTGTTGATTGGACACAGACGGATCTGAATGTGAGCTTGCAGGAGATTTTAAGTAAGGGGTGGGATTTACTTGAACAAAAATGTTTGGCATAAATCACAAGAGTGAAGTCTTTCATTTCACTGTTATGATATTTGAAATGTAAAGGTCAAATAATAAACATATATTTCAAGTATGCATTTTCATTTAACGGTTTACTAAATGGATACCTTTTGATCAACTGAGCTAATCATACATGTACTTCACTTATATCACAAAAAAACAAAAAAACATGCAATTAAAAAAAAAAAATTTTCATTTGAAATATTACATTGATTTGTGACATTACAGACATTCATTGATGCATTATTTTGATTGTTTGGATGGCTACATTAACAACCAATATTACTATATTTTTAACTGGCAATGCTGGGTAGATTACTTGAAATTTATGACAAAAATTGTAATGATGTCTGTTACTAATTCCAAATTACATGACAAAAATTGTAGTTAGCACGGTAATACTGCAATGTTGCATTATATATTTTAGGCAACATGATTGAATCTATTAGCCACTATTTTGTTACTTTTACATTACATTTAAACTCACTTACATAATAATAACTAAAAAAAAAAAAAAAAAATACATTTAAAGTGATTTTAAAATAAAAAAAACATAAACAAAAATAAAACACTTACTAAAGAAGTTTTGTTTACCTTCATGTCATGTGACCATTAACCAATGTCAGAGAACCATGAAGCATGAGCTGGTGCATGCATAAAAACTTTTTTGTGTCAGTTTCTGCTTTTCTTAATCCAGACTTGTTTTTCACTTTTGATATTTGATGAAATCCATGGAATTTATGTACTTTAATCAAGTTTCACGACTTTAAACTTACTGGTATTTTTGAAACTAAATAACTAGTTAATTTGGCGTGCAGCCCGAGGAGAAGACTCAGGGTTATCAGCGAAGGGGTGCTGATGGCCTGATCCGAGCCCTGAGTGCTCCCCCGGGGAATTAGATATGGAGGAGAAGGGAAGCTAAGATCAAGATACTGATGGAAGGAGTTCTAGCTTTTTTTATAGGGAGTTGCTTGTATCTGATAGGGTGATGATCTAATTGTCTAATGAGATGATTGATACTGATCCCAGGTGCATTCAAAAAATAAAAAAAACAAGTGAATGTTAATGCAGCTCTCACCAGCAAGATATTATGCAATCCCCACCTGCTTCATTTCACAAGAGAAAAGGTAAGGCTAAATATATGTGACCAAAGAGATATTCCCAGCGCTTACTTTGCAAGCCAGCAATTCTATTTGGCACTGACTACTAAGATGCACAAAATAAAATAGTAGTTACCCCAGCAATCAATGTTCCAGTGTTCAACCTCATAATATGAATGAACTATATTACTGCACAACTGCTGCATTAACATAGCCCTGGATCAGTTCATGACAGCCATTCAGGGAGTCTACTAGCATGGCCTGTTTTCATCTATTATCTGCTGAGACATCTGACATATTTTGCATGTAGTTCTTTTGCTTTCTGCAGAGCAGGCCCAATTAAATCCATCCTCTTCTGCATGCACGAAGAGCATCATAAAACATTCCATATTATACCAAGTTGCTCCTCCATGAGCTCCACGTTCACCTCTGGATCCTTGAAACAGCTTGTTATCCAAATGTATTGGTTTTATACACTAAATAGTGGTGTATAATAATAATAACAGACATGAAACATAATATTGACTTAGGTATTAGAGCAGACTTTGCTTTACACTGTGGCCATGAAGTTATTTAATGGAAGCACCTCAGTGAGTCAGTCTTAAAATCCAGATGAATCATACATTTAAAATATGACTATAATTACATGCTTGAGGCTTGATTGTCATGCGTCTGTCTGTGCTACAAAACCCGTTTTGCAAAATAACAATAACACCTGTAACAACACCCCTTAATTTATTATAATAAAAGTATCATGTTACTTGTCATTTTTGGAATTCGGTGCAACAAACATTTAGTAGCATGGTGAAGCACCATGGTATTGCCATCTGTTATCATTACTGTACCCTACCATACCAACTTCTCACCAATTCTTAGGTTTGGGACAAAGCAGTTGAGTTATGAATTATGGTTTTGCTAACTTGACGTCATCAATTCGGGGGGAAATTCAAATGAAAAGAAAAAAAAAGGTTATTAAAATGATTATGTGCGTTCCAAATAAGAACGTTATTTACCTTATTTCGAATTAAAAGAGGAAATATTGTTTCAAAAACAATGGGAGGTGAAGTTGAATAAAGAATGACCGAATCAGAAAAAAGACGAGTTACTGACCTGATTGGGGTCATCGTAAAACACACCGACAGACGACAACTTGGGTCCGATACTGCAGCTCTCCGTGAAAGCGGCTCCGCTGGCCTTGTACGATCCTTTTTTGAACTTGTATGCAATCGTGATGTTTTTCACCGGAGGAGATCCAGCCCGAATCACGACTTCAGAAAAAAGCCCGGTGTAAAAAACGAAGCCCACCAGAGTTAAGGTGAGGCAAATAACCAAAAACAGGATCAGCAGTAAAATGACAAAGTCAGACATTTTTGCCCGGCTGTCAGAAAATCAAGCACAAAAACGCTCACTGTGTATGATTAGTTGTCAGCTGCTGTGATGGCACACACAAAATCAATCCTTCCGCCTTCCGAACAGGCCTATTTGCATGCGTGTCGCTCTATAGATGTTACATTTACAGTATCTATGCTTTACTGCAGGTCAGTTTACACCAGTCTTTTAGCTTTGTTATTGACACAACTGAGCGTTTGTTTATCCTCTGCACAGAAACACTGTACGCCTTGCTTCCTGGATGCACCATGTGACTGTGACTCAGAGGGTTGGGCTTGAAACGAGCCAACCAAACAGTGATGGAAAGACCGATTCATTTCCGCGAATCGGTTCTTTCGAACAGCTCGATTCTGAAAACGATTCAGTGATGCTCAAATGTTGTTTTTAGTTTTTTTTCTTCAATTAAGGTTTAATAATATCAATTGCATTATGTGGAATTGTCAACATTTCTGTCACAGAGTCAAATATTGGACAAGAACTTGAAAAAAATGTATGCAATTGACATATGTATTATTACCATGCATATTTGTATTTAATATGAAAACAAATAAACAATTAACATATTAAAACATTTAAATACAATTAGAGCTGTTCTAGAAAACAACTTGATTATAGTTAACTGAACATCAAAACCGTTTCCATTTAATATAAGAAAACAAATCCCACATCTAATTTGATGCAATGATAAATCAACAATAGTGTACGACCATGTGCACATATATAAAAATCTTGGCTTTACTTCAGTCTGACTCATCTGATTCCTCTACTTCTTCCTGACCATTGTTCCTCTCATCAGACTCGCTCTCCTGTGTCAAAACAGACTGAATTAAGCATCACAAAGTGAAAGACTGAGGAAATTGAACTCCCAAAATATACAAAGCAACATTCATCACAGGCTTTTAAAAGCAATTATAACCATGCTGTATATTAGCTTTTGTGAATAACATGACACTGCATTACAAAATTCTGCTGCTGAGCAGGTGATGACTATGCTAATGTGATATGAGAAATGAGTTTAAATATGAAAAGCAATACAACTATTAATCATCTGACTTATACAAATGATCTTTCATGCGTGTATTTAACAATGATGTCTGAGAGACCACTGTAGGAAATCACAGTATGTTATAATGCCAGAAGTAAGGTATTCAGATATTTCTGGAGGATTTTCAAAATGAGCATCCATGCATGCTATTTCATCTAAAATTACCCAAATCCCCTTTGTGCAACAGAAAGCTGACAAAACTGAAACTGGAAAAAACTTTAGCAGCAAGGGTGTATTAACCTGATCAAAACTGAGAGTAAAAGATTCCTATTTTAAAAATACGCTGTTCTTAATATTTTGTCCTCAAAATTAATAAGCACTGATCATAATAATAAATGTTCCCAGAGAACCCAATCAGCACATTAAAAGGATTTCTGAAGGATCATGTGACATTGGAGTCTGAAGTAAGGGCTTCTGAAAATTCAGTTTTACCATTTCAGGAATAAATAACATTTTAAAATATATATAAAAATATTACTTCTAATTCTAACAATATTTGGCAACATTACGGTTTTTAATGTATTTTCATTAATGCAGCTTTGTTGAGCATAAGAGTCTTTTTCTTAAAAACATAAAAAAAAAAAATTCAAACTATTTAACATGACCCTAAAATTGTAGTAATAACGAATTAAGAAAAATCAATGTAGCAACACGCTAACATCTGATCAAATTGTAAGTCTGCAGCTAAACGTCAGTCGGTCAATCATTATACCTCCTCTTCACTCTGCAGCTGAGAAGACTCTTCTTCCTCTTCATCAACAGCCTGTGACCTTTGTGAGAGAATCTCTTCACCCTGTAAAGCAAAGCAAAAGAAAAAAAAAACATTTAACATCACTGGATGTTATATCAATAAATGCTATATAGAATACCTTTAAGTCTCTGTTCTTCAAGTTCCCCAGCCAGAACGCTTCCTGGCAATGGTTAAGAGTGAGCATGGCTTTCACACGATACACAAACTGCTCCAGATTTTTCTTCAAGGCTGGAACGTGATTGGTCAGCCCTGTATCTTGCCTAATCTGTGAACCGTAAAACAGCGATAATAAAAATAATAATTACATTAAGATTATGTTTCCCAAATTATTTTTACGTGAATAAACAACAATGTATTTAGCGGTTTTCCACTCTTGCTCCACGGTCCACAATGCACTGCACCTTTGAGTGGCCACACATGTGGTGAAGTTGTCTAGTACTGAGCTGGAAGGTCTTCAGCAAACTCTGGACATCCTCCTGAGATCATCACATGCAATGATTAAAACCTTATGCTACTAAACAGATCACTTTTGCACAAATGAGACAGAAATACCTTGTGTTTTTTAAAGCTATAATCAAGCAGAGGCATTCCAAGTTTGAGGAAGGACTCCAGAAATAGACGACCATACTGATCAAAAACAAAGAAAAAGCATGTGCTGAATGACATTATCTTCATAAACACGCCTTCATATGTGAAAATGCTTCTTACCTTTAAACACACAGTGAGTACAGGTCTGCTGTCAAACATCTGTGCCATAGAAAACAGAAGAATATGCTGCTTACAGAGCCATAAATGTGATGTGCACACTTGGGAGAACAGGAAAGATGTGAAGGCCTCTGTACCTTGACCAGGTTTATGAGGATGTGGAAGTCACGCACAGCCAGATTCCATGTTAAGAGCTTCTCGCTCTGCACCTGAATAGATTTAGGTCATAAATCACTTTCCTTAGACTTGCTGTTGGTCCCAAAATAATAATGAAATAATATACACCAACACAACAAACAAACACACACCTCTTGATTATCGGTCGGTTTGCTGGGAGGAATCTTTCGCACAGCTCTCTCCAGTTCTGCCATCATGCTCTTGTAGTACACCAGGAACGTCTGCCTGCAGCGTCAAGCAAAGCACACATACATACATACATGTATTACACGGCTCTGTGCAATACCTGATTCTGATTGGTCAAATTCTATGCTGAGTTGTCAAATATTTTGTATGTGATGTACTTATTACTTATATACTTATAGCAGCCTGCTGTACCTGTTGAGAGTTGGCCAGCTGCGAGAGCTGGCATCTTTAGCAGCATTCAACAGCTCTGGAACCCCTTCAGATGCTATTTCCTCCACCGCCTTCAGAACATCATCGGTGTGCTCCAGATAAATACTACAGCAAGAAAAGCAAACATCCTCAGATATGCACAATAATATTAAAGGATGGCCTTTTAGTTCAACATTCTTTTGAGTATGTTAATTAGGGCATATTTTGGATAGGCCCGTTAATTTAAATTAACTATCGATTTTAATGTATTTTAAACCATCAAAGCTGAATTTTCAGCAGCAGTGGCACATGATCCCTTGGAAAAATTTAATTTGCTAGGATTAAGATTTTGTATAATATCCAGCAAACCTGAGAATAGGCTTTCCAAGATGACATTCTCCCTAAACATTAAATATTTAGGCTATGTGATGTTATAAATGTCATAAATCTTTAATATTTCAATTAGCAAAAGAATATCCTATTATAATAATTATATTAGAGTTGGAAGATCAGTATGAATATTCTTCGTGTATAATGCAGGAAATTGTACTATTTCTAACATCAAGTGAGAATTAATGGATGCAACGAGACTTAAAGCATTTAAATCATTTTATTGATTTAAATTGATTTTTAGTAACAATAAACAATAACAATGCACCTCTATGACTCCTGGAACTGAATGGGAACTTAAGCGTTAACTCACAACATACCCGAGCAGAGTCTGAAGAGCTTCATTGTATTTGTTTCCTCGCTCTTTCTCTCCACTAGCTGTAACCCACTCTTGACAAAGGAAACGCCTCGTCAGGGATGCTGGGGGAAACGATAGCACTCAGTATAAATGTATTACAGAGAGCATCCATTCTCATTCATCATACTATGCTGTAAACGCACTGATCTGTTCTCTGTAAATCCTGTGGTTTGATCCTCCATACTGGGACAGCACAATGAGCAGCTGGGTCAGACACAAGGCAGTGTTCAGGCTGGGCACTGTGCTTCGGAAGTTCTGCAGATACTCAAACGCGTGCCTGAGCATATAAAACACCATGTGGAGATGGTTACATTGAAAATTGTCCACTAACAGAAGGTATATGCACTAAAGCTCTCACCTGCTGAGCTGATCCAGGGTCAAATCGGTCTCGTCCTCCTTCAGTCGGTCAGCCAGGACACCTAGAGCGCTCTTCAGCAGAGCACGATGCTCTGGACCAGAAAATCCAGCCCTGGATGAACCACAGGTGATTGATGATGGTCTGAACCATCCAAAGTTGTCCTAAAAAAATCAACTAATGACTAACTATTCCGTGCTCACCAGCTGAACGTAGTATGTAGCACTTGCAGCAGGAGTTGATAGGCTGAACACATGAGCTGCTGTTCCTTCACGTCCACGCCAGGTGCATCAACAACACCCTGATGCTCAGAGAGCAGAGTCTGTGCGAGGACAAACCAAACGTGGCAGCCAGCACTAATGCACAAGTGATGAACATGTTTACAAGGCTATAAACGGAAACACATGTATACCTGAAAGTGATTGTGGCAGTTCTCCAGGTGCGTGCAAAGTGTGGGCAACAGCTCGATGCAGCAGGTGGCGATCTCTTTGGCATTTTTCTGCTGCAAGTGAGCAAAGCCCACTGCTCGGTCCGTCTTACTCTAGAGAGACGCCAGAGAAAAACATTTCAGTACCATATTGGTTGTCAGATGAATGGAGTTTTTGTAATTTATGGAATGCATTTTTTAGATTTAGATTACTTTTGCAGTCATATTTTGTTAGAATTAAAAAACATTAATAATCAAAAAGCACTTAATAAATCAAAATACAGATACTAATTACCCGTTATTAAATTAAACTATAAAAGTATAATGATACCAAAATTAAGTGAATTAATAGTACAATATAACAATGAATATTTTGAATTAATCTTGTACTATTTAATTACATTATAATAATGTTTTTAACTTTAGTGAATCTGGGCATGATTTTAGTATCTAAAGCACTAAAAATTTATGTTTAGTAATTTGCTAAATGTTACATTAAAGTGTTAATGAAAATTAATACTTTTTGTTTTTAGTGGTTTATTTTTGATTATTTAGATTAAATAATACCTGATAGGTTGATTGGAATACTGCTTAGCATTGTCAAGTAACATTTTTGACAGGTTTAGTAATGCGTTTTCATACTTTAAGAAATGGAGCCTTTTTGGCTGGCGCAGAAGCCAAACTGAAGTCCAGTTTACGCCACATGTCCTCCAGCAGGAAAAGCAACTCTGCAGGGCCCAACTGCACTTCCTCCGTTAACTACAGACAAAACAGCACTTATTTAATTATTAAGTATGTACTTTTACGAAGAATCAACCAGCAAACAGGCTTCTTTTACCTTACTATGTAGCTCAGTGTCCAACAGAGTCCGGGACAGAAGGCCACACTGAAGCACACTCAGAGCTTCAACATCAAGTTCTCTGAAGAACGGCCAGTACGAGGACAGACTGACTCCTGACTTGGCATCCTTGTCTTTCTCCTTCTCCTTCTCGATCTCTTTCTCTGGATGATCCTGCCACAACAAACAATTGTCAGTTGTTGAAACAGTTTAAAATCCATCTGACACCATAGAGCACCATACAATCCATTTATTCTTAATCTCAAACAATACAGTGTTACAGTCCAATTTACCAGATGTTTATACAAATGTCTGTTAACCAATGGACGTGAAATAAATATGGAGATAAATACCTGTTGGGAATCCTCTGCCTCTGTGGCTCCCTCCAGCTGTGATTTGTCTCCTGAGGAGTTCTTACTCGCTGAAGCCTTCCTCTTTCTCCCAGATGACTCTATAAACACACACACACACACAAACAGTGAAGGACTGACCCGATCTATAACACAAAACAGCTTGCAGACCTCTCCAGCAGATTTACCCTTCTTCCCTTTCTTTGGCAGAGCACTTGAAGAAGAGGGTATCATTCCTTCAGCAGTCTCTCCATCAAAGTTAGCCTGAGGAGGAGTGTAGCCTGGTGTAGCTAACACAATAAAACAATGTTTGCAGAGAAAATAAATATAGGTAATGCAATTAATGTTTACATTAATAAGCTAATTATATATATATATATATATACACACACACACACACACACACACACACACACACAATCACATATATATTTATATATATTAGTGCTGTCAAAAAATTAATTGCATCTAAAATTTTTGTTCAATTTCTGTGTGTACGGTGTATATTTATCATGTCTATATACATATTTATATTTACATTTATACTGCAGATAAATATAATACATACACAATATTTTCTTATTAAATGTATGCATGTATGCGCATGTATTTATATGCTCCTTATAAAAAATCAAATGTAATATTGTAGTAGTTATATAAACTAATAGAAAGAAAAGAACAATTCTGTTTTTAAAAGGAACTCCGTTTCAATCTTTTTTTACGTTTTTTCTTTTTTTACTTCAGAACGATGAGAGTGTCCACATTTTCTTCATACAGCACAGATCGTGTCTTCATCAAGTGGGCTGCTGTTTTGCTTTAGCTAAAGAAGGTCACCATCGTTCTGTTCTTTGCTAGGAGGGCTCAAAAACATTTAGCATTTTCTTAAAACCCGCAGCTATAAATGTACAGAGCGCTGTTACCGATCGATTGTTTTGCCCTGTTAGAATCTGTTGGAAATGCCTATGTAATGTGCGTGTGTCTAGTTTTTGTCTGTTTGGGGGTGGCAGGGGCAGATAGCACATCATTTGGGCTGCCTTATTGAGCGTAGCAATGAAAGAATTATATTTTACACACTTTATTCTCTCTTTTTTCCCCAAATATAAAAGTATTAGTCTGAATACGAATACGAATACGAATGAGTACGAATGAGTACGAATACGCATATCGTTACACCCCTAAAACATATACATACACACTAGGGATGCTCATTTCGGTTATTTCTCATAACCAACAACCGACGCTCGTTAACCGATTATTAACTGGTTAACTGACAACATTATTTTAAATGAGAATGGAATTCAAAGGATAAGCTCCTGTGACCCGTTAAAAATAATAATATTAATATCAATGATGGCAACGTCCACAAAACTAAGTCTTACCACTGTCTGACATGACAGGAGTCCAATCGAGGTGCGAGTTCTTTCATCAAACCGTCATTAACCGACAGCAGCTTTGCGTGGGAAGCGGAGCATTTGAATCGCGTGCATGAACACAAAACTGACGAGAAAGGCTCCGGTGGAAAACTGACGAGATCTAATAAAACTTTCAGATGAAACGCAGCTCATTTCTCCATCACTAGTTACCCAAAACACACATAAAAACATGTAACACCCGGTAGAAGCGTGTTTGTGCAGCAGAGCGCGTGTTCCTGTTCCGTTCACACAGCTCGTGTGCTCCGAGAACGCGGTTGTCACTCCCTGTACTCAACAACTGTGTTCTGCTGCTGTGTGAATGTGGCCAATAAAAATGAGATTTTTTTTTTTGTTTACACAATTTTATATAGGCTATGAGTAGGTAAAATACTGAAATAAATAAATAAATAAATAAAATGACCTTTTAAACCGTTAAACTTCAAATCGGTCTGTTAACGGTTAAACAGTTAAAATGGGCATCCCTAATACACACACACATTTTATATATACAGTTTATAAACACACACACGCTGGGGGAAGAAGATTGTCTCTCTGGTACCTGCTAAGCATGTCTGCAGTAAACTCTGAAGATAAGTGATATTCTGAATACGAGTTACAACCTTCATTTTCATCTCAGGATCATTCTGCTTGCAAAAAGCGTTCACCATCTACATTTGTAAAACAGACATGCATACTGCACATATTAGAATATTTCAATTATTATTTAACATCAAAAACACATTCCAAATTCCAAACTGTAGTTCCAAATAATAAACTGAACACAGAAAAAGGCAAAACAGATTGAACTTGAATCAGTGATGATTGTAAAATCCTTCTGAATTTGGTACTATGCTGTACTGAAGAGATGTACTAACCTCTCTGAACCAGTTGATGGTGTAAAAGAGCAGAGAACAGAGGAACTCTCTTTCAGCCTTAGACAGACTCTCCACCTTCTCCACCACCTCCATATCAGTCAGAATCAAAGGACAGCCTATAACAGCACAAAACTCTTTTTTTTAACCTTAAATAAACAAGTTTACAGTTTATGCAACACACTCATAATGGATTAATTAAAGGCATATATTACATTTTCTTTTTTTTTACAGTGAACAAGACAAAAGAAAACAGTCTGCAGGTGTACGGTATCTGACCTAGCAGAGCATCGACCTCCTCCAGATCACCCTGGTGCTGCACCTCCTCACACAACCTCAGCAGACGGAAAAACGAGGACAGACACAAAGGAGACACGCGCCTGTGAGATTAAGAGAATTATTCAGATTGCAACATTGACAAAACTATTTTAACAATGTCCTGGATCAAATAAATACTACAGGCAGATCACAGATTGCTATGCCAAATAGTTAAAGTCTGAATTGTGAAGTGCATATTACAGGCACAATTTTAGAAAACATTTCAACAAGTTGTTCTTTGGTTAATAGTCAAACGACATGCAGGTAAACAAAACAATTGATAGACAAAGTTTTTAGTTTTGACTATCTATTTTAAATGCTACTCATTTACATGCAATGTTCTTATTGAATTTCATATTAGCTTTTCATCAACTCAAAACCCCCTGCAGATTCCAGTTTGGGAAACCTTGCTTTATATCAAGGAACATCATTTATGTTACACAAAAAGCATCTTATTTTACAGTCTAAAGTACGAGCATTGTGGAGTTCAGCATGGAGTATTCAGTAATGACCTCTCTTTCTTGACTCCAGCTGCTTTGGTTGGTTCTGTTTTGTGCTGCTGGTCTTGAGCCATAAGTGGTAGTAGATTAATGGCAATTCCTCCTTGACTCTCATCCTCGTCCAAATTATACATCACAGAGGCAGGAAACATGAACGAGCTGAGAGTCACACACACACACACACACACACACACACACACACACACACACACGAGGGGTCTTGAGAAAGTCAAAACATAACTTGAACTTAACAAGACACTGGAACTTAAACCAATAAATGAAACAGCCGATTGCTTTGATTTGACAACAAAAAAGCAGGTTGGAATGATTTAATGATTATACTACTCTTTATGAGCCCTGAATGTGTCACTCACCCTGATAAATCTGGTCCAAGGTCTACAACAAAGTCTTCCTGAAAATCCTCTAACACACTCTTCCCGATCCATGCCTAATGATGATAAAGTCATAATGGAGTTTAATATACTAACGTAACACAGACCTTGTAGTCATGTAGAGATCCATCTGAATTAAATTACCTCAATTAAAGAGATAGTTCACCCATTAAAATACAAATACAAATATGTAAATATATATATATTTAAAAAAATATCGCCGTTAATCTATTGACAAAGTTGGGTTGGAGTCTATACTACAAGCTATGGTGACTTTCACCTTTA
>JAUMHQ010000058.1:14689817-14717909 GCA_032361165.1 Enteromius paludinosus
TATAGCCGAATTACACTGTAGCCTTATTCAGACGGGACTAGTTTTCTAAACTACAGTACGTGTGAGCTTCGATCCTTTTCACCTGTCATCCGTGATCTTCATATACAGTTTGGAATGCATTGGTATTAGTTGAATATATTATATTTAAAATGTAGCCATACAGTAATCCTGAATGAGAATGTGGTATTCTCCTATTATATGATATTCTAAAATGCATGTTTGAACTGCTACTACTCAAAATATCTTGCTCTGACATTTCTTAAAATTTTGTAAAAGATGCATTTATATCTTAATTTAATTTAAGGTCTGGTCCTGGTTTAAACTAAGCCATGTTTGTGAAACTGGGCCATTGTGTTGGTAAATAATAAGATGGCAGTACTGACACAGATATCTCAAATATAGTAGGTAGAACACAAATTCTGAATGCCTTTGGCAGATCTCAAATGAGCCATTTGAATCTAGATTTGAAAAATTAATCTATGCCCACCCCTAATTATAAGACAATGAATGTGTTTTTTGACTCTCATTACCAATAATAGGGGCACTTTAGGGGGTTATTTACAGTCAGTAACACACACACACCTGCACTAGAGGGTCCAGTTTGCAGGTCTGCAGCAGGTTGGCCAGCTCATCGTAATAGAGAGCGGCAGCTTCAGGGGAACTCTCGCTGCATGAGCGTACCAGCTCCAACAGAGCCATCACCTACATACACAGAGGCACTGATAACTTACACGGTACATGGGTCAGCAACAAGTAAGGAGTGAAAGTAGGCAACGCATTTAGAATGTTCCAAAATTTTCAATTACAAATAAATGCCATTTATTCTATCCTATTCATCAAAAAATCCAGAACACGTATTATACTTACAACAAAATATATTCATACAATTTCAACATTAATAGTAAAAGATCTTGAGCACTAAATCAGCATATTAGAATGACATCTAATGAATCATATGACACTGAAGACTGAATTTTAAATTAAAATGTATTGCTGCTTTCTATTGTATCCACTCCAAAACTATTAGATCCTTTTACTCACCTGTCTGTTTGTCTCTTTGGGCAGTGTGCTACCCTGAGAGCCTTCTGGTTTATTTCTACATAAACAAAACAAGACCAAAAAGAGCAAAGAGCAAAGATCACAATCCTACTAAGGGCGTGTAACCGAAAAAAAACCTGTGATGCACCAGCAGAGAGAGTACCTGCAGGCCCCCATACTGCCCACCATCATGACTGCACCAATAATACCAATACGCTTGTACTTGGGCACCGTGCTGGACAGCTGCTTACGGATAACGATGTGCATGTCATCCTGGTAAAGGACATTTAGAGATTTTACAGAATTTTCATTTTTGCATCAGCTATCCCATTAACTGAAAAAAAATACAACAACTACACCTTTAAGATGCAGTGTATTTCCCACCTGGATGTGTCCTCCATGCTGCTCCTGTCCAAATGCCAGGCGGCTGAGCAGGTGGAACAGTCGTCTGATCTGCTGAGAGCTCAGGTTGTCCATGTAGTCCAGAATACCCTGCCAAAATACCCACAATTCACACCAGCAAACATCATAATGTTCTTGAAAAAACCCAAATAAATCCTCCAAAATTGCTTGAATAAAAAAATAAGAGCAAACAAAAAAATATTTTGATTTAGACTGATTCAATCTGACTTTATAAAAATTTTCTTTCAAATAGACGAAGGCAGGCGCTATTTATACCTTAACAAAAACAGTGAACTGGCTCATTTCTTCAGGCTTCTGAGATACCAGCTCACAGAGCAGCTCGAGTGCCACATCCACCTCACCACTCACACCACTGCACGCGTGTGTGACCAGAGAGCCAACCACCTCCTACAAACAAACACACACACACATGTAAATGGACATCAGTAGAGGTCTTTAAATAAATGTCAGGGCCCATCTTTGTTGTGAGCTGGTATTAAGAGGCATTTCTTACCTGCTGACAGTAGGAGTCAAAGGCAGTGAATGCCTGTTTGTATATGTGACCTCCGAAGGGCACCACACAGCAATCTGGAGAACGTAAGAGTCCCTGAGCTAGAGCCAGAATTGATGGGAAATAACCCCGCATCACCTGTATGAAACATTTATACCATACTTGATATGTACAAGGGAAGTCAACACTTCAGGTAGCATAATTAGGGCTGTTTCTTAGTAATGAGCATGTGAACTAAAACAGACCTGAGCATGACCCTTAAAGGTCTTCTGCAAGAGGTTTTCCTGAATCAGACCTTTGCGTACTTTGACTTTGAGCACTCTCTCTGCCCCCCTCCGGCTGTGGTTTGCATTAGTGGAGTGAAGGATGAACAGCACCAATAGGTCAACCACCTGAGAGACACAACAAGTTACGATAATTCTTGCATTTTGTATGATCGGTTATGAAATGTGTGAATGTAATGGGAGTCACATAAAAACATCAATCAAACCTTATGGTCGTCCGACTCATCAACATTCTCTATTGCCTAAAATTCAAAAATTCGAACAGTAATTAATAAAAAACTTGAGTTGCATATAGTACCAAGTGCTTGAAGGCAGAAAGGAAAACAAAAAAGCTATAAAAGATTATATGAACTCACTTTTAGCCAAGCCTCTGAGACGGTCTTCTGAAATCGGATAGCTGACTTTATGACCTCCAAAACCAAAGCCACACTGTCCTGGCCATTATTGCATGATGTGACCCTAGGCAGTGACATTAAAATCAAAAGACAGAGCATGGCCAGAAGAAACATATATATTTACAAATTCTGATTTGTCTACTAGGGAATAAAGCAGTCATATGGGTTTGGGAGGGAAAGATAAGATGAGAGTAAGTAAATGAAGAAAGCAGGAAAAAGGCTCACCCTGACGTGGCTTTGCTTTTCATACGACTCTGGGAGGCCTGCAACACTGCTGGCAAAACACACTGCTCCAACTCCAGCTTTTTACGCAGGTCACACACCACCTGAGAAGAATGAAAGGACATGAGCATAACTACAGCTCTACAGGAAATTGATGTAAAATTGTCTACCAGAGACAATTATTTTACTATAAACAGAAAATAAACAAAAGATAATAAACAAAGGTCTGTACAGGCCTGACCTCACTGGCATCAGACGCAGAGATGGAGTGTAAGATGAACTTCACTACAACAGGAAGATCCTCTAACTGCACAGCAGAAAGAGTTCCCATTACTACCTCACGCACCTGAAAGAGAGAAAGACACAGTATGCATTACAGTCTAAAAGGCAAAATAAATTAATCTTTTTATTAAAAAACAGACACTTTAAAATCATAAAATGCAACTTTTACATAATTATATTTACAATATTATCAAATAGTTATCAGATAATATTAAGAAGAATTGATGACAATAGGAAATGTTTCTTGAGCACTATATTAAATTGATATTTGGAAGATTACGTAACAATGAAGACTAAAGAAATGGCTGCTGAAAATTCAGCTTTGCCACCACAGGAATAATGTTCAAACAGAAAGCTGTTATTTCAAATTGCAATAATATTTAACAATGTTTTACTGTTTTCTGTAAATAATTATTTAAATCAATCACACTGGGACCAAATCCTTTTTAGGGAAATTATTTGCACGTTTACAAGTACCTCAGTCAGTAACGCAGAGCTCAGATTTAAACTGGATAAAGCATCCAATATAGGCACAGGGAGTTGAGTGTTTTGCTGAAGTAAACCACTGCACAAGGGAGGAGCAGACACAAACACAGACTCACTTAAACAATATACATGATGATAATTGGCACCTACATTATAGTCACACTCTACATTACCATCACAGCCAGCCATAATTACTAAACCAAGCATAGGTTAAAACAACACAACTTTAATTCTATGCATTGGGAAACGGTACAAATAAATAACAGGCTCAGCCACTGCTGACGCACTTTAGCTCTTTGGCCATGTCTCCATGCTGGGAATCCTCCAGGATTTCAGGCAGGCTGGTAATAATGTCCCGCTGGATCTCCACCGGAGCCACAGACACCATCTGCATCAGCTTACTGCTCAAATCCTACACATACACAGCAGTTATATCAGTCAGACATTGGTCACAAACATTTATGTCTGCTACAAACGTGATGTTTGCTGGGACATTTTCATTATTTAAGATTTTCACACAGGGAGTATCAGTGGACTGTGTACCTTGCCATCTACAATTCGGTCCAGCCACTTCAACTGGTTTATTATGAGACGGGGAACGTTGAGGCCATCCTCACTCGCACTTTAACAGAGCACATTGGCATCAATGATAAGTGAATGCTACAAGTAATTAAAGTAATGTAATGTAATTAAAGTGATGCGTATAAAAGGTAATCAAATAGACATTTACCTCTCAAACATGAATTCTGGAAGCTTCTCAAACAAAGTGTTTATAACCTGGGTCTAAATTCAGAAAAAGGAAAATATTTCTCAAAATATTTTGGATGAAATAAAAACGTATAATTATTAGCTGTAGTTAATTGTTTCAGCAGAACGAGTAAAAAGGCTATGTCAAAAATTCGAAAAGCATCCTAGCAATTAATTTTCATGACTTCATTTTAAGCAGTAGATAATGTATACAGATGTTTTTAAAATAAAAACAGTAAGTAGTCAAATATATGATAAAGAATATATAAAGCATTACCTAAAAATAATAAGAAATATAATATATAATTATTATAAATTATTATATAGTAAAAACAATGATGAATGAAAAATATATTTTAAAAAAAAATACTATATTATATATATATATATATATATATATATATATATATGTGTGTGTGTGTGTGTGTGTGTGTGTGTATGCAGACCAGTGTAAATGTAGGAAAAGGAAAATAATTTTACTACAGTAAAAACAGTCCTACCCCCTCATCCCCTATCTGCACTATTTATTGTTACCTTACTGTAACCTATTTATTGTTATTGTATTGTAAATATACTTCTTACATGTTTGCACTGAATAGGAAGATGCTCTTAATCTCATCGCACATGTATATAATGTACATTGTATATGTGTACAGTGACAATAAACAAATTCTAATTCTAATAAGAGGTAAATATAGCAGTTATTTACCTGTAGCATCTCTATTCCAAGCAACAGGCGTACAAGACTTTCCTGGTAGGACCCGGAACTGAAATTAGTGGGAAAATAAGAAACAATTATAACAAAACAACTGCATTAAACACTTTCAGAAGGAAAACAAGAACTAAAACATTACTTGGTATCTTGCTGGGAAGTGGATGATGGCACGCAAGGCAGCAGGCAGTTTCTGAATCTCTCTGGGTCTTCAATGTATGTTTCCAGTGCAGATATAAACTCCTGAATTATCTATAAACAGTCATTTAACAATCTAAGCAATTTCTTTGGTTGCAATGAAAAAAATAGTATAATGAGCTTTTTCTCACATTGGGGAATCTGGGATTCTTTCGCAGATGCTGCTGAAGCCGCTTTTGAAATATTACTTGGTCTACAGCTGTAAAAAATAAATATATAAATAATATACCAATAATAATTTATCCATTGGTTCATTAAAAAATATAAAAAATAATATTAGTTTATATTAACATGCATGTATGCATTGCGATTTCTCCTTTATTGCATACAAAACATACTCTGTCATTTATTATCTTACCAATTTCATTAGCTGTACTGCCAGCTGTTAAAGTGACACCAGATTCCTTGAGAAACCGAACAAAAACCGAGTCCGGGTAGGAGTCCTGTACTGAGGACTTTGTTGGTCGTCCGGTGCTTTTGGTCTTTTTGGACTCTGGCCAATGAAAAGGCCAAAAAAAAATATTTTTAATTTCACTAAATGTACATTCCAGATTTATTTTATACGTGACTTCATCGTGTACTTACTAGGGACGTCAAGCGTGGAATCGTCATCGACTGTGATGGATGAGCGCTTTTTTTTACGCATCATTTTTAACTCAGATTAGATCCGATCAGTGGGAAATGATAAAACGACGGATATGATCTGTTGGGGTTACAACAATCAGCTATTTCAGAAAACTGTGTACACGACTGACAGTTCAATACTGACAATCCTGGTTTGAAAAATGCTTTGAAGATGGTAAACAATCATTTCACGCTGGTAAGAGCTAAATTACATCTTCGACTAACTCAGCGAAATTACCGTATTTGAGACAAAGTGTGGTCACGAGTGTTTACCTTAAGCGTTGCCCCACGCGATGCTGATCTTAAACGTTTGTAATTTTGATGTGGGACTAATAAACGTTGATTTAATGTAGACTTTAGCATGTAACGTTATTTTCTTCAACAGGCTAAAAGATCAGTCTGTCACAAAACTTCCCGCGCCAGTGTTTCGTAAAATCTAAGGGACCGTGGTAAAACTCTCATTTATATATTGACGTACAAATTGTTTTGGGACGTTAGTGTAAATTTGTCTATTATCTGTATCTGTCTGTATATGTGCAAAAATGCGAACGACGTCAAATAACACTTCATCAGACCTACAGATAAGAAGATAACCTTTCTTGGCTATTAAGCATTACAAGGAACACTTTGATGACACTCCCTAATATTCTATAGGCGTGTATTAAAAGTAGGCGTGTATCGTCTTGCCATGATTGGTCGCTGCATAGCACAACGCCCACAATTTTTAGTTTTATAGAAGTGTCACTTAGATTCTGCGTTAGTTACCTGCGATACAACAGTGTGGTACTAAACATGGCTGAAATAAAATCGTTTTATGACATCACAACCAAAACCCTCACTGGCGAGGAGTTCAAGTTTTCTTCTTTACAGGGCAAGGTGGTCCTGATCGAGAATGTTGCTTCTCTTTGAGGAACGACCACCAGGGATTACACCCAGATGAACGAGCTCCACGAACGTTTCTCGGATAAAGGGCTTGTGATTCTGGGAATTCCCTGCAATCAGTTCGGCTATCAGGTAAGATGACTTACAATAAACGCATTGTTTGATTCAATAGCCTTCACTGCCGGACAGGTGCCTGTGGCACTCGATCTGTCATCACCTGCTGGCTTACACCTGTTTTTTATTTATGTATGATAGTTCATCTGTATAAAATAGTAACACTTTTACTAATTTTAACTTTTACATTTTAAAGTCATTAATTAACATAAGAAATCAACAAAATAAATATTATGAAAAGAATCACATACATAGAACTTTTTGGATATTGTATTATATAATGAAGTTTTATAAAACATATTTTCAATTTTAACAAACAGCTATAGCACATAGATAAATATGTGGTTGCGGTTTAAGATATAATAATTGTAATAACAATAATAATTATAATAATAATACTTTTATCTTTCATAAATAACTAAATAAAAGTAGCTATAGTTAATTAAATGGAAGACTTACATTTATTATTAAAATATAGTTAACACAGTATATGTAAAAGACTCAATAACCAGCATAAAATGTGCTTTTATGTATATAAAATGTACCAAATGTACCAACTAAATAAAAGACTTCTTATAAATATCTCAATACAGTGTATGTAAGAGACTTAACAACCAAAGCTATACTCAATTATATATAATTTACCAATATTGTTCGGTAAAACATACAATGTTATTGCAAAACATTACTGAAATACCTGTTAAAATGTGCTTTTTTAGGAAAACTGTACAAATATAGAGATCCTTCCATCCTTAAAGTATGTCCGTCCTGGCAATGGCTTTGAACCTAAATTCCAGCTCTTGGAGAAGGTCGACGTGAACGGGAAAGCCGCCCACCCTCTCTTCGTCTTCCTCAAGGAGAAACTTCCATTCCCGAGCGATGAGCCAATGCCCTTCATGAACGACCCCAAATTTATTGTGTGGAGTCCCGTGTGCAGAAACGACATCGCTTGGAATTTCGAGAAGTTTCTCATTGGATCTGATGGAGTGCCATTCAAACGCTACAGCAGGAGATACCTGACCAGCAACATCGAGGGAGACATCAAGAAACTTCTCAGCGTAGCCAAATAAAATGGTTTGGTGGTCAAAAGGGCGTCAAAATAAAGCAACATCCCAGCTTCTGCATTGTATACCTTGACCTATATGACAGGTTGTGCTCTCATGTGCATGATGTTGCTGTGTTTGGACTTTTACTTCATGAAGGTGCTCCTGTAAACATGCTTTGTCTGTGGGGAGCATCTGATGCCGCGCAAAAGTCCTAACTCAACAGTTTCATTTAGTTCTTGTATGGCACAAAATGCAATTTGGACCAATAAATGTGTTTCTACTCGAGTCTAAAGAGTGTCTTTTTATTTAAACTTCAGTTAGTGCGGGAGGACGAGAACACAGCTTTAGGGTTTTGTCTGTTGTGTAATACGGTACTGATCATGAAGAGATTCATTCTGTATTAATGAGTTCCAGTGGAAACTTATCTCTTGTGTGGGGGTGTGAGGCGGGAGTAGAGTTTCCCAATGCAGGTTCTAAGTCAAACATATTCGCATGCAGCCGCAC
Organism: Enteromius paludinosus; assembly: GCA_032361165.1. NCBI lineage: Eukaryota > Metazoa > Chordata > Actinopteri > Cypriniformes > Cyprinidae > Enteromius > Enteromius paludinosus. The sequence goes on from JAUMHQ010000058.1 coordinate 14,698,265, forward strand.
TTACCTTCAAAATAAATACATGACTATTCATTTTGGAAAATGTAATTAAAATTGACCCCCAAATCAGCATATTAAGATTACGATCGTGAAAGATCATGTCACACTAGATTACTGGCTGCTGAAAAATCAGCTTGGAAATCACAAGAGTTAATTACATATTAAACACACAAATATTATACTATAGGAATAAATATTGAAAAATATAAGCAGTTTTTTAATTGTAATATTTCACAATATTGTTTACCTTTTATCAAGTAAATGCAGGGTCGGCGAGAATAAGATTGCTTGACATCATTCAATGCACAACAAAAATATCAAAATGCACACTTTTTTTTTTTTAAATGTTGTAAACATTCATACATCCATTTCTGTTTACAACAGCCAAAACCAATGCAGTTTTCACCATGTACTTTCAAAACAAGTCTTTCCAGCCAATAATTTAACATTTTACATTTACATGTACGTATTTGGCAGATGCTTTATGCAAAGCGACTTGCATTGCATTCAGGGCTTATACATTTCTATCAGTTCTGCATTCTGCAGGAATCAAACACATTACCTTGGTATTGCTAGTGCAATTAGAAATAATAAACAATTGCAATAACAAATAATGACTGATCCTTAGATTATGGAAAAAAAAATCATAAATCATCCTACGAAACTTGATTGTTATATTAAGTGAAAAAACAAACAAAAACAAAGCCACTATCTATAATCAGGCGTCCACATTTTATTATATTTTCAATTCAAATAGGCTTTAATCAAAATCTGGTGTTGCACATGTTGGCATGATAAATAGAACACAAAGCAGCTATGTACTGTGCCCCAGATTATGATTATGTACATCTATGCAAGAAAGGTCTATGAAATTACAAAAACAAACAAACAAACAAAAATGTTTAAACGGATGTTTTACTAATGAAGTAGCTGCAGGGGGACAGCTTGAGTCAATGATCAGATTGTGTCTTAAATTTTATCGCTGGATCCATAAATAACAACAAGAGTGGATTTACCAGTCAGTGACTGCTAATACCATAAAGAGGTTAACACCAGGAACAACCATCTAGTTATGCAGATTTAAAAATTGCATGCTGTTTTGCCACACAAAAAAGATGCTTTGTGTATCATGTTTTTAGCAGTTTGAAGCACTTGTCAGTTGAGCTCGGTTGTTGCGAAAGTCATTTGAAACACATAATGCCACAACCAGTCACACAGCAGATGTGCAAATGTACATCTACAAGTAATGATAAAAGCGGCTTTTCATTCAAAAGGCTGTTCTTATTTAAAATAACAGCCATTGTTTGCGTTCCTCTTTGTCGTGTTCTTGTACCTGTTCAAGTGTCATAAAATTAGCACCGCATTCGATATTCCTCTGGATCGAAGCCATTTAGACAGAAGACAAAATAAATAAAAATCAACCTTACAAAGCACATCCATCTGGGGGGAAAAGAAATGCTCGGGAACGACAGCGACTTACTTTGTTCCACATTTTCGTAAGCTTCCCTTTTTAGTTTTTGGGGCGTAAAAGGCTGTTAGTATGAATATATTAGAGAAGCCCCCCAAAAACCAACATGATAAACTTGACATTTTGTGGCATCCTCATAGCTGAGGGACTTTGAAAGTGAAACGTTTCGCCCTCCCGCATGGTATATTTAACAGAAAGTGTGGCTTGTGATAGGATAAATGAAACATGGAGACAATATCTAATATAAGAGCGCAAGCTTCTCCGAGAGAATCTCTGTGCTTATCACCACACGCTTAAAAGTTATTAAACACAGAGAGTCTATTCTTCACACGAGGCACGTTACAAGATGCTGATAGCTAGAGTCAAACGTAAGTGGGTAGAGGCATAATTTAAACATTTCAGATGAGCGTAAAGTTGCATACATAGTCTATGTCTAGGCATTTCCCCTCTCCTGATCTAGATCATCTAACATTCATGTCGTCCAAAGAGAGGTTATATTGCCGTTTCACCCTCGTTCTCATTTCAGACTAAAAGAAATGAGCTTCTATGATCAGCAGGCATCAAGGTCCAAGAATAAAAGTCTTTCATGTCACGCTTCAAACTAAAATTCTCTTTATTATTAATATTCTTTTTTGGCTCTTGATAAAGACGCATGTGTGAAACAAAGAAAAAAAAAATATTAAAATAAAGCTAAAAACAAAGGGCCTGTTTGTGAGCCTTTAATAGTCACTGAAGTAGCCAGGGATGTGCGTCGATGCATTGATGATTTCATCTTTATGTAGTTTTTGTTTCAGTGCCAGTCCTTCAAAAGACTAAAAAGAAACTCAGTTGGTGTCCATGTGGTCATCCAGGGTCTCTGGAGCTCCGCCTAGTGATGCAGAGGGGGTGGATTTGGACGGCGTGTCCGCATCTCTGCGTTGATAAAATAGCACATAGGCTGCTTTAGTCTGTGGAGAACAACAAAAGAGACAATTCTGAGTCAGTTTACAAGCAGCACTTGCCAACTTCAAGTTCCAAACTGGTCAGCAACGGCTCATTGAGATTCATTTAACTCTGTGGAGCGCTTTCGAAGGATAATAAAACAAAGGATAGGAGCCGCACCACAATCTGATCCTCAGTTGCAGACGAAACACTGCTGTCGTCGAAGTAATACCATTTTCCATCCACCTTATTCTTGCCGTATGCTGTGTCTGCAAGAGGAAATGAAACATAGTGCTTAGCGGCTGAACTTTGGCAATCAAAAAACCGAGTTATCATTTCCAGGGAGCAATGTAATGACAAATACATAAATTATCAACTCTGTGAAATACGTTCTGTAGTAATCCATTAAACGTGAGATATCCAGTGAAGCTGATAAAGGGAAAATAAAAGGAGTGCTGACACAATCTGCGAGTCGACCTAGTTATGTATTAATATGATTGTTAATACGTAACTGGATTTGGAAAGGGTGTGATTTGATTTCTAGAAAATAAAGGGAGAGTTCAAATAAAGTGACTTACAGTGGCCTCCGCCCATTCCTCCATAGTGGTTGGAAACAGCAATGAGGTCATAGACATATGGGTCAGCTTTGGGGTCACAAACGAACTCTGACATGTTCAAGTCTCTGTGTGAGAAAGTTTATATTCATTTCCAAACATGAAGTCACCAGAAGTTTTCTAACAGTTCATTTGTAAAGTGAATTTCTTAAAAACAACAAACAAAACAACAACAACCAAAGTTCAAATCACCAGCAATTAATGTGGTTGATCAAAATGTTTTTGTTTTTGTTTTTTTTTTAAATCAAGACATCAGTACATAAGTACTAGACTCCAGTTCTGGGTTAGTCTACTCTTTTTACCACATCAAACAATGGACACTATTGTCTGCCCAGACAAGCATGACTCAGCTTCCCAGAAACTGACACCTAACGTATTGCATCTGACTTTTATGCACTCTTTCCTGCTTCCTGTTTAGTAAGGTAACCCTGACCAAACCTAAATAGGATCAAAACCAAATCTACATGGCAAGTAACATGTTGGGGAAAAAAGACACCCACAAATTTGGCATTTTAAGTATCTGAAGTGTTAATATTCCACATGCTATAAATAAATGTCACAATAGAACTAAAATTAATTTGATGGAATTAAAAATCTGATGTATAAATAGAAAGTTACACCTGAAGTTAGGTGTACATTGAGGCAATGATAAAGTCCGCATCCCAATGTGCATACTATCCATCCTAAATTCTGTGTGATAATGGCCATTTTCAATTCTGTTTAGCATAGATAGGGTGGATGGTATGCACATTGGGACACAGGGCAAGTATTCTGTGAACAGAAAATGTTGGCGCCATCTGGTGGGAAATTTACTCAAGCCCTTTATATGAAGAGGGGACACAATGGTGTCTTACTTTAGGGACAAGTTCCATGTTTTTTTGGATTACTGTTTTAAGATATTGTGTAATTTAAAATTAACAGCCTTAAGAGTATTAAAAAAAAATATAAATAGGAATAATAAAAATGCATGTTAAATGATGTCATATATATGCATGCGTGTATATTATATATTATGTTTCACTTTTTAACAATTCTCAAAAATCATGTTTTTTTTTTTCTTGTGCATTGCAATTAATCTTAAATCAAACTACAGTCGGTCCAGTTATCCATTTTTGCAAATATACTCTAGCACAACACGTCTCGCAAAAGATTTACCTAATTGGAAAGTCTACCACAGTGTCGAGCTTGTCTCTCCAGCAGCGGTTGTAAGAGAAGCGCTTCAGATGAACGACTAGAATGCGAGGGAGAGACCACAGGTCGAACTTCTTTGTGGCCTGCTGGTGTTTCTTACACGTGGGGCAGTACCTGCAAAGGAGCGCCGCAATCATTATCACTTCACTAAATGTGGTTAATACCTCAGTAAAATCATTTCACCTTGAAAATATGGGCAATAAATGTCACAATGTGTAATGATCTGAACATGCTCCTCACCAGGGGTCATGTTCTCCTAGTGTCTCCATTGTAGTAAAGAGCTCGATGCATTCTCTTAAAGCTACTGTAGTCTTCTTTTTCTGAGCATGCAGCATGCTCTCATGTTTGTCATAGGCCTGTGGAGAGACTTCACATTAATGTCTGGGGAGATTTGGCATGCAGCTAAAAGAAAGGATGATTAACCAGTCAGATTTTTGCGAGGATTATGGCAGACAGTATTAGAGTTTATGTATTTGCACCAAAAATTTGGGCATTAAAGACAAGATTTTTTTTTTTCTAAGTTTAAATTTTAAAAACTGGTATCCCGATAAATCATCACTGTTTCCACTAAAACATTAAATGACTGTTTTATAGGAAACAATTACCAGCACATTACAAGCTCAATTTTCAGCAGCTATCACAGAAATCAATTACTAAATGACATTATTTCTGAATGAACCTAATCTTACAGTCCCAACAACAATTAAACAGTATTGTAATTTTGCTCAATCATTGGAATAGAGCATTACCTCAGCTTCCTGGTCATCGTAGCACAATTTCTTTGTGTCGGAATCCCAATCAATGGCTACTGTAGAGTGAGCTGCAAAAAGGAATATATATCAGTTTTGATTGTAAGAAAAAAAGCAAGTGACTCTAAAGTGTTAAATTCAGACAAATGCATACATTTTTAGTATGAAATGTAAAAAGGTAATAGTTACTTGTGAGTTTTAGAAGATTGCCATCAAATGGCAGAGAACTAATGTTGGCTGTGCCGTAGGAGTTGACCATGCTGAAAGAAAAGAGTTTCGGTCGAGTAGAAAAAGATTTTCCACTGCTGCTATTGGGCCCATTCTCTGGTTCTGAATCTTCCTCTCCATCCACAGTGTCTGAATGACTGTTCTCTGGTTCTGGACTCTCCTGGTGATCCATAGCTTCCTCATCACCTGAAACAAATGCATACAACAAGATCAGATCTGTATCTGATGAATGTGAAAAAAAACCTGAGCTTTATGACAGAGTTAAGTGTCCTACCATCACAAACTCCATTGGGGCCGTTGCAGGTTCCTGAGTGGTTCCTGTCGTTGGATCCAGCGCTGCAGGAAGCTCCATCTGAAACGGGGCTGCTGCAGCCACTCAGGCCTGTGTTTTGACTAGACACTGAAGCGAGGCATTCTGGTGATTGGCTGCTGCTAGAGGATGTGGCCGAGGCAGATGCTCTACTGTCTGTAATAGTATCATGTGAACGTTTAACGTAACGCCTAAAACAAAACACAGATAAGGGGTCAACAAAGTCTGCAGTAACATAACTGGTATAAAATTGAGATACACTTAAACACAACACCAACCCGATCCTCTCCAGCACACGCTCATAGAGGGTATCTACAGTAAGGTTGTGGCGTGGGACAGTGATGAGGAGAGGCTGGCCGAAGAGCATCGTGCCCGAAGAGCCTCCGCTGTGCTTAGCATGCCTCTCTCTGAAATACACTGGCAGGTTCATCTTCTCACTATCTTCCTCTGACACCTCATAACTAAACCATAAAAGACAGAGACAGCAAGAGGCTAGTCACTCACTGAACGGCACAACAATTCAACAAATGCATGCTCCAGTACAGAAGTCTGGAGTGAGCAAAATTTATTTGTTCTTTGTAAAAGAAATTAACTTATTTAACAGGAGGCAATAAATAGATTAAGTGAAGATATTTAAAAATGTTATTTTAAAGAAATGCTGTTCTTCTTCTGGGGTGTTACCCCACAGAAAGTTTCAATTTGCCACAAAAATAATAAAAATCACATTTAAAATATACTAAAACAGAACATCTATTACATTTTAGTAATGTTTAACAATATTTCTTTATTTTGGATCAAATAAAAATTGCAACTTGGTAATCATAAGGACCATCTTTAAAATAAATAAATAAATAAAAAATACTGATCCCATACTTCTGAACGGTAATGAACACTGAATTTTAGAAAATACTTACACAAAAATGTCATCCTTCTCCATGATGTGATTGAGACCATCATCCCGTTTGTAGATTTTGTGGAATCTGTGATTGTAAACATCTGCCACAACCATCTAAAAAACAGAAAACAATCTCAGGCTGTGAAGCAAGAAGATATTAAAAGGAACAGTTCGGTCAAATAAAAAAAAAAATAGCCAACATATACAACAACTTCATTTAGTTTTAAACTGATCTGACTTTGTGTAACAGAACACAAAACGTCAAATTGACATGCTTTAATTCAAGGTATATGTGTTTATAACAGTATGGGGGCATGTAAACAACGGAAAAAGAGATTAGATTGGGAACCACAAAAGTCTTACATTCTCTGAAGGAACTCCAGATAGCTTGGCCAAAGCGCTGCACAGGTCTGCCACTGCACTCATTTTGGGAACAACTACACGATACTGGAAGATAACATAAGTTTATTTTAGCTCACCTCCTGAACTAAACATGTCCCTGAGAGTTTTCAGGAAAGGGGTTCTTACTTGCATGGGTCTAAACTGCGGGTCAGTGCGGACCAGGAACACCTCCATAGTGCGATCCTTTTTCATGGGCAGGGGCAATGTGAGGTAGCAGAAGGGGTCAAAGGTAACGGAAACTTTGGAGCATTCTGGGCAAACCAGTGTAGATTTGAACAAGCCATGGAAGATGTCCACGATTATTGAATCGTTCCGCAACCGGTGATTCGCCCATGCTTCCTTGGCTACAATCTACAGGAAAACAAGACACAAATAATGAGTTCAATAATGAATTCTTCAGTTTAAAACTTAAAGGCTGAATACTTATAGGCCTAACGTTACAGAAATTTTCAGGAATTTGTACAAAATAGCTTTTTTTTCATAGTAGTTTGTTTGTTTTGAGAGTGGTTTACACGTAATGACGTAAGGTTTACCTCATCGGGCCGCCCCTCAGCATCTCTCAGAGCCAGATAAGGCTTCTTCTTAACACGGTTAAGGTCCTCGTGTAAGCCATCCAGCAGAAAGGCCAGCAGCTCCTGAGAGTCTTGTTGCTGGTACCCTGAGAACTGCGGGGCAAACCGACCCACTTGGGTCTGAGCAGAGAGAACAGATACATTTAGCATTCATAACATTCAGATTTAATTATAAGGGTTTTGTGTTAAAAATGGCCAGTGATTTCCACAGTAACTTTAGCCTATGTAGGCTAACGATTGACTCACTTTAAAAGTGCGTGGAGCCACATAACTGCTCCGACTAAGCCACATCTGTTTGACCAGATCCGCATAGGCCTCGGCAATCTCCCCTCGCATCCCTAATGGATTTTCTCGGTTGATCTCAGCTTCATACAGGTCCTCCAAGAAATATTCCGTTAGAGGGGGAGTGTTGCTCAGGCACTGAAATAAAACGTCACTTAGAATGAAAAGGAAATTGTCTAAATCAAGAAGTCAGGTTATGGTTGTTAGATGTCTTAACTACACAATTTGGGCCAGCTTCCAGCCATGAGCAAACCGAGTGCCCGGGAGCAAATATGGCAGATTTCATGAACATTCACTATTGCATACCTGGAGGGCAGAGTTCATGAAGCAGGTGTTGCCCAGGTTGCTCAGACCACAAAGGCCTGGTTGAGAGGCAGATTCTCTGTAACTGTAGGAGGAGCTGTAGGAGTTGTAACTTCCCAGTCTGCAAAATGTATGATGGATTAGCAAAGACATTCACCATTAATTAACACCATAATTTAGAACGTCGCAATTGGTCAACCAAATACTGAATGTAAGAAAAAGGACCTAGAACTGAAAACTTGTTTCAGTTCCCTATTCAATCTCTCACAGTAAGGAACTAAACTAGTTTAACTGTGGAATCATTTAGGACCGTCTTGATTTAATCTCAAGCTGACCTGTTACCAGAGGTGCTGTTGTTCAACATGTAGCTAGAGTTGCTATTGCTATCCCCATTAGTTATTGTGGAGGATATGGTGGCAGATGAGTTTGAAGAGAGTTTTGGGGAGGTTGTATAATTCCGGGAGGTGGAAGTACTGGACCTAGGCATAAATCAAAGAATAGTTTAGGGTAAATCAAAGCAAGGTTGCAAAAAGAGTTACTGGCAATCCAAGTAACAGATTTAAAAGAAAGCTCCCAATAGGAAAAAACAAAACAGAAGGACTGAAAGAAAATAATATCTCCAGATCTAACCATTCAAGTTATTTCTTTTAAGTGTTAAAGGAACACACCACTTTTTAAAGGTTCATTTTCCAACTCTCTTAGAGTTAAACTGTTTGTTTTACATTTTTTTTTATTTTTAGGTTGATATGACTATGAACTAAACTCTCATAACACTGTACAAGTTCCTGAATTAAAATGAGCCAATTAAAAAAAAACCAAACAAAATGGCGTGTTCATTTGAGCTCCCATGTTATTCACAGTTTATTACGTGTGAAAATAACTGCATGTACATACTTGGAATGGCAGGTCTGTCTGGGCCATGTGCCATCCTCATTCTTCTTCTCTATAACAAGAACCTGAGGAGTGCGATGAGATTGATTATATGAACTCATAAAATGTCAGTTAAAAAATGTCAGTCTTGAACCAACCACAACTGGAATGGAATGCAACATGACGGTTTACCTGCCCCTGAAAAAGCCCTGCATCCTGTACGGTGCTGTCAAGCTTGTTAAGCTGTTCATAAGTGTTACTCATATACTTATTCCAAAGTCGAGTTTCCTTTTCAGATGGGATATCGAATAAAGACCTCATCTCCTTTTCAATAGTATCTAGGGAGGTGGGTAAATTAAAAGAAATTATTGTTCACAAGGGCTCCATAATTTACATGACAAAATCAATTACGCAAATAATGCTGATGAGAAAAACGTATGTTTTCTGGAAGTCTCATACCTATAGTGTCTGCTTTGCTGAAATGGCGGGTGACAACTTTGTCCATGTTGTCATTTTCACACAGGTTCAACTCAAGCAAATACACTTCCACTTTACAGTGCTTTACAAACATTCCATGTTCAACAACCTACAAAACAAGTAAAAACACAGCAAAACAAAAATAGACAATTAAAGTCCTCACGTCAACTCAAATCAACTTTTATTAGCAATTTACCATTTTCAATGCAATTAAAATATGGCTAGTATCACTCAATTACCCTGTAAAGTTTATTAAGACTTAATATTAAAAAGATAAAAATCAAACCAAGAGATTACCCCAATATGCAAAACTAATAAGAAATACACAAGGAAAGATGTGGAACCTTTCTGATGATGGGTTTCTGACCCTCCAGAGAGCCATACCAGCTGACCAGCTTATTCCATGCCTCTGTAGGCACTAAAACATAGTCTAACTCATCTATGAGATGCTCCTTCAACGTCTGAGACTTATGATCTATGATACAGAGAGAAAAGGAGAAATCGTTAGAAAAACAAATTAAAGCCCTTTAATGTATTATCCAAAACATTTAGCCATGCTAGGCTCAGATTTTGTGTGGTGCACCACAACTTAAAATTGTTTTGATGGTTTTCAAATGGCAGGTTTATCTGAAAAGGTTACCGTAAAAAAATTAAAAATAAAACAAAAAATCTGTCATCATTATTCATCTCAAAAAGGATTCAAAGCAACACAAGAAAAGGTCATACAATCACATTCCAAGTCTTCAGAAATAACATGATATCTTTAGGTAAAAGAAATCAATGAATTATACATATTGAAATGTATTATAATTATGTATAACAATTAGTTATACAACATTAATCTTAAAATATAAATATTTTAAATATTTAACTAATATTAAAAAAAAAAAAAAAAAAAAAAAAAAAATTGGTGTTCAATGGAAAGATTAGTTTTGTATGGTTTGTTGCATATGGTTTAAAATCTCATTTTGTGCTCCACTGAGAAAAAATAAAGTTGGGATGACATGAGGCTGAATAAATTAAACAACTGAAATATCACATCATACGTGGCAAAAAATTTATTTACCTGATTCAGAGGATATTCACATAGCGAACTGAATAGGAGTTCACATTGCTAAAAAAGCTCCAATTTAAAAAAAATCTCCGGTACTACAACAAAAATCATTTTACTGCTGTCAAGAAAAAAACAAAAGAAAAAAAGAAAAGAAAAATCACAACATTGAGAATGTGAACAAAAACAGGCACAACACTCAACATTGATTACCTGAAAAGAGTCCAGAGTTGTCAATGGGTCCCGGGTACAGATTGTGCTCTCCAACATTGTACAAATCCCAGCTGTCAAAGCCTACATATTTCTTCCACTGTTTGAACCACCGGCTGTCAATCAAATACCTAAACAAGTGGAACAATAGATGGAGATCCGTGAAAAAGGACAATTAATGTGTTTCTCTACTAAAAGGTTAGGGCTAAACAGTTGGCAAAGCAAATATCTATTGTGTTGTTAAACATTTACAAATATAGAACAGTCAGTAAGGATGTCTTAATCTCATCTAAAGTAGGAACTTGTTCCACTACATAAGCTTGTCAGTACTTGATTGCAAATTGCCAAGGGAAAGAACCATTACACATCCAATCAAAATTTTCAATTAAAATTGAACACCCAAAATGTAAAATTGTGTTGTTGTTTACCTATGCATGATTTTTTTCCCAACAAAATGCATTGAAAGCGAAAGGAAAAAGATCTTAATTATTTTTTTTTTTTAAATGCAACAAGAAGCGTGAGTATTAGAATGTTCATTTCAAAATGTTTAAGTATGTAGCAAACGTTAAACTCTTAAAATAGACTACATCGAGCTTAACTAACAAACGTTAACTTACCAGATTAATAGTTTTATATAAAATTAATAGTTTTTCTACAAGTCTTGGATTAAAAGTACTTTTAATCCAACCGAAACTAAATATTGTCCTTTCTGTTGAGTCACTAGTCTCGTCACTTAATAAACTCGTCAGTCTGCTTTCAAAATAAAGGCGCACTGTTATCCAAACACTCACATCTACTAACGGGTTTCAAATCTGAATATTGCGTATATATTTCGGCCTTGTAAGCTCCACTAACTTCAGATATATTTTTCTCTGTTTACCATCTGTTCCATAAACTCGTCTATTGCCAAACAACATTGTGAGTGACTGGGTGTTATCCAGTGGCCATGACAAAGCACTGCCTCGGTGCAATACTGGTTTAGGTAGCTTAGTCTTCGTCACAACTTCACAGGGAGGAGTTTGACCGTTATTTTAATCTAGTTTGACAGTTTGTCTAAAATAAGGCTGACATCTGACAGAAATGAACACTTAACCCGTCAAATGAAACACAAACTAGCCTGGCTAACTAGCCTCAGCTAATGAAGTGCCTTACATGCCTGACGCTACTTTGCCATGTAACGTCAACGTTAGCTTATCAGAAAACTGATAACCGACAACAAGGGTGGTTGACTTTATTTACCAACGTTTCTGAAAACATTTCGTTTTTCCATTAATGAGACATTTAAGCAAAAGAACTGGGGAGGGAAATGCGAAGCTAAGGCTGGTTAAACTGTGCTAACTAGCTACAAGACAGCTTCCTCGATTTTTGACCGATGTAAATAGTGTTAAATCCTTATTACAGTAAATCGCACGCTTGCTCCGTAACGCACACCTCCTCGATAATAATAGCAGCCTCCTAGTTTATGGGTGGTAGCGGAGCAAGTGGCTGTCCAATGCCCGACTAGTGAAGGGATTTCCGGCAGCCGGTGTCTCCGTCAGTAGGCCTGAGCTGATGCCGACAAGCGTGCCTTGACTTCGGCTTCACATAAAAACCTCTTACCACTCGTCTCCCTTTCGAAGTGGCGTTTTTAGCAGTGTGCCGATGCTCTGCTTTTGACTCTCGGTGGACGGTACTGGTGTCTGTGCGATCACCGGCTTCTCGTCGGGGTCCGAAGCGTTACCCGACTCGGGTCCGCCTCCCTCCGCCATCGTGCAGCGAGTGAACCCGCAGCGGCCGCGAGCGCGCTCAAGTATACCCGGGGACGCGCCGCGCTAGAGGGAGCGCGCATTCTTGGCTGCCGAATTCAGCAAACGTAAGTTAACATTGCCTTGCACATACTCGGTACCATGAACGATGAAAAGCGTACAATTAATAAATTTTTGTGTCCTTTATAAATAATTAGGACCCTGGGAGGATGTAGGGTTTCCGCATCCCTGACAGCTTAATGTATCTGTCCGCCGCTACAAAGTTTTATGACTGATAGGACGTTGCGAATGTGTCACTGAACCTTTATTATTATTATTACATTGAGCTTCGGATGGCGCAATTGGTTCCATTTAATCGGAACCTTGCAGGAAAACCGATGTCCGATCAATGAATTAATGAATTTTTATTCCGATTCGAATTTCTTCGAACCGGTTGACAAAACTCGCCAGAAGGATTCATTTATGAATCAGACTGTGTTAGTTGATCCCAGCGATTCTTGAGTCAACAACACTGATTCACTGACCTAACAACGGCTGCGAAGGCACGTCCAATTATTGTGGCAGGATACTTCTTAGATTAGTCTATACAATGTTTTTTTTTTAGCCAATTATAATCAGTGACCAATAGAGAAGATCCACCACATTCAAGTCTTTGCATTAAGGTTTGGTAATGTCAGGTAAAATCTTTAAATAGAACACACACACACAAATTATATTATATATATATATATATATATATATATATAAATACACACACACACACTTGTTTCCCCTTCTTTGAAACAGTGTTCTTCAATGAATCTGCAGAATCAGCTGTTAAAAGGTAAATGGGGTCAAATAGGATTTTTTTTTTACTGTAATGCTGCATACAACAGGGGTAGAAAAATTTTATATTAAAATAAACAGTACATCACTATTTAGTAAAACAGCTGGATTAAGAATGTACACATCCAGTAAATGTAGTGAGGAACATTTATTTAGCAAAACCAAAAATGACATTTAATAAAAGTCAAATAAATATATTAAACATGCCAATAAATCTTAATCTGTAATGAGGATGTTTTTCACTACATACTCAGTGCATGGTGTATTGGCACCATTAGAAAGCATCTAAAAAACACTAGCAAATTTAAAAACATACTACGCAAGTAACTGAAACTATGTTATGGTCTGATCCACTTTTTAAAAAATGTCATCACTTCCTAAAACTTCCTTTTTTGCCTACTTGGTCCAAAACAATCATATGGTCCTAGTAAAATAATAACATGGGGCTAGTAAAATAAAAATCTAATTGTGTTAAAAGAAAAACAGGGAAGACATAGCCATAATCATCAGGGAATGTTTTCAAGAAAACCAGGACGCACGCTACATTATAGGGTGCACTGTAAAGGTTCAGTTGTGTTGTATGAATGTAATCGCAAGAGATATCCATAAAGCTTAAAGCTTTGCCACACTTATATCAGAGCAAAAATGAATAATGAAGGGAATGATGCATGCATATTACACAAAATGTGATATGTCTGCAATGAGGTTTATGACACTTTCTAGAAAATGACCAAATCTGAATGAAAGCGAATTGTCACTCCCAAAACGAGTCTGAAAAATCACGATTCTCAAGGAGGTTCGCCAGAACCTCTCAGTAGTGGACAGGCACTTAGAAGATGCCCGTTGGCAAGTCTTTGCTGAACATCCCAGACAAGTCCAAGTCCTTACTCATCAGATCCTCCTCAACATTCTCCAAGGCCCACTGATGATCAGTCAACTCCAGAGCCTCCCATTCCGCCTAAGAACGACATTCACATACGTAAATCTTTCTAAAAAATGTAAATGAAATGTTTTGTTTGCAGTCTTAAATATTTTGTGTGATTAGTGTGCAGCCCCTAATGTGTGATACCTTGAATGCTTTGTTTGTGTCAGCAGGCATTGCCATTGCAGCACCACTCATCTGTTCCTGCATGATGCGAGACTGATCTGCACCTGTTGCGAAGTAAGAATATTAATTGTTAAAAAACTAAATATAAAAGGGCCTAAAATGACCAGAACACGAATAGGACAACTGACAATATTTACGCGATATAATAGATCAATAACGCAGCATCACCACTGGAGCAAGTCAAAATTACAGTGTATTGAAAAAACTTCAGTAGAGTTATTTACCATTGTCTTGTCCAAGAATCAGAGAATACATGCTTCTGAGACCGAAGACATTCAAGAAATACCAAGATGCTGAACTCACCCTGTGGATGTATACAGCATGAGATTGGTTAAAGACATAGCTTTGAATGAAATAAGAACACTTGTGGGTCTGAGAGCACTAACCAGGATGCATCTAGAGAGAGCAACTCAATTCCCTGCTGCAGCATGGGCTTGAAGCGGAGAGTGAGAGGAAATGGTACCTTTGCTTGAAAGAGAACACAATTACAAATAGGTTAAGACAAATTCCGTGAGAATTAACTAGAAGTAGCCAAACTCTCCTTTTTGATAATTAAAGAAAATTTCTCTCCTACTTGTGACAAACCCAGAAAAGGTCCAGTTGATCCAACCACCAATAAGGATCATAGGCAGGACATTTGTCACATTGCCTTTCATCATGTCTGTCAACATGCTGGGATCTAATTGAGTAAATAACATCATCACATTAATCCCGGCTGTCATTTTAGAATATATATTGAAATATCTGGTGGAATTTCCACCGAGCCTCACCAGTCATTGGAGATGGTGGGACCACCTTTCTCTTGGTCTTCTTGAAAAATCCATCTTCTTGATTATTGAAGTAGAATTTTCTCATCAAGAAAGACTATTTTAGAAAGAGAGAACATTTCAGTTTTTCTAATTTGGAAACATCTCCAGAAAAAGACACACAAAAAAAAAGATAGCAGGGGCTCACTTGTTTAGGGATGTATTTCCCATTTTCCCGTAAAACTCTGCTCCTGATGAGAACCTGGCTGTGTAGAGAACATGATCTTCAGTATTTTGTAAAATTTTGTGAGACGCAAAGCACATGTGGATAGAAGGTTACCTGTCTGAAACCTGCTCTAACGTGAGCTTCTTGTCACTTTGTAACAGAATTGAGACATAATGGCGGATCACTCCAACCAGGAAAGTAATAAACACAATTGGCAGCACAACCCAAAGACGAATATTGGAATCCAGGAGGAGCTCGGGCTCAGCCATGCTTTAGTGAAGAGATGATGATGGGATATGCCCACCCTGAAACAGACAAACAATGAAATCTAATACAATCTCTTCATCTCAGTAAACTGATGCCCTGTTATACTCAAGATAACAAGAAGATCTTGAATATTATGCGCATGTATATAAAAGGACAGCACTAATACTTTCATAATAAGCTAGTACGCGACTCCCTCAAGTGCCTGATGAAGGTTAAATAATGTGCTTCTTAAGTATGACATATGGTGCATTTATCGCTTAATTTCAGGAAGCGTATATTCGTATATAACGTTTCTCATGTCAAATTCATACATGTCGATTCTGTCATACATGCATTGTCTCTATCAATTACAGAACGCAAAAAGAGAAAAGCAGTTGCTTCAGATTTCAGTTTAAATCCACCCAATGTAACGACGCATCAGGGTTAACGTTAGCTTTGCTGCTAACAACCTTCTTTCAGCTTAGGGTAGTGAGGCATCTCTTTTCAAATACACGTTACACACCCAACGCAAACAAATGCTACCTTTTCGAAGCTACATGGTAGGACAAGTGAGACTTACAATCGTATTAAAATTGCGGTTTATTTCTTCGAAGCCCGATAACGACTCAAACCAGGATGAGACACCATCGAGCCGCTGCTGCTGCTGTTAAGATGTGCACGCACTTGCTAAGTGTTTCAAAATAAAAGTCGTTTCTGTTACATTTCACAATTAAAGTAAAAAATGTCAAATTGACCTAAACTATCAAATTAATGTGGCAACAAAATATAATTACGATATACGTATATGTATTATTACAAATTAATATCTTTAAAATTTTTACTGCTACATATATATATATATCTCACTGTATTTTGAAAATTAACCACCTTTTGTCCAATTTGACCCGTTTCCGTTAAAATTAGTTTTGTTTAAAAACACTAATACTAATATAAAAATGAAATGATTAATAAAAATTAAAAATTAGAAGTAACATCAGCATAACATTACGTAATTATTACCGTGTAGTGTATATATATACAACACTTTATAATCTATTACATAATTTATTTATATACATCAAATACTGAAGCAGTACTGCAGTGTATGAAAAACAACATCTGAAAGTATGTTTAGAACCCTAAATAAATCTCAGACATTAGTTGGAAATATGGATTTATGAACATAAGAAACTTATATTATCATGGACAAAGCCATGATAATATAATAGACCAAATTAAAGACCATCACATTAAACTGAGATAAAAAAAAAATTACAAATTATATTGCTTTAATGAATACTATAGTAGCAGTCTTTTATCTTCAGCTAACAAAATCTTTAGAAAACTGCTTGAAAAAATAAATAAAACAAAATCGACAAAGATTATTCACAACATTTTAATACTTGGCCTGTGTAAGAAAACAAATTAAGCATTCTCTTTTTACAAACCACATCCTCTCATATCAACACTGGCATATTCATTAACAGGCAGTTTCTGTAGCATTTGGTCCACTAAAAGTAACCACAGCTAAGTAGAGCTAAAGGGGGCAATAACAGAAATAGTAGTGTGACTGAAATACACAGAACTGTTTTATAACAGCTTGTAAATACAGGAAGAAAACAAACATAAATAACAGAAACTCTGCCGGCAATATTTTAACAAATCCAATGCAAAAATCTCAAAGAAATGGCATTGATAAACTTTGGGCAATATTTAGCAATCGATCCCATGTTATCACTCACTCAGTCTACACAAAATGCAACAGGCAAATGTGCACATATCCACACATACACTGTAAAAATCTTTTTATTTACACCAAATCAACCATTGCCATGACAGAACATTGCGCTGACCTCATCACACACATACCAAAGACACATTTAGTTCAGGGTGTATCAATGGCTGATCAAGTTTGGACATGTTACATCTATTATGCATTACTGAATGGAATCAGAAACATCCATATATAGATACTGGCTTGGGAGATTGAAAAGTGTGAAAATGAAGAATGGTTACATTCCCATGCTTAATACTGAGATATCAAGCTGCCATATTTTTCCCAAAAGAATGGAATTCAACTCATTCTGCAACTCTGATGCGAAGCGAGCCACTAAAGGCCAGGATCAGATGCACAGTGGGAACAAATCCATGACATTGAATATGTGCGTTAAAAAGAAATCATATAAAAAGAAATTATCCTCATAATTCATTCAGTCTGATGTGGTCAGAGGGCCGTACTAAAAGAGAAGAGCACCCATACTGCCCACTTCACTCTGTTCTTTCACAAAGATCTCAAAGTACTGGTAGATGATAGTGACGGCCAACAAGATTCCAGTTCCTGATCCGATGGCTCCCAAGAAGTCGGCCATGACCGAGAGGCCACCTATACACAGGCCTCCGAAAGCTGCAGCTGTGGGGATGTACCTAAATGCGGATTTAAAGAAAGCTTTAGCTATTCTGTTTGATTCATTGAGTCTAATTAAGTTTGAATGCTCTGTATGTATTACCTGTTGAGTTCATGGACCATAGAAGTTTCTCTGTGTCCCCTCATAACCATCTGCTGTTCTTTTAGCTGTTTGGCGACCTAAGTAACATAAAGAGTAAATATGCCATAAGTCAACAGTACAATGCAGCTCAGCATAATCAATAAGCAGGAACAGTTAATGCTCTTACATCTTTGGCAGAAGATCCAGACACTTCAATCCAGGTCTTCGAAAAGAAGGCACAGGATCCCAGCATGAAGATGATGTAAATGATGGCATGGACTGGATCCTCCAGTACTGTGCCGAAGGACTCTGGAGGAGAGAGGTAGTAACACAGACCACCAACTGGATAAGCACGAGCTGGCCCTCCACTTGAGGTATCCTGTTAACGAGAAAAAAAAAAAAAAAAAAAAAGTCTGATAAGCAAAATAATGAGTAGCATTCAAATGGTCATGTCATTTCAAATCAGCAACTTCATCTTCGCCGGGTGTGTATATATAATGTACTGGGGTCAGGGCCCAATAGAGGGGCCTCAACAACTTAAGGGGCCACAGATTTATTTAAAATATTACTATTACTCTGATTGGATTCGTCAGAAAGAAGAAAGTCACATACACCTAGGATTCTTCCAAGAAAAGTAAAAGAAGTAAAAGCTAATTTTTATTTTAAAGTGAACTAACCCCATAATTTAATATATCAATACTGCCAGTTTATATGAATAATTATTTGAAAACAAGCAGCTTTGTCAATTACCCTATAATTATATTTTGAATATTGTGTTGGACAATGGGGGCTTTTGAGTCACAAAAGTTGATTAAAAGAACTACTGTAAAACATGTTACACTATGTGCAAGTGCAAGGGAGAAAAAAAAAAAAGCATGTTCAATAGAATAAATACAAACTGTTTTGACAACACAAATATGGGAAAGTGTAAACAAGTTACTTACAGACCATGTCCCCAGTAGATTAACCAAAAAGTTCCCACTGAAACGAGTGGAGAGCATTTGAGAGATGACGTAAAGGTTGGACACCAGTGCAGATTGCAGGATGATGGGAATGTTGGAGGTGTAGAACAGTTTGATGGGGTATGTGTTGTACTGGCCACGGTAACGTGCAGATTTGATAGGGAGGTCGACTCTGAAGCCCTGTGGAACAAGAAATAATATTTTTAGCATCTAGTACTTATTTGAGATAATTTATAATGAAACTGCAATATTCAAACTATCATCTGTAGTCACAATTTGAAAAATATTATACTAATAAATAAAAACCGTAAAGTTACAGTACTAATATTTACTAAATAAACTTAAACCAACCAGCTTTTATTCTGTTGCTATAAGCACTTCTTACAGCAACTATAGAAAGATATTACAGCAAAAGGATATTGTAAGTGACCCAAACCATGAGCAGATGCAAAACTCCTGTGGAATAGAACATGTGTGGAGATAGACATGTATATGTTAGTAATGTTAATAGTAATCTGTACAAGCTGGGGTTTTGTTTGAGAGTGGAAAAACTTCCCCACACAAGTTTCACTCGTTTTGTTGCAATTTAGTCCCATACATTTTCTGCATTTAACAACTATATTCCTACTTGTACTGAAAGTGACTTCTGTGTGAGCAGTGCTAACCTGAAAGTATATGACCACTGCAAAGACAAAGACTGTAGCGATGAGGTTCATGAGGTTGGGCAGGTTCTGTCTGTAGAAGGCCTCTCTCAGTGCTCG
>JAUMHQ010000058.1:14749335-14762846 GCA_032361165.1 Enteromius paludinosus
AGTGTATGTCGGCGTTTATCTCTGTGTTTTCGTCAGCCCCTGAGAACCCTGGATTGTTTATTAAATGTTCAACATTCAGTTTGAACTCTTGCCTCTGAGACTCCTTTCCAGCTGAGTAGCGAGATAGCGAATACACTACCGTTTCGTTACAGTGTCAGTCCTTAACTGTCAACCCTTGTGTTTCCTGTCATACGTTTGAGATTATCATTAAAAGAAGTATCGTTTGCAAGATCTCTGCCTCGTGCAGTGGCGGTTTTAGGCATGGGCGAACGGCATTTTTGGGCATTTTTTTGTCACGTGGGAAGCGGCACAAGTACTACTTGGGGAAAAAAGCGCCCTAAGCGGTTTTCTATGATCTATCATAGCCTACCTGTGACTATGACGTTTAAATAGCCTAGTTTCAAATCTAGCGCACATTTCAAGACCATTTACAAGGAGTAATTCTGCACTGTAAGAGCATACAAACACTATGCACCTGTAAACATAGCGCTCTCCCACGTTTGGTCCTTAGCAGGTTTCGCATCTCTCTCTGCTCAATGTCAAATATTCTTAATAAATTGCAGGAGGTGGAGATCAAATTGCAAAACTCTTAGCTCTAATGATTGGTCAATTTCAACACATGTTATGGCTTTAGGAACAGTGTGTTTGTGTGAGGGTTTTATTTTATTAATAATTAATCCTTTTAATAAACAACAATACAACACCAATATATATATTTTCAGTAGGATATAAAAATCAGGTATAAAACATGAAACATAACGAATAGTCTAGTTATTTCAAAAATTGAGAATTAATTTAGAATATTGTAATAATCCGCAGTCAGGTGCATTATGGGTATTCCTTTAGAGTTTACTTATTTTTGTGTCATTTAAGCAAGACGGTTGAGTTTTTGTATTAGTGATGTCATGTGTGTTTATGTTTAAGTTAGTTTGGGTGGGTTTGGTTCATTTGCAGCCGTTATAAAAAAAGTGTAAATATCCTTCATTTATTTATGAGCTGTAACATGAAAAATTATTATAATCTTGGTCATACTTGCTCTCTCCTGGAGCTGAGAGATTACTAATCAAGGTCTTTCTGGACACATTACATTAACCATAAATGAAATTTAGCTTCATGCCCAATGGTAATGGTAGATTTGGTTCAAATATATTGAATGAAGAAACACTACATGAAAGAGCAATCATTTTATTCAATAATAATTGAATGTTTAATATTTAAGGTTAAAGGAGCTTGTTAAAATCCCTTACCCATATGATAAATAGTTCTAGTAATATTTAACAGTAACATTAAAGTACCTGTATGGGTCTTTCAGTGTGAAAGGTTAGTAAAACTGGGTTGACCTGCATCACTAATGACTTTGTCATTACACAACACTTCTAATCAATAGCAGTTTGGCTGTAGTTAGTAGGTATAGTGCTGGATATAGTGTAGGTATAAAACCTGGGTCACTGGCATTGGCCTAGTTGGCTCTGAATTATACATGTGAGGATGGGCCAGAGACGAGGTTAATCTTTGAAACTGGACCCCAGTAACACAAACCCTCCAACATGAGCAGGGAAAATGAGCACACACACTTACACACGTACTCATAGAGACTCTACACAGCAGCACAAAGAAAGTCAAACACACCCACAAAAACCATTTGTAGTGAAGCACTACTAATTGGTTGGATATAGATATAAACAACCACCAGTCAGCAAGTTGTCACACACACACGCACAGACTGTCATTCTGTTATATGATCTATCCATATTATTATATGTTAAAGCTAAATAATTATTTATGCGGTATCAAGCACTGGGTTAGTCACACACTGCACCAAACATGTGAGAGGTAAAAGATAAGATTATAGGTTTTCTTGGAATTTCAGTCCACATAAGTAAACTATCCCTTTAATGTACAGGACGGACAAGACCTCAGCTTACATTTTAAAAGAATAAGAGAGATACAATCAACCAAACACGTGTCGTTTATTCCCAGGCTGACTACTTCTTGAGAAGCAACATAAGAGCAAATCCTTTTTGAAAACCGAATAACAGGCTGAGTGAAAGTGCTGCAATTATCCTGATGCTAATTGTATTGAACAACCCACTATTCAAAGAAGAACAATGTGCATATCAAATCTGTCACATCTAAATCCACGTCCTATTGGTGCGTATGGGTTGTATATTAAGACCCTACAATTAGCTTCATAATGGCTACATTGAGCTTATCTGCTGACTTAATTATAGGTCAGATGATTTGGAGCTATATGAACATAAGTCGGCCGCTTTGTTCCTGTCAATCCACCTGTAGAAATCCATGAATCAGTGTTCAACACATGGAGATCTCTACAGCAGCCATATTAGCATAATATGGGGAGGAGAAGTGGACTTACATAACGCTACGATACACTGCAGCACGTGTTCCGGGTGAGACACAGAGCAGATAGAAAGACGAAACCAGATGTTCTGACTGCGAGACACGTCCGGATAATGGAAGGACATTGGGCAGGAGTGGTTAGGTCTGTTAAGTAAGAATGCTGAATGAAAGGATTGTTTCAGCAAAGGAAAGGAAAGATACGAAACAAAGTAAAGGCATAAACGCTTTCTCATGGAGCTGAGAGAATGTTAATGTCTGAATCTCACTCAAAACAAGGTCCTTCTGGTCACATTCCATCAGCATGCGTCCTACTCAGTCAGTTAATCTGGAGAAGAAATCTCTGAGCAGCTTTTGTTTATGCATACGGTCGGTGTGAGACGGTAGCGGTTGCGTATGTGTAAGTGGTTTGGGGTGATGGCTATTAAGTGTTAGTGATTCCAGGAACAGCAGACAGTCTACGATTCCTGTGACCCTCCTGCAAGGCTAGAACAGTTCATCACACGCAATCACACACTTCTCTGTAGTCGCAATGTTTTATCTAGATGGTTCTAGATGATGCAGCTCTTTTCCAGAAAATGTTTCAAATGCACATAGTATGAAAATGAACTGACTCTATAAATCAAGCGTCAATAATAGACTATGCAAAACTGCAAACTAACCCTTTAAAAATGTATTTGATGTAATTAGCGTTGTGTATGTTGTGTATGGGGGGAAAGCATGCACATAAACATAAAAGTGTTATTTACACTTACATTCTTTGCGCAAAAAAGTATTCTCGTAGTGTTGCAAAACTGAAGTTGATCGACTGATGTCACATGGACAGTTTTACCAATGTATTTACTGCGCTTCTGAACCTGGGAACAGTTGTGTTGCAGCATGGAGGGTCAGATTGGTCAGGTCTTACGAAACCTCTCTCATGAAACCTTCATGAGGTTTGAATTATTTTCGGGTGAACTTACCCTTTGACACTTTTAACACAGCTATCCATTATGATACGGCACTGCTAGACTAAACCACAAATGTTACTTATGTCTAGAGATGGCCCTGCTTTGAGCACCCACATTTCTGTTTCAGTTTACACGCATGAAATGTGTTCACAAGAGCCTCAAGAGGCTCCACCTGGGCATATGAATACCTCTACACCCAGCAGAGAGTGAATCACCAGCATCCACTGAAAATCACAGCAGCCACTCCTTAATATCAGTCAGTTTTGGGAATGTTCAAGCAGTTACTCAAGATGGTGAAACAGAGCCATAAAATCCACATGGCCATTATTTCCTGATTAAAATGCCACTGAGTGAATGGACCTGACATTAACAATTGATTTAGAGTGACACACTATTAGGGTCAGTGAAAGTAAGCACTAGCCGTTGATGGGCATTAAATTGCCAGCTTAAGATTAACATCTGTGTTTTAAAGACCGTCTTATCTATTCCATTGGTTTGACTGGTGCAACCAATGTCATAATCAGTTATGTAACAGTGGCCAAACAAATGGACGTGAGAAGCACATGATGGTACACACCAAACTCATAGTTGTAAAATATCCATTTGGGTTATGTGCCCCTGCAAGCAAGTTCTTTGGTGTTTTTATAAAGAGCAATGACGCAGGCTAATGTAAAGGTCATGCACTGGGCTCCGAGCTAAGCATATCTCACAAGAATATCCAATAATAATGACGGCAGCAGTCCGCGGAGAGTCTATGTGTGTGGGTAGTTTATTTTTCACTCAGTCTCTCTTCAAGACAATGAGCCTTTTTGCTCATTGTTCAATGGAGGATCATTCACATTCTGTTCTCAAACTCTTGACTTGTCCTCCTACACATTCGGCTGGAGAACCAAAGGATAATAATGTAATATTTGACTAGGCCAGTTTATGCTGGGCATTTGACTATTGATCTGTTTGCTGTGTACTTCCTCTGTGTTGATGACAACAGTGTTGGGCTATTTAAAGCTGATTAGAAAGACAAAGCATCCAAGTACACATTGATCTGAAGTCAAAGAAAACTACAAAATTACAAATGAATAGGGGAAGACCTGATTGTCACACAGGAAAGTATCACAATGCCTATTAACTATAAGGTTTCAAAAGAAACTGGTTTCAGAGTCAAAAGTACAATTTCATATGCTTGTTTCCTCTAACAGTTTTTTTTTTTACATGGCTTTCAAACACCTAGTTCAAATCCTCTTAAATTAGAATAGTTTTTTCCCATTTTCATATTTTTGATATAGCTCTTGGGTAATTGACCTAATAAAACCACACTGTAAATCCCAATTAGCAAATTTGAGCATGTTTCTTCATCAGAAAATGAGTTTCTTCACGTGAAAACAGTCAAATGTGACATCTGTGGCTCAACTTCAGTTTTGCAATGCTTTTCTCGCGCAAAGAAAACAAAAATAACAATTTACTAAACCTTTCTTCTCCCCTGAGGTTTCCGAAGATGAACAAAGGTCTTACAGGTTTGGAACAACATGAGGGTTGACTAATTAATGACAGAAGTTTCCTTTTTAGGTGAACTAACCCTAAAAGATGCTTTAAAAATACTATCGTAATGGTGGCATTTTGTTCTGAAATATTGGAAACTTTGTTGTCAGGACAAGGTTGTTTTACCATGTATTTTAGGTTATGGCAAGACTGGATTTTTTTGCATTTTAAATGTTTCTAGGCAATTAAGAAATGTATTGAAATTTCTGGGGAAAAAAATAAACAGCTTTTTTTTGTAGGCAAGAGATAAAAATGCGTCTATGCTGAAACTGGCATTCAAAATGCACTCTGCGAAGAGTGACAAAGAGACACTTTTATGTGTTATTCCAGAAGAAAATATACTGAGCACATGAAACATCACATGAGTGCTCCATTATCTTAGTTCAAACATGTGTTTCAGGTATCAGGCTTATTTAAGAGCTTCACAGCAGGTGGTCTTGAAAGTGAAAAAGGGAAATGGTGATGTTGCTTTACCTCATGCTGCTGCCTACTATCAGACACGTGTTTCTGTACATGCATGATGTCACACACGTACACTTATTGTCAATTTAATAGCCCTCTATTTAAT
Organism: Enteromius paludinosus; assembly: GCA_032361165.1. NCBI lineage: Eukaryota > Metazoa > Chordata > Actinopteri > Cypriniformes > Cyprinidae > Enteromius > Enteromius paludinosus. The sequence continues at coordinate 14,754,748 of JAUMHQ010000058.1, forward strand.
TATAAACTTTATTTAAAAGCAGATTTAATCTCTTTTAAAGTTATTGCTGATCAGATGTAAAGCATCATGTCATGACAAATCTATAGCCTATAGACCTTGTACTGGTAAAATTGTTGTAGACATAATTAAAGAGTTAAGAGGAAATATGGGTCTGTTTCTAGTTACTAACAAAAATCAAATAGGCTGCTACTGTAATAAAGGATGGAGCTAACAGCATATCTACAGCATGTGAATAAACTTTTAGCTCATTTATTAAGAAAACATTGACTTATAATTATAAATGGTTCACCAGCAAATAACAGCACATTTCATTTTAAGGGCCAGAAAGTTCATCATGTTACCATGGTAATCCTTACAGCTTTACATTGTTTTTCAGTGAGATATCATAAATTGTGTTTAGTTTTTTTTGGTTCATCATTTCAACTTCCATCAATTTTCTGCAGTTTGGCAGTATCCTGCCTTCCTTCCTTCCATGTATCTAGCTATTGCCAGGCTCACAGATCCAGCCAAGTACATCGAGAGAGGGGGAGTAAAGAAAAAGAGAAGCAAGTAAGACGAGAAATGTGCTTAGGCATAACAAAATCAAGCTGTATCTGCTGATTCAATTTATAAAATACAAATATTCAATAAAAATTAGTATGTCCCAAATATGTCACTTTGCCTTATGGCTCTTTCTTTTAAATGAACACGATTAATGCACAGCACATATTTGCTTTCCTTTTTTATTGTTAGTGCATTTTGCATTGTTCAAACGCAACCAGCAGCTGCTTTGGCAATGCAATAGCAGTGTTATTTGTCATGCAAAGAAAGCACACTAAAACTGAGAGAGAGAGAGAGAGAGAGAAGGAAGGAGAGAAGAACATTGTGTGTGCTTCTGTGACTGCTCCATAGTTATGCAAGCCAGAAGAAAAACGTCAAACTTGTCCAGCACACCAGTGAAATAAATCACTGGATCAAAGTGAGCAAACGCAGATAGAGCTCCATGCTTCACAGCTGATTCATTGAGTTAGCAAATTGAATTAGTGGCTTGTCTGCGGAAAAGCATCAGAAAGGGCTTTAAAAAAAGTTGACAATCATCAGAGAGTGGAATAAATGAAATAAGCGCATAAATAGGCTGCCACCTGCTGGTTGTATTGAGGGGATGTGTTTTTTTACACTTCAAACGTGAAAATCTTAAAACATTTTACATGTTCTCCCGTCTTCAGTGTTATAAATCATTCCAATAGGCTGATTGGATGGTCAGTAGCAACGCTGAAACATTTTGAACAGCATTTATGTTGTTTTGTACCATTATGAATGTGTTAACTGTCACTTTACAATCAAATGAACGCATTCTTGCTGAAAAAAAGTATCCATATCTTTTGGTGTATTGTTGGTCCATCAATATATTAAGCAGCAAAAAGCGTTTTCAATAGATAAAAATAATATTTCTTGAGCATCAAATCAGCAGCATATTACAGTGATATTGTAATATGCTGAGAACATAATGATTAGAATGATAAAAATAATATATATTTAACATGTAATAACAGTTCACAATTGTACTATATCTTGATCAATGCAGTCTTGGTTACTGTAGCGTAAAATGCTTTTTAAATACATTAAAAATATTCATTTGAAAGGCATATATTAAAAATGGATATATATTATATATGAAAAATCTTGGTTATAAAGAACTTCCAAAAACTTTTCTCAGCTATAAATGACCTCAGTGCTAACAGGCATGGACTTTAAACCACAAAACCCTAATTTTGATTTCATGGGCTCTTTAGTCAGCTTACAATCATACAACCGCTCTCTTTTTTCTTTCTCTAGTTTTGGAAAGACTTTATGCATCACCCTCTTCCTCAGCTGAGGCCTGAGCTGCACCTTCGGACATTCAGAGACAGACAGAGAGAGAATAGCATTCACTCCGGCGTGAATGGGTATGACGCAAATTCCTGACCAATGTAGTTTACTTGCTACTGAGTTTAACAACAACTCTACTTCTACCAGTTCTGGCAAACAGACACACACTAAAGAGGTCTGGACAGACCCCAAACAGAGTTTGAGCTGACAAAAGGAAGTCTGGATGACCTTTGTGCCTCAACTGGCTGTCCAAAATGGGGTGTTAAGGCTACTAACAGGCTGAACTGTTCTCAAATGCAATAACGAACAGAGAAGTACTTTCTCTGCAACTTTGAAAATGTCTCTTTCAAGCAAAGTAACACTAGGTGCAATGCACAACTGATATGTGTAATTGATAACAAAGCATCTACATTGACTATTTGTGCCATTAGTGTGTTATATTGCATTGCCACAAAATACTGACATATTTTATGTTTTTAGTATTACTCAATGGTTTGCAAAATTGAAAATAAAAGCTGAGTGTATGTATAGAATATTGTTTTAATGTCTAGGAATACATTTGGATTGCATGTGTTACAAAAGCATTTTTAACTTAGTACGTGTTGTTTAAATGTAAAGGTTGTGGCGCCACCATGTGGATACTGTGTTTCTAAAACACAGGATATATTAAATATATCCTTAATAATATCCTAATTTTCAATAAAAAATTGTATAGTAGCAGCTATTAAATATAGATAATCCAATAAATTGAAAATGAGATATATTTAGCTTTAAATCAGACCAAGATGTAACTTACTAAATGTGGCAACATAAAATTGACAAAAATATAAATAATTATATTTGTCTGGGGTCTTCTCTGCACTCTGCAAGCATGAGTGCTTTTTCATATATAAATAAGCGATAATAATAACACAATAATTATTTATAGTATATATAAATATATATATAGACAAATACATTATTAGGCTATTAGGTCCACATAGCCTAGCATCTGTGTTTAATTTACGAAAATGCATAATTACATCATCTGTTATGTCTGTTGAAATGTCACTCACAGCTTCAGAATATGTTACACCCAAAACACATGTTAGAACGCATGACTATAATTTCCCCCTCCCTCCTTATACCACATAACAGTATAGTAGTCTAAAACAGCTGTTTATTTGCCATGTATCACCACTACATCCTCTACTTAAAGTGTATTAAAGTATGTGTATAGGCCTACTATGTAATGTGGACTGGATGCTGGCTAACATACATTACATATATATCCTAATAAATAAGCCTACTGACGTAGAAGTTTTCTCCCCTCGCCTCAGAATAGTCTAGCCCGCATGGGAACTAAATTCCTTGCATTCTTTCAAAAAACTATTAAACAAAATTGCTCCGAAAACCACAAGCCCAGGAAATCCAAAAGTTTGTAGACATGTGCGCTTAAATGCTATTTAGACAAGGAAAGAGGTGTGCAAGCCTTATTTTAAATTTAATCCCTGGGGAGATGTTTAGGTTGGGGAAGGATTGAGCAACATTACTTCCTTATGAGGTGTTTAGGCGTGTTCTGTGAGTGGGGGATTGACCGCGTTCTCATGCTAATACAAGAAGTCGAAACTGTCCTTTTTCTCCTTTTTCTCAGGTATTTACAACTTGAAGTACAATCACTGTTACCGTTTTCTGTGGAGCTTTTTTTTTAAATGGAAGTTTGACGTCTAAGTGCGCACGTTCGCTCTTCTTTGGACTCACAGGTGAGCCTCAGGTAAATTCATTGACACGCTATTTTTGTAATCAATAAGCATTTTTTTTTCCTTTTAGTCCAACAAATTTTTATAGCATGTCAGCGAAACTCGTTACATTTTAGTTAAAATGTCAGTGTATATTGCCTAGTCTATTTATATCAACAATTCCGTGACCATGTGAAAATCAAAGCTGGTTACACTGAGTCCTGTTTGTTTATCGATTGTTAGCTATATATTGCGCGTCAAGTTACATATTCATTTATTTCGACAACACGAGATTTGTTAAAACGATTTTATGTGGGCTACTTTCCTAAAAACCTTTACTGCGGTGAAAATCGTCATCTTGAAGCTGTATTGCGTAATTATTCAGTCATCTTATGTCAGATTCACAACCATAGTTTCCATGACCAAAGTAACAAACATGGGAACGGCTTCAAGCTGTGTTATTTGTTATGTATTTATTATTTATTTGTTATGTTTATTATTTATTTGTTATGTTATGTATTTATTATTGACAACAGTGGTTTCTACTACCAAGTTACTACAGTTTAACTATAGTATGGTGTTAACTGGTAAAATGTGCTTTTTGGATTCAAGCCAAATGCAAAAATTTACTTATTTTGGTGAAAACGGCGGTTAGCTGTTGTACGTATTTGTATGCTATTCTTATTTTGTTAGTATGCATATTGTACAAAACTGATCAGATAACACTGAAATTAAAATATAATTTCTTTATTTCATTTTGAAAATCTGGTTGCCCTTTCGAAAAAGAAAAAAAAAATTAATTTCAGTAGCCTACTTGAAATGTGAGATTATTGATCAAATTTACAATGATGCATAATGCAGTAAAGCAGTATAACTATATACAAAAAATGGAGGAAATAACTTTTCAATACTATATAGTAAAAAAGTCCAAATATATTGTTTAATCATTTTAATGAGGGTTGCATTGTTGCTCTTTTATTGCCAGTATCTACTGACAAGATAATGTAAATAGATGGAATGGATGGTATGACATACTAATAAATGCACTTTTAGATAATCTCTCTTCTGTTTTTGTCTTTTATCTATTTAAAGGTCCTAATTATCTTCATCATGTGTTAGCAGTAGAAGTGAAATCCATTCACTTCAGGCTACATAGGACAGCGGAGATGTTCATCAGCCCTAGGACCTTGTTAAAATGTATCTGGCTGCAGATACATCTGATCTGTGCACAACAATCATGTCCTACAGTCCCACAAATGAATGTAAACTTTTCTGTTACCTACTCTGTCTCTTTTTTCCAGACTGAAAAAGCCATACAGAACATAGTTGTTAATGAAAATTTGAATGAGGTTTATGTGGCCTCTCAAAATGTGGTGGAAGGCTTGGATCAAAATCTCACCAAAATATGGAAAATTATAACGGGGCCAGTTGGCAGTCCAGATTGTGAAACCTGTCATTGTGATATTGAGAATGAACCGGGAACGCCACTAGACACAGATAACCAAGTTCTTGTTTTAGAGCCTCAGAGCCATTTGGACAGCTTGTACATCTGTGGGAGCACACAGTATGGAGTCTGTAACATGCTTGAACTTAAACAAAACGAAAGCCCCTCAAACCCTCAATGTTTTTTTGATAAAAAAAGCAACTCACCCTTTGCCTGTCCTGACTGTGTCGCTAGTCCTCTGGGAACAAAGGTCAGCGCGGTCAGTGATCATTTTGCAACGTTATTCTTCACAGCAGCTACCATCAATACCACCATTGCTGGATCTTTTGGCAAACAGTCCCTTTCTATTCGTCGCTTGCTTAACACAGAAGATGGTTTTCACAGTGAAGTGAAGGGTCTGACAGTTCTTCCTGAATTTCAGGATGCATTTACCATCGACTACATCTATACGTTCTCTACACCAGACTATGTGTACTTCTTATCTGTTCAGTGGGAGAGCCCTAATAAACCGAACGGCAAGTTGCAGACCCATCTTGGGCGGCTGCCGATCAAAGACAGCGAGTCTTGGATGTACAGGGAAATCGTTCTGGAGTGCCGCTTTGAGCCCAAACGCAGGAGAAGGAGCCCGTGGATTAAGGATATAGTGTACAACTCCGTTCAAGCTGCTCATTTCAGTACGGCAGGCAAGCAGCTGGCTGATGAGCTAGGAGTGAAGATGGACAGCCCAATTCTATATGGGGTGTTCGCTGAAACAGATGAAGAGGGGAATCCTATCAGAAGCTCTGCTTTGTGTGCATTTCCAATAGATGATGTAAACAGTGAGATTGAGAAAGGGGTCGAGTCCTGCTGTTCAAGTGGGACGGAGCAGCTCTCTCGGGGACTGTGCCATTATCAGCCCTGTGAAATGTGCCCACATGAGGTGAGTTTGTATTTCCCACTGCATATTTTTAACAATTGCCAATTCAATCGCCAAAGTTAGTTTGGTCTTGTTTATTTATAAATCTGGTTCTCCATCCTGCTCCAGAGAACCCATTCCCTTTTTTAGGCGTCTAGGGGCAAAGCTGGGAGGTAACTGATTACATGTAATCTGGATCCTATAATTAGGATACAAAAATTAAGTTTTGTGGGCATTTACATATTGACCATTCACTTGACCATTGGATTTACAAAAATTATTTTAGTTTTAAGAAGCGTTTTCTTAGCATATACAACTTTGCATCAAACACTGATGAACATGTAAATTATTATAATTTTTTTATTATAATTTTTTAACCATGCATTTCTATGTCTTTGGAAGGCTATCAGTCATTGAATTACACCAAAGCCATTTTCAATATTATTTTTGTCTTACTGAAAAGACTGAATGAGTAACTTTATTGCATTATGTTTCTACCTAACTTCAAGACGTGTGTCCCCGTCTTGTGTTTATTTAAAGGGTTTATATAATTGCTCTAGTTTATATTTCACAACCTATACCTTAAAAGGAGTGGACCATAAAATATTTGATGGTTAGCGAAGCCAGTTTCAGGAACTGACTCATGCAAACATTTGATTTTCGTTTAAACTCAGATGTCGGACTGCACTTGCTCAGGGATCACTCTGTGAGAGTCAGGCTTTATCATACGCTGCTATTGCATGTTGTTTGGAAGTTTCAGTTGTGTTTTTTAATGAAGTCACTTTTTGTTTTATAGATACCAGTTGCCACATGCTCGTACATGAATTGTAATACGTCACGCAATACCTTTTTGTGGCAGACAGTTGTGCTGAGTGTGGCTTTATCTCTCACAATCTTAAACAGGCAATGAGCCAGAGTTAATAAATCAAGAAAGCGTGTAGTGTCAGGATGTTTAATACTGACGTCAAAAGTTTGTTTTTAACCAGTAGAGACAGAGATACTGAAGAGGTTGGCTGAATATATGCATTCAAGATATGCATTTTAACACATCCGTTGTGAATCATTTCTGGACATTACACCATGTGTATCTTACGTACATAATTTTGTAGCTTTTGAATGCATATTTTCCATTATTTTACAGAATATGTGAAACCCTTTATCAGTTGTTCTTTACATCCTTTCTGAAACATTGGAAACTATACCACGGGATTAAAAAAATGTTATGACAATATCTGCTCTTAAACTTATTAATTTCTTCATCAGTGGAAAATCTATTATTCAATGAGTGTTATTGCTAACAGACTGCATATATCCCTCAAATCTTAATTTGGTACAAGGGTTCAAGTTTTAGGAGCAGGAAATCATTTATTACTGCCAGATGGTGTCTGTAGCCTTCCGTTTACAAGTTGTTGCTTCCTTTCCACTCGAGCTGCTGTTAAAGTGCATGCATTTTTTCTGGCAAAGCGTCACCCTTTTGAAGTCAGTTAAAAATCATAAACATGCATGACTCAGGAAATGGACAAGGAAAACATTTCATTTAAAAATGTGTGCAATAATGTTGTTTTTAACAGTCCATTGAGTTCAAATGTAGGCAGAACGTATATAGTGTATATTGTTGCTATTTTGCAGTTCTCATTTTGTCTAATTGGCACCTTTTGTGTACACTGCAATTTTTTCATGTTTTTTTTTTCATGCCATGAAAAGTTGCATGAAACAAAAAAAAACAAAACAGTTTCTATATTCATTCAGTATTTTGTTTGATTTTGGCTAGAACCCAGATGACGTGAAATGCAATGCTGTCCCCACAATGGTGGCAAAGCCTTACTACAGAGTGGACTTCTTCAATAGGCGGATGAAAAATGTGCTCTTCACTTCTATTCTGGTGACTACTATTGAGACCAAGACTGTGGCACACATCGGCACGGATGACGGAAAGCTTTTGCAGGTTTTTATTGCATCGCTGGTTTTTGTTAGTTAGAAAACTGTTTTCTTATCAAATACTGTGTAAAAACAATGGCATCTTCTCATTTCCCCAAACATGTATCGTATCTCACAATTCTTGCTTTTTTTGAGGTATGAACTCACAATTTTAAATAAAAATGCAAAAGTTGAGAGATATAAGGGATGTTTTAACGTAGTTTCGGGAAGAGCACGCTGAGTGTCAGCACAGCCGGCACCCATTGACGCTCATTAG
>JAUMHQ010000058.1:14762946-14774956 GCA_032361165.1 Enteromius paludinosus
GGGCTCGGGGTCCTCTGAGCTCCCGGCTCGCTCCCCGGACAGCACGCCAAATTTGCTTATTTAATTTGCTTATTTAATGAAGTGTGAATTTGTGAAACTCTCAGTTAATATCTTGCAGTTCTGAGAAGAAAATATCAAATTGTGAGCAATACACTCACAAAAGAAAAGGTCAGAATTTTGATATAAGTCTCAATTTCCTGTTTATTTTTATTTTTTTACAATTCCATGGCAGAAAAAAATAGAAATGCAAGAATGCAGAATTCTAAGTATAAAAGTCAGTATTGCAAGATGTAAATTCAGAATTGTGAAGGAATTCTAAAAAATAAATATATTATAATTCTAAAAATAAATATATTTTAAGAATTATAATTATAATTTAAAATTATAATTAGAAATATATAACTATATCAGATGGATAGAGTGAATTATTTTTGCCCTTTTAAGGTCAAATATCGAGTAAATTTCAGAATTGTGTCGCTGTGACTAAGCATGCTGTGCAGTTTTGACTCTTGACAAACAAGCCAAAAAAAAATACTTTACTTTTTTTAGGTTATTTTGAGCAGATCGTCCCTGGTAGTGTTTGCCAACTACTCTCTTGTGGAAGAAATGCAGAAAGTGTCACGAATAGCTGCTGTTCATTCTTCTGAGTCTCTGCTCTTTGTCGTTGGAAACAAGGTATGCATATTTATTCTGAACAATTCAAGGCTTATCTGACATCAGTACTGAATTAAAGGTTTAATGTTTCAAAATTACAGACCGAAAATGACTCATCTGCATTTTTTTGTCAAACCTGTCTTTCTTCATCCTGTATGTGCAGCTGATAAATGTGTCTCCCAGAGGTCCAGGCTGTGCCCATTTCCTCAACTGTTCAGTGTGTTTAGCAGCCCCCAAGTTTATGGGATGTGGCTGGTGTGATGGGGTCTGTTCCCAGATGCATCAGTGTCAGGATCAGTGGAGTAGCAACTCCTGCCCTCCAGTAATCATTCAGGTAACACATTGCATAATTGGGCAATAAATGTAACAGTGTGACACACTGTCTGTCTTTTAAGTTTGAACTTCTAATAAACAGTGAGTGTGTCCTGATAATATAAATGCAGCTCTAGAGTCATTGTAGTCATATCAGGGTAGGGCTGTGTTAACAACCACAGTACCTGTTGGACTCTCACCCCTGTCTCACGCTGAGTGGAATAATAAATTCATTTTACCATTCTTTCATTTTAGAAAAATTAAATAAAACAAGTACAGTAAGAAGCTATGCTGAGTTTTTTTTTTAGCTGTTACCAAGTATTTTAGTTTTTTAACAAACTGTACAAAAGCCTTCCACTGCCATGATTTCTATAATGATTTCTGAAGGACTGGACTCATGAGTATTGACTGCTCAAATTTCAGTTTTTCTATAAAATATTTTATTCTTATTAAATAAATGCAGCATTGGTAAGCATATGAGACTTCTTACAAAAACATAAAAAAAAATGAAGCAAACTTTTTAATTGTGGTGTAAATTTTGATTTGTCTGTGCAAATGTCAAGCATCTAAGCAAAAGAGTTTAGTTTAAAAAGCTATTAATAAGTTTGTGCACTGCCCTAAAACTTGTTGTTTTTTGTTTTTTTGCTTTACAGTTTTTTCCTAGGACGGTGCCCTCAAATGATACAAGTGAAATCACTCTTTGCGGCTGGAATTTCCAATCAGCTTCCCGACCTGCTATCACTCAGTCCTCTCACCAGGTTAACATGGGAAACAGCAGCTGCACTGTTATACCAGAAAAAAGCTGTAGCTCTCAGTAAGTAACACACATAATGTAGTTTCTCCACAAAAAAAACCCCAAAAAACTTAAATAAATAAAATACAGTTCTTTCCTATTGAAACAGGAAGTTGTGGTAGATGCATATCAAAGATCAATTTTTGGCATTTTCCCACCCCAAAATATCCAATGCTCTATAATTTATGTTGCAGATAAACTTTGTAACCCCTCACATACATATGTGCCCATCCGTGTTATTATTAGTTTTTGTTAATATTTTGAATTTGCTTTTATTTTTTTATTTTAGTTTTTAGTGCGTATAGTCATTTTTTAAAATTATTTTATTATTTTGTATTATTTATATTGTATTTTATGTCAGGTGCATTTCAATTTACAATTTTATTTTTTAAAAATGTATTTATAGATGTTTTGTTTTATTCTTCACTCAGGCTGATGTGTAGGATTGATGGTGAGGTGTCAGGCTCAGAGCAAACTGTTGATATAATAATACAAGTGGATGAAAAGATGGTGGAAAGTGGATACTTCATCTCCGGGAAGGCTAGCATACAAGGCTTCAGTTTTGTGGTAAAGAGGAAAACATTCTCTTTCTTTAATTATTTAACTTAAATATGGTTTAACACATGAATAGATTATTAAGAAGTGGATTGTTGTACTACTGCTGATAAACTGGATAGATTTAAGTTTTGAAAATGAAAATGTCCTTAGTAGTATTTTGCTTTAGATTAATAAAGCTCTTATCATACCTCATCTCTCTCATAAGACCCCAGAAATCACAGATATCAGTCCAGACTTAGGACCTATGATTGGAGGAACTCTGATCACACTATCAGGAAAACATCTGAATGCTGGTGGAAACAGAACGGTCAGCCTTGGAGACAGAATTTGCCCTGTTGAAAGGTTATTGTGCCAGGTTATGAAATTCACTGTTTGAGAGTTATAAGTAAAGGTTTAGAAATGTAAGAAAGCCAGTCTAGTACATTGTTTGTAACTACTGAGTTTTGAGTATTTTCTTACTGTTGTTTCTCCACAGATTCTCCAGCGATGGGACGTCTGTTGTTTGTAGGTCTAAAGGTGTTGAGGAGACTTCAGAGGTGGATGTAAAGATTTTAATTGATAAATCAACTATTTCAGCCACAAAAAAGTTCAGATATGTGGTGAATCCTGAGGTGACGAGTGTGAAGCCCAACTGTGGTTTTAGAAGGTGAGTCAAACCATTACATTTTATAATATAACTATTATTATTATTTACTTATTATTAGTCTTTAAAAGTAAATTGCTCCATTTTTCTATGTATTTTTTTGGGGTCCTGCTACATTGAAGAGGATCCAAAATCACTATCACCGGGCAGAACCTGGACTCTGTTTCCCAAGCCGTAATTAACTACAAAGGCAACAACACAACACCTGTGCAAACCGTAGGACTCATTTGTATTTTAAAGAGCCATGTTTAAATGTTTTAAATGTCACTTATTGGATGCTGTACCTTAGGTGTGTGTTAGTAAAGGAAATCCCAACCAGATGGAATGCACAAGTCCTGTATGTGAGGAGTCAATGGGAATCCTCTCTGTGGACCTGGATGAACTTAAAGACCTCCTGCCTCAGACGTTTACCTGCCATGCTAATGGAAATCCCATCCCGTTTCAAACAGAAGGCAATGTGCTTGAGCTCATCCCAGGGCAGGACAAAGTCTCACTGCATGTATGTCTCAGTGGTTGCATATATTGTGTGGTTATATAGTGTTGTATATGGTCCTGTCAGGCCACGTCTTTACATGTTGTTTATATATATATATATATATATATATATATATATGTAAATTATATTATGGGTCAAAGACGTAAATATGTCTGCATTAAAAGAGATTCACAAAATTGAGTTTATGTTCATAATTTGTCAAAATGTCAAAATTTTGTTGAAATAATAGTTAGATTGTCATTCAGTGAAACACACTATTTTTATAAAAGTTTAAAAAGCATGCTTATTCTTACTTGTATACATAATCTTACATATTAAAATCATGTAAAAGAATAAGGAAGCATATTAAGTGTTGTTGTGTTTTAAATGAGTAAATAAATCTTACTGACAAATGGGCAAATTTAAAAACTGTAAAATTACAACTAATAATATTTGTTGTAAATATGACAAGATTGTTACACTGAATGACATTTTGGTGGGTAAGGAAATCAGGAATTAAAGTGTCAAACAAAGACAAATTTTCAGTTAATTGAAAATTAATTATTAAATTATTAAATATTAAATTAAACTACTATTATGCTTATTGTTTTTATGGTTAAACACATTTTTGACTTTGATCCATATACATACATTACTAGTCAAATGTCAATGTTAATATATTTCAAAATGTAATTTATTTGTAAAACATAAAAACAACACCATGAATGATCTCCTAAAGGTAAATTATAACAGATTAGTCTTCCAGATGTTTTGTATCATAATCTAATCACATATTTTTCAGCACAAAAATCTAGCCCGGGTGTCTGATTGCATGGAAATCACTATGACGATTAATGGGGTGGATTGCAAAGCTACAGTTTTGTACAATGAGATTACCTGCAGGATCCCCAAAAATCTGACCATCCCTGGCAAGGGGGTGCAAGTTAAGGTCAGAATCTGTTTAAAAGCTTTGATAAATTCAAGCTGGCTCTGCATCTTACATTCATGATGTGATGTTTCGTCATTTGTGCTTCTCAGCTGTTTGTGAACGGAGAAGAATATGACATTGGTGTAGTAGTAACTACTAGCAGCAATTTTATTTTGGGTATGGTGCTGGGCATCTTGGCTGCAATTGGCATGGGAGCGGCTCTGGCCTACTTAGCCATGGTACGAGAACGCAAGAAAAGGAAATGTAAGTGCGTTCTATTATAATGACTTCAATTTAGTCAAAATAGAAATGTTAATGTTGTAAAAATATTCTGTATTTTTTTTTTTTTTTTTTTAAAGCAGAATTAAAAAGAAAAATGGTGAATGTGCATGTCAAATTAATTTATTTTGTCTGTTTAGCAGCTGCTTTGGCTCAGGTTCGACTATCAATGCATTCAACACGCACTGCGATGGAGAATACTGACAGATCACCTGATGGCGACTACAGAAGAGGTAAGACAACCTAAAGTTCAGAACCTGAAGTTTTTGAAAACATTGAGAGAGTACATATCATTTAAAGATTATAAAACCCAACTTTGCATATTCATAGAGAGCATCCATTCTTCAATTAACATGAACTGTGTGTCCTGCAGGTCTGATGGTTTTTCCATTCCAAGGCTCAAGCACAACATTCCACAGTATGCCATATACTGGGTCGATGGACTCTGCTGCAGCTCCATTAATTCAATCTCAGGCAATCTCTATGTCTGCTCTTCGACCAGATCTGTTGGAAGAGGTGAAGAATGTTTTGATCCCACATAATAAGGTTAAAATCCAGCATGACCAAATCATTGGCAAAGGTACTTATCTTAGGGCAACGGCAATCCATCTGGATTTGCTACTTTTTCTCTTTTTTTGGTACATTCCTTTCCACACACTTTCATATTTCTCAAATCTTTGTCAGGTCATTTTGGAACTGTGTATCATGGATATCTTACTGACAGTGATGAAAAAGAGGTCCACTGTGCTATCAAATCACTGAATAGTAAGTAAACGTATACTATTAAATAGGTGTACAGTAATAATATTTATGTTTGAGTTTACTGTACAGCATTATGACATCTAACCATTATGGAAAAAAAGAAACAGGAAATAGGCTTTTCTTAATTTTTCTTGAAAGGGATCACTGATCTGGAAGAGGTGGAGCAGTTTTTAAGAGAAGGAATCTTTATGAAGGCCTTCCATCACCCTCATGTCCTATCCCTCTTGGGTATTGTTCTTCCCAGTGATGGACTTCCCCTGGTGATCCTGCCATACATGAAACATGGAGACCTTCGGCATTTTATCCGCTCCGAACAGAGGGTAAACACACTAAACAAAATGTACCACACTACAAATTGATGTCTTACATTATTTAAACAACATAGCCCTCGCCAAACACTAATCCTTACCTTAACCATAAGAAATGACAGGTTGATGACTTAAACCCTTAGCCCCATCTGAAGCCTTATCATAACCATATTTTGACATAATTTCTCATTATAACATGATTCTGTTGATTCATGAATTTGTAGCACACATGCTATGCAACAATCGCAATAAGCTTTATGCTATGTTACTTTGAATATGAACTTAAGCCTCAGCTTTAAAATGGTCAAGTTTATCATCAATTTAAGCGGCACATGATCCAATCATCTCTTCCTCTATACTACTAGTTATAGCACAAAATCAATATACAGTACAAGCACAGTACAACAGAATTAATCCGAATTTGAAATATTTTATGTCTCAAATAATTGCTCAAGCACTGTTTTAATCACAAAAAATGTAAAAATTAAAACAGCTTGTGAACAATGTCCTACAATGTTAGATTTATCTTATGAAAGACATTCTGTAACCTTAGCCCTCATGAGCAGCATTTTGCTAAATATATGCACTATTTACATAATCATTTTATTTAAAGTGAATACATTTAATTTATTCATTGATAATATGTCTTGTTTTGGATTCAATTTTCAATCAAGTGCATCCTGAATTTCAGCATTTTCATTTCAGTGCATTACCAATTTTAATATTTTAATCATGTAAACTACAAAAAACTTGGCGTATATAATAATATATTTATTTAATACTATATTTTTTGAGTTCAGAATCCCACAGTGAAGGACCTGGTTGGCTTTGGGCTTCAAGTTGCCAAAGGAATGGAGTATCTTGCAAACAAAAAATTTGTGCACAGAGACCTTGCTGCACGTAACTGCATGTAAGTAAAAGGCAACCTTAATTTTCATAATTCATCTGGTAATGTTATGCATACACTAAAAAGCTTTTTTGCATAATCAGCCACAAAGACACAAAATCTTCAACAAATGTAATCAAACCGCTTTTCCTAGGCTGGACGAGTCATTTACAGTGAAGGTAGCTGACTTTGGAATGGCACGTGACGTCTATGATAAGGAATACTATAGCGTCAAGGACAGCAAGAAAGTAAAGCTGCCAGTCAAGTGGATGGCTTTAGAAAGCCTGCAGACACAGAAATTTACCACCAAATCAGATGTGGTAAGTTTAAATATGGAACATCTTCAGAATAACGATATCCAATAGAGGAATGTCTATTTCAGTAGCTAGGTATGAATCTAGAATCTATATCTAACATGTATTTTATTCCCTCTAGTGGTCTTTTGGAGTGTTGATGTGGGAGCTGATGACAAGAGGGGCCAGTCCGTATCCTGATGTGGACCCTTATGACATTACAACATATCTAATGCAGGGCCGTCGACTGCTACAGCCACAATACTGCTTGGATTCCCTGTATGGTTTTTATATTTACCTGCCTTTTATTTGTGGAGGGGTCATAAAATAAAGAATGAAATTATCTTTGACTTTTTGATATTTATGTAATGCAAACATGTCTTAGTGTCTTTTTTATTCATGTAACTCAGTCGTGAAAAAGCATTAATATTTTGGATGGAAAACTTTTACTGACAAGAAAGAAAAAGACTTAATTGAATATAATAATAATAGTAATAATAAACGATATGATCCCTTTAAAATTATCATTTGAAACAGCTGTGAAAACGGAGGCACTTAGATGTACATGTAGCTTCATAATTGGCTATAGACTAAAAGACCATAAAGAATAATGAATCATTTTGGCTTCTGTATTATAGGTGGTCCATCATGCTACAGTGCTGGAATCCTGAGCCTGAGAAGAGACCAAGTTTCCCTAGTCTTGTGAAAGTCATCCAAGACATCAACTGCAGCCTAGAAGGGGAACATTACGTCAACCTCCAGCTCACCTATGTAAATCTGGATCAGCCCCGGCCCTATCCTTCACTCTCTCCGGCCCCACCTGTTCCTGAACATTCAGACCAGTCCTCCACCTGACCCTGGTCTCAACTGAAATATGTCTGAGCTGCGTTTATCCTGTGGATTCAGTGGCTCATATGGTCCTGTGAAGTGTGGGAACCAAAAAGCATGCACTGAAGATGATCTGCTGTATTTGGAGAATCCCAAAGTGTGTAAAGATGGTCAGCCTTTTGTGACTTTTGTCCACGCTGTTAGTTGCATGGCCAAACTGGTGTCACATCTTTGAGATTACATTTTTTTTTTGGCAGCAAGTGCACTTTTTTAAATGAATTTAATTTTTTTTTGTAACAAATGTAAGAATATTATGTTTTTATATTTTCTTAAAGCACATGGAATTGTTTCTTACACTGAATGACAACTGAAAATCATTTGTTATTGCTCATACAATAGTATAACGCTGTGTTTTATCCAGGCACAATTCCAGTGACCAAGCTATTTTCATGTCCACACTGCCAGTGAAAATGTGACCCTCTCTTAGTCAGTGTTTGATGTTTAATATACAAAGGAAATACGATTTGGTCCAATAGGCTTCTAGTGGGAGAAGGACTACCAGCACATAGCAGCAGAAATATAAACCAAGTGATTTACATAATGTAACAGTGTTAGAGATAGCTTTTATCTCTTGTTGCTTTGCCGTGTTTTTAAAGGCTGTCTGAAAAAGTGATATGATTACTTGAAAAATGTACTTGATCAGTTTCATTTGACATTTTCCCCTATGTAAATAAAGAATTAAAAAAAAAAAACTGTCTGAATTTGACATGACCAATGAGGAGTTGACAAGCTGCTTGATGGTGTCATTGATATCAAGCAGTTTTGTAATACATAATCTAAAAGTACTTTAAGCTGTATTTTTAAAATTATTATGTAATGATAATAAGCAAAATCTCCAGGTAATTATTTTCTTTCATTGACAACATTTTTATATTGGATGATTTGAATATGCCAGCACGTAAACGAGAGAGTAAATGGCACAGGTAACCGGTTTTTTATGTTTATTCTAAAGTAAGTTAACCTTTGCATACATTTGTATATGCGTATTGTATGCTGTATGATTGTGGCTCCACTTTTTATTTAAATAGAAAGGCTAATGGGTTAATTAAGGAGTAGTGAACTTTTGCCGTGACATGTGTCGTGGACGACGCCATCTTTGATATTTACTTTAGTCACTGTCGCTATGGTTATAGCCACAAATAGAACAGATTCAAACCTGAACGATTTGCTACTGTTTGATGTCATGGACTTAAACAGCAGTTTCTGTAGTCGCGTTTAGTCATATTTTGACTTAAGATATCTGTTAATGTAGGTACACTTCTATAAAAATACATTAATACAGCGAAAAATATCTGCTTATTTAGGTTAACTCCACATATTTTTTTCCGGCAATAATTGTTCAAACGTGTGTTTCTTTTCATCTTCGTGTTCATCTTGAATGTTAATAGTGACAACAAAGACATCATTAAAAGGTTAGCTAATTTAGAACTAATTTAGAAATTAGTAGGCCTACGTAGTTTATCAATGGGGTACTGTAACTGTAAAATCAGAGTATTCTGTTGAACCTGAATTAGCTTGTGTTAACTAGCAAAAGAATGATCTTTCTTTGCATGATTCTTTCCAACTCCATGTCACGGTTTGATCTGCCACAACAACGTGGTAACGTAGATCATCTGACAGCAATTTAAGGCAAGTCCAATCTTAATATTTTGTATATGGCTAAATCAAAAACGGTATTCACTCGTTTTAAGTGTAAATTCACTATTTCGTAACATGTTCTTCTGTTTCTTTGCATGACTCTTTCTAACTACATGTTGATGATTGGATCATCAAAATGGCAAACATGGTAATACATCAAAATCATTGATAACTTAAAGATCACAGTATTCCTGAACATGTTATGCTGTTGCATTGTATGCATTGTGTCTGAGCCGACACAATGACAAACATGGTAAGAAATATAATGTGAAAACATTAAAAATCTGTATTAGCTTGTGTTAAAATGCAGCAAGTATCACTATATTCCTGACCATGTTCTACTTCAGTTCTTTCCTTGCAAAACTCTTTCCAGCGACTATTGCCACTATTGATCTGCCACAATGATGTGGTGATGTACATCCTCTGAGAGCATGTGTAATAGCACTTTTTGCGCTGTCACAATGACAAACATGGAAATACATAAAAAAACGTAACTTGTGTTAAAGTGCTTTTTTTATACTGACAAATAACGATTTCTGAATGTGTTCTTTGCTGTTTCTTTCTTGGCACGCTTCTTTTAATCTACTTGTCATGGTTTGAGCCGTCACAATGGAAAACATCATATTAAAAAATGTCATATGACAGCAAAAAAGGTAAGTCAAACTTCAGAGTTTTATTATATAAACACACTGTATTTCTGAACATATTGTTCTCTGTTTCTAATAATGCTACATTAATCACACAACCCATAAGCGGGCACTATGCATATTACAGTAACTCAACCATGCACATGCAAAGTCAGTCTGCTCTACCATGTTGCCAATGAGGAAATGATCACATACACATGCACAGACACACAAAAACACACACACACTAGTATCAAATCAGTTGTTTGGCAAATAGTTCCTTTAGCCTAAAATGTATTTTTCATTGTTGTTGTTGATAATGATTTGTATATACCAGCTAGTGCACAACAGAGTTGTCAAGTTGTAAAAAATAATAATTGGTCACTTTTCATGACTATATCATCAAATGTCATTGAAATGGCAAAATCTAGACATGGACACTATACTGAATTAAAGAAAATCTTAAACAAAAATAGTTAATTGTACTAAAACAAAAGGTTGTCTAGGCCTCACAGGCTATTGAATAATGTTGTTTAACATGCAAAAAACTATTATTGAAAGCTTATTACTGTAAAAGCTATTATTAAAAGCTATCGTTGTTTTTAACATAGTCTGTCTTTTTTCACTTCATTCAGTGTGTCCTAGTGGTGATTCAGGGCTTGTACTTGAAGGGCTTCACTTTCCTCGTCACTGGAGGTCAGTATATACCTACTGTAGGTTCTTTTCCACATGTAATGTTAGTATCGCTAGCATCAGTGGGTTGTGTTGAGGTTTGTCCTCTGGTGGACTGCAGTGAGTCATAGTTGTCACATCGGGGAAAAAAACGCAACACCTAAATGCCAGTGTCATGAAATGCTGAGTCAATGCTGCTTTTCAGTCTGACTGCTTGTCTTGATCTCATTAAAGTCTGCTTAAATTTACATTAAAATTATATAGGAGAAAGCTAGAGGGAGAATTAAAGTCAACATTAAATAATAATCGAAATAATACGCTTTGTATAACCAAATGTAATTGCAACAGTATATCAGAACAACAATCATTATTACCACAGAAATACATCAAGATGCTCTGAAGTGTGAAGTTAAGGCATGAAGCCGTCTTGCATCTATGTCTAGTTCAGTTCTGTTACGAAACATCCACTTGTCAAGATCCAAACAACTTCTAGTGAATAAAAGAAATCTAGTTTTTTCCTACTGATGTTTTAAAGTAAACCAGGTTACCAATGCCATTTCATGTTGTAGTTCAGCTCCTGAGGAAAATTACATGATTTAGGTACTGAAACATACATGTAGAATTATATACCGATATATATATATATATACTATATATACAGTATACTGTACTTCTCAGAAAGATTGTATTGCTACCAGCTGCTACCAACTGTCCTTCATCTCAATTCACCTTGAAGACACTGTATTTAACTCTCTGTTTCCATAGCACTCAGCCTTTGTTAGCGACCCAGTCTGTTTGAGCAGAGCTTTACAAGGGTGAGAGAAAGAGAGAGAGAGGTGAGGGCTAGAAGTGAATGATGGAGGGTTGCTACTGTTCAATGAGCTTGTTAGTGAAGGGATTCTGGAACAGTCGCGCATGACGGAGCTGCATGTACCACCGGCTTTCTATAAAGCAGAATCCTTCAGACGTAGATGGTTCTTTGAGCGATAATCCAGCTCACATTATTTGTCTTCACTGAAAAAGCGGGATGAGAGAGACAGTGTCTTGCCATGATTTTTATGGGTTACTTTCAAACGCACTTCTCAATTTTTTCTTCAATGTATCACAAATGATACCAATTTATAAAAATAAAAAAAACCACTTAAAAATACATCCCAGTGCTGGGTGAAAAATTGACAAAACCACCAACTGGGTTGTTTTGACCCAACAAATGAGTTAAATGTTTAAAGGGATAGTTCACCCAAAAATGAAAATTTGATGTTTATTTGCTTACCCCCAGGGCATCCAAGATGTAG
>JAUMHQ010000058.1:14783727-14808483 GCA_032361165.1 Enteromius paludinosus
ATATAATAGGTAGCACACAAATTCTGAATGCCTTTGGCAGATCTCAAATGAGCCATTTTAATATAGATTAATCTAGACTAATTTCAAAATTAATCTAGATTAATCTAGATTTTAAAAAATAATCTATGCCCACCCCAGTTTCTATTAAACGATAGAATGTGACTAATCCTAACAAAGCTATAAACTCACTGTTTTATAAATTCATTGTTGGGCAACTTTATAAATCCTATTGTTTATTTATTGAGCAGAGGACACATTAAAATAACATTTATAATTTACAATTGGCACTTTTTGCACCCTGAAAAACATGTAGCATTATTTTCATAGATGTTTGCACTGTAAGTAGACTCTATATATGAAGTTAACAGCCTGAGTCACAATTTAACACAGAAGACCTACAGTACCGATGGATGATCCGAGCAGACCAAATGGTTAATTCCATTACTTATACTCCATGTCTGTGCTTCGACAGATGCAAACAAACACACACACACACACACACACACACACACACACACACACACACACAAAACACTCATCTTCCAAGGACCCTGATTTGGTTTCTGTGCTTATCACCATGGCAACCTAGCTTTGACGCTGAATATGTTGGATGGCCAACAGAATTCTTTAGAAAACCACGTTGCTGTATCAATTGATTACAATTTTTTGCAGAAAACATACATTTGCTTTATTGTGAGTTTGTGCCGAGGAGAACCAGTGAACCGTCACCGCTTGGAATCAAAATGCCAGCTAACTCTCAACACTAACTGGAAGTGACAAGTCACAAGACCAAAATATATTACATACAAACACATTTAACACAAAATATTAACATATTAACGTCAAAGAACTAGTGTGGTCTTATGTTGGGATTGAAGGGATTGCTGTGTAATGGAGCACTGTACAACATTATTAAACATTTACAGTCTGCAGAGACACCGGCTTTCAATGCACACACTCTCTCTCAATGTACCTCATGCTGTACGTTGCTTTCATTCATTCAAAAAGCAAATCCTCGATTCATTAATTCCCCCGATGCAGCTCATGTGCACTGAAGGTGCAATTCAGTGAGTCTTTTTGAAAGATAAAGTGATATTATCAGAAAACATATCTGATGTAATTTCTGAACTAAGCATCCATCTGAAGCTGTTCATATGACTCTGGTAAAACTTCACACTGTCATAAGAGATGATACATATCAAAACATTTACATAACATTAACGCCGGGCAATGAAACGAGAATGATAAATGAAATAACTGTAAGGGTAAAAGTTCGATAAATGTTTGAAATGTCGGCACCACACAGGTTCAAATGGCAGCTCAGCCTGAGCTCACTGAAGCAGATGAGGAAAATGTAGGATATTTACATAGAATTTTATTAATTATTAATGTAAACATCTATTAAATATAAAGGAATGGAATATAACACTTAGAAACCATATAGTTACCTTTTACCAGGGTATTGAGGTCTATATGTGTGGTTTTACCTGTGGCTATTATAATCTAAATGTATGCTACCATGGATGTGTCTCGAGTGTTAAACCGCAATTGACAGTCTGGTTTCTGTAATTTTCAGTTATAGGAGCAAAATTTCTGCCTTTGAAGGAACCTTCCACTTTTTCTCATAATAGCCTCTTTTTCCAACACACCAAGAGTTAAAGGTGCTCTATGCGATCTTGCAAAACACTAGGGGTACAGGACGTACACCAAAAACAAAAACAAACTTCGGCCAACCAATCGGCAAGGAGAGGTGGGGTTTAATGCGCGCAAACAAACTTCGGCCAACCAATCAGCAAGAAGAGGTGGGGTTAAACGCGCATTAAACACCACCTCTTCTTGCCGATTGTTTGGCCGAAGATTGTTTTTGTTGTGGTGCCCAAAGTGTTTCTTTTGGTATTACAGTCTCTGTGTTGTCTTTCGAGACCGGGTTTTTTCCCAATGTATTCAGAGCGCAGACAGCAAGACGAACAAGGGGTGATGCATACGGTTTGAGATAAAAATGAAATCGAGCTAAAATCCTGCCACATCGCATAGAGCACCTTTAAATAGTTGTATTTTAACGTTTTGGAATCCATTCAGCCAATCTGGCGATAGCACATTTAGCGCAGCTTAGCATAGAACACTGAATCTGATTAGACTGTTAGCATCTCACACTCAAAAATGACCAAAGAATTCAGATATTTTTCCTATTTAAAACTTGGCTCTTCTGTAGTTGCGTTGTGTAATAAGACTAAAATGAAAAGTTGCGATTTTCTAGGCCGGTGTGGCTAGGAACTATACTCTTATTCCGCAGTAATAATCAAGGAACCTTGCTGCCATACCATGGGTGCACCAGGCGCAATGATATTACACAGCATGTCTCTCTAATTTCTCCATGGTTTCTCAAAGGCATGCTCCCAGTGCAAACCATTGCGCCTGCTGCAAGAGATGCTAACAGCCTAATCAGATTCAATGATCTATATGCTAAGCTGCGCTAAAAGTGCTACTGCCAGACCTGGAGATCGACTGAATGGATTCAAAAACGTTAAAACTCAACTGCTTAACTCTTGGGGAGTTGGATAATGAGCTTATGAAGTGTTCCTTTAAACTTGAAAGAAATAAAGATTTACAAATGTATAATTATCAATACTGAATGATATGAAACAATTTATTGCGATAGCATTAACATTCAGGCTTTGAATGAAGTGTCTTCTGCTGTGATGGAGAATGTGCCACTCTTCATGGCACTGGACGTAACTGGGGCATCTGTGTTGTGGTAACCATGACAACATGTGAGTTTGTCATCTACAGTGGTAAAGCTCTGAGGGGATTGAGCTCATGATGCGGAGTCTGTACCACACACCCAACCACCCACACACACACACACACACACATATGTGCACATGCAACATACTATGGTTTAAGCCACAGTAAAAGCATCTGATTGATACAATGTTATTTAGGAAGGTTGCAGGTTCGAATCTCACCATATTGTGCACATTAGTGACCTTTTTGAAAGAAACTGTCACTTTGAATAAATGATTTGCTATATAAATATTGTGTATTTTTCTGATGGTGTACTTAAATATGCAAAAAATTGCAGGGTGGAAATATGTATTATGAGTTTATTCTTTGCCAAAATATTCATTTATTGGCTTCTATTCTACTACTCTAAGACCTCCCACTTTGTTGCAGATGCTTCCCCCCTCCCAAAAGCTTTTTATTCACAAAACTGTGATAGAGACTGTTTGTTCCCAGCAAGCCGAGGCTTGTTAGCTGATATGTTTCGCTCTCTCCTCTGCACTCCGTCAAGCTTGTAGCATGCTTGTAGAAAGCGAGACTAGACAATCGTTGTCAAGGTAACCAATCATCTTTAAAGAACTCATAATGCAAATAGCATTTGAAATATGGGGTCAATTATGTTGGAGTTAGCTAAGACCCATTTCTAAAAATATTAGGAGAGAAAAAACTGTTGCGCCTCTTTCTGAATCTGACTGTGCTATTTATAGATGTCACAAAGATATTGGTTGGAAATGAATTCAAACTACTTTCTGAATGTTTTGCATACAAAATAATTGGTTTAGGAAAAAGTACAAGTAGCTGGCTCCCAGTTTGGCCTACTTTAAACCAACTTGATCAGTTATACAGATATGATCAAAACTCTTTTAAAGGGGTCATGAACTGAGAAATCAAAATTCTTTCAATTTTTTGATAAGTGGTTATGTAGATATAAAAACACTCTGTAAGTTTCAGAACTCAAAACTTGAATTCAGTCTGCCAAAACCACCGGTTGTGGAATGTACCATGCACTCTATGATTGCTAAACACTGCCTCTGCCGAACAAGATCAACGCCTACATCACTGCCTGTTTAGCCCCGCCCACCAAGCAGCAAACGCATGTATGCAGAAACCAAACACCTCTGTTCTTACAGATCGTTTGATATGTACTGAGTATTTACAGCAGTGCACATCTGTGAAGGATATAGGCTGTCAAACATACATGACTGTTAACCAATCATAGCAGTGCGTGTTATTTCCTACAATCCACCACGCCTATTCAAATAGTGCTCTGATGAGGGTGGTCAAACCAGCACAGAAAATAGCTAATACGTTCAAAATTACTTGATGTAAACACCTTGACAATATCAAAAGTGGACTTCAGAGATACAAAATAATAAAAAGGCAGTTTATGACCACTACAAATTCTACAAACCAGCTACAACCGGGCTCAAAGACCAGCTAAAACCAACCAAGCAGCTTAGGCAGCTTTATCTTTTTATCAGCGGAGACCATATTCTAGCTCTCTTAACTTTGCTCAATTACCTAAACATAATTACTCCAACAGCTACTTTAGTATCAAATAAGCAGCAAATTAGGAGCTTACCCTAGGAGTAAACCTTCTAAATAGAAAATATTTATTCCTAAATCTACTCAAAAAGCAAATATTTTTCTACTGAACATCAGTATTCATGTGATCTTCAGTCGGAAGTGTCATGCATTAGACTATTGTACAAATTTGATTTAGGCTTTACCTCAAGAAAGTAAAGGCCATAGCTGTCCATAGCAACCTCCAAACACCTTAGCAACCACATAGCAATACCCTTACAAGGTACCAACCACTCTGAAAAGCTTCCTCAGCAACCACTGAGCTAAGCCTACATTTCTTCAAACTTTCAATGTCTATTTAGACTTAATATACACAATCTATACAAGGCTAAAAAAATGTTATTTTTTTTTTTATCTTTAACTAACCTTCCTTCCACTCAGATTTTGTCTTTGCTTATCTAGTTAATAGTCGTTTCTCCAGGCTGACATCCACGTTTTTATGTTTTCGCTGTGGTAAGTGACAGTTTAAATGATTGAATTAAACAAATGTCATAATTAAAAAAGTGGGGCAGAGAGAGGGAAAGAAAGAGAATGAAAGGAAATATCCTGTAAAAAAAAAAACCAGGCAATTAAAAGTCATTATTTTATTAGCCAGGAAAAAGCTTTTTAAAAGAGTGGCTGGTGGTCTTTAAATATAAAACACAGCCTTAGTTTCTTTGTGAATTTAATGACTGAATGTGTCTGTGTGTCTCTATGTCTCTTTTATTCACACACACATACACACACGGCCGTCTGTGAGTATGGCGTCACTAATGAAACAACTTTGGTGCGCCACATCAGAGTCCACCCACGTTGTTGGTATATGGCACAGGTGGCCGGCCCCCAACACGCTTTACCAACCAGCTGACTCACAAACACTCTCTCACTGGCTCTCTGTCTGCCTTTGGCATAATCAACCATACCCAAAGTTATAAATATTTAGCAATCCACAATCGTTAAAGCTACCAAACCTGAGCAACAGACTTCTAGCAATTGTCATGAGGTAAAACTGTATTTAAATAATTTAATGTATCCATGCTGAATAAAATTATTAAATCATACAGTTCTTAAAAAAAATGAATTTCTCTTTTAATTTAGCACTAAAGCATTGAATAATGAAGTAAAAGATATATTAATACTAAGCACCACAACTGTTGTCAACATTGATAATAATAAGAAATGTTCAAAAGTCAGCATATCACAATGTCTAAATGATCCTAACATAGACATTTGTGACCCTGGACCACAAAACTTAATGAGACTTAAATGTCTTAATGAGCAACACAGTCTCACTCCAACTCGTGACATTTTGACGCTTGGTCAAAACCCTTTTGCGTCGCTTTTTGAAGATCAGGGTACCCCTTTTAGTCACTTTTTGATGTGAAGGGTCCTACGTTGTTTTAAATACGAAACTCTTAGCGTCAATATACCGATGCAATATTTTTTTTTCTGTTTTATCGTCGTAATTAAAAGAAAGATTGGGTAAAAACAATGGCATTATTGCATATACTGTATGCAGGGGTGTGAATTTTCTATATAACCAGTCAAAACTTCTATTATTTACACATTTATGAGCATGTAACCCAACCCCTGCCCCTAAACCTACCATCTTTCAATAAAACACAAGATATAGCTGTAAGTATCTGAGTGTACTTCCCGTGTTTGTTCTACCGTGTTTGACCTTGGACTGTTTATCTCTTTATTGTTGGTTTGCTGCCTCCCCTGATTCTGTGCCTGTGTACCTCTACCTTGATTCTGCTCAGTCTCCATTGCTCTGTTTGCTGTTTTTTGACCCTGCCTGCTGACCATGAATAAAATACTTCATATGGATCCGCACGCCTTCGACTCAGTTGTTACAGAAGACTTTGCCACAACAGAATCAAGCAGTGTTCAAAGAGGACACTGGTCAGTGAAGGATCCTTGTGAACAGCAACTCGAATTGAGACAAGGTAGACTGTCAATCGAGGAATATGTCACACAATTCTATCAGTTAGTGTTACTGGGTGCTGTGGGATGACACCATGCTCAAAGACGTGTTCCGCTGGGGCCTCAACAAACCGGTTAAATCGTGGATACCAGTAGGGAGGTTTGAGTGCAGTCTCCTCGACTTCCTGGAATACGCCCTGGTGCCAGCCGGATCAAATCTCACAGTGGGCATCGTGGATCTCGAGGAAATGCCTCAACCAGAGTCCGTGCTCATGATGGCCTCCATACCTCATCCAGAGTCAATGCTCAATATGGCCGCCATGCCTCAGCCTCAGAGCACAATGTGGCTGGCAGTGCAGAATCACAGTCTCAGCCCAAGATGGCCACTGCTGCAAAGCCCCAACCGCTACACAAAGTGGCTGCCGCCCCTGGACCATTGCACCAGAAGGCCACCAACCTTCAGGAGGTTCCGCCGGTGGTTGCACGACCATCAGGGGTTCTGGAAAAAAACAGGGTCTCTCTGGTGGTTCCACCGGTGGCTGCACTAGACCCCAAGGTGTTGGCTGATGCTGTACTTTCCTCAGAGGTTCCACCAGTGGCTGCACAACTTTTCCCAGTCCAGTTCCAGAATTACAGCCAGGAGAGCCGTTACACTGTCCAGTTCCCAAGTCATGGCCAGGAGAGCCGTTGTCCAGTCCAGTCAAGTTCCCGAATTACGGCCATGGAGAGCCGTTGTCCAGTCCAGTTCCTGAGACACAGCCAGAAGTGTCAATCCAGTTCCCTGCAGATTCCATTCCGCAGTCAAGGCTAAGAAAGCCAATCCAGTTCCTCACAGATTCCATTCTGCTGTCACAACCAGGAGGACCAATCCAGTTCCCCACGGATTCCAGTTCGCCAATCCCGAATCCTGCACCTAAGTCACGGCACGGGTACAAGAGCACCCTTCCCTCAAATTCTCTTTCTGCCCTATTCTGACCATGGGGGCCGCCATCGAGCTCTCGTTCAGCCCTGTTCCGGCCATAGAGACCCATGGCGAGTTCACAACCTGCACTGTCCAGACCAAGGAGGTCACCACTAACCTCTCTATGTTTCCAACTTGTAATGTATTTATACTGCTTGTTAATGATTAGTTTGCACAATAAATACCCGTGACTGCATTTGCCTCTGTGTGTTTATATTGTTCAGAGGTGAATAGGTTTAAGGTAGGGGTAGGGTTTGGTGCTCCAATAAAAGTAATAAATTATATAATAAATTTATGTATCCATGCAAACCGTTACATTAAGCAAAACAACTGAAAGCAATCGAGGACCCTTCACGTCGAAAAGTGACTAAAAAGGGGTACCTTGAGCATATTCGTAGCAATAGCCAAAATTACATTGTATGGGTCAAAATTATATATTCTTTCTTTTATGCAAAAAAATAAAATAAATAAAAAATAAAAATAATTAGGATATCAAGTAAAGATCATGTTACATGAAGAAATAATATACATTTCCTATACAATAAATATATATATATATAAATGTATTTTTCCATATTTGTAGTATGCATTGCTAAGAACTTAATTTGGACAAGAGGCGATTTTCTCAATTTTTTATTTTGTCGCACCCTCAGATTCCAGATTTTCAAATACTTGTATCTCTGTCAAATATTTTCCTATCCTGACAAACCATACATAAACAGAAAGCTTATTTACCCAGTTTTCAGATGTAACTAGAAAATAATAAGAATTTTATAACATTACGCATGTATAATGGATGTATGTTGTACAATAACCTCCTTCAAACAAACATTTACAAAGAAATGTGTAAAAATGTCAGTGTTGTTATAGATTTAAATGACAAAATTGTGGGCTAACCTACTTTGATTCAACGGGATGAGATAATTTTCCAAAATAACAGTGATTAGGGCTCATTAATCCCTTGTCCTTCTCTGTTCTCTCTTTTCTAATGTAAGGATGTATCAAAAATAACATCAGCAATTTCCTTTGAGGATAATTTCAAGATTACATAATGCTCCTTTGAACAGAATCTATTGCGTCCATAAGGAAAGTTTTGTTCGGGAGTATATTACAGATTTCGATATAAAAGCACTTGAATATAATCAGGAACATAATAGCAATTGCATATTTTACTTTAAAGATAATCTCACAAAAATCACAAATATAAAAAAGTGCTAATCAAAGGAACCACAAAGTTGGTAATAACATTATTGAAGCTACTGTCACATCATTGCAATTTATGGGTACCACTAAATTTATATTTAGCTTCAATTGAGTAAAATAATACTATTCATAATTTTGCCATGCAACACAAGACTGAAGAGGGTGTGCTGTTTTTTCAACTTAGAACACTGACCAAGATTAACACACTGTTTAAAATAAGGTATGTGTGAGAAGAGCTACAGTCATACTAAGCCAAAGGAGCAGAAACAGAAACAGATGCCACACACGCCACAATTACACCCATGCAGTACAGTTACAAAGCTTAATTTTAGATTGTCCATGCCTTTATGCAAAAATAGCTGTAAGTGCAGAAGGCGTTGTTTAAATAAATAGATATAAAAAAGTAGTGCAGCTATTTTATTTTTCCCCTTGGGTTATTCATGTCATGCAGTGACCTACCGTTTGAGCTCTGTGACTTAATGATTAAAGAAAGCTAAAAGAATACATAAGATTTTAAATGTCTGGTCAAATTCAGGCCCTTTAACTTTATTATATATCCTGATATATGGCAAGAAACTCAAGAGGATGGGAAGTTAGATTACCTGAGAAAGAGGTTCTTGAAGTTCTTTTTATTTTTTAGGATTTTTGCCTTTATTTTACAAGACATAGTTGTGAGAGAGAGAGGAATCATGTCTCAGGTTGAGACTCATTTCCAAATACTTTTGTACTGTACCAGCTGTTTCAAATACAACTGCTGGTTTCCTCATTAAAACATTTTTTTTGTCCAATCCAAGGTAGTAAACGACTTTAATATTTATGTTTTTATAGGCTATATTGTTTTTTTTTTTATGTGTAATTTTTTTAATCTAATATGTTCATGCATATATAGCAGGATGTGAAAATGTACTGCATGACCCATTTAATGTGAGCTTTTTACTCTTATCATTTAACCTTCGACTGTTTTCATCCATTTTACTGTTATAAGGACGTGGGTGTTCTTACACCTGGTCATGCATTTCAACGGGAAACTTACATTAATTTGAAACAAAAAGCTTAGAGACACATATCCCCCCTTTCCAGACAGCGATTATAGTTGTGTAAAACCTGGCTGAGCAGCATAGCGCAGTTTGAGCTGCAGCGGTAAAGCCATACTGCACATCTACCTGACAGAAAGAGAGAGCGAGAGAGAGAGAGAGAGAGAGAGCAAAAGAAAGAGAGCGCAAGCGAGCGTCCGCTCCAAGTGCAGGTTTCTGGGTTGGCAGCAGAGCGCGCGAATAGAACGTGGCACGCGGAATACTAGCCAAAATTACCGCGAACTCAAACATCAGGAGACGCTCAGAGGGAAGCGATCGACAACGTCTATTTCCCTGAAACGCTCAAATTATCCAGTAAGTATTCGTGTTTGCATTAGTTCCACGCAACTGTTGTCACCGAATGCGTTTATTTGTTTTGCTTACTGACTTTGCCCAACGCGTTCGTTACTGAACGTGTTAGTTTTGTGTCAAATTTCTTAAGAAAATTCACCTGTGACTTCACCTGTAACTAAAACGAGCGGGTAGCACAAACTCTTGTCAGAACTTTAAGAGGTTCCGCGCCGGTCATGTTTGTATTTACATATGTATGTATTTAAAGGCTTGTACTTCCGTCAGGTGCATGTTATCTGTTGAGTGTAAAAAGCACGTCAAATATGTTTACATCAAACCCATTTCACTGCGTCTGCTGCGCGCAAGTGCACACTGCAGTTTCTGTCGTTCGTTGTTTCTTTACAGCAAAACCTGTCTTTTTCAGGCAAGCTCTGTAATTCCTCAGTTCATTTTCAGTTGATTTCTATAATGTTAATTAAAAATTATAAGTGCAGTGAACTCTGAGTTAATATGTCATTTGTATTTGACGACAATTGTGCATTGTTGAATTGTGTAGTGATCAACAATATGCACGTTAAAACAGGTAAATCCTTGCTGATAAACATTGCTGATAGCCAAGATGCTCACAGACTTGCAGTTATTAGATTTTCAAATGGTTTGTGTGTGTGTTTCATTTTTTGTAGTCTGTGACATCATGGACCACCTGTAACCCAAAGCTAGCACGTAATGACATTTTAAGGGTTTTGTTTCAGCAGCTGTTACCGTGTGGGGTTAGTTCTGGATCACTATAAAACATCGATATAATAATCTCACATTTATGATCTTCAGATTAAAGTGGTATAGAAATGTACAACATATAGGCTACCAAAATTGTGGTCCTGCTGGTTCATCCTATCACATGGTGGGTTCTAACACTAATGAAACATTTTCTCCTATACCTAACTTTTACTTTATTGTTTTAATGAAATAATAATCTCTAAAAACAAAGCAGACAGTCCCATCAGGTTAGGCTTGATCTTTTTTTTTTTTTTTTTTTTTAAACATGACGACAACATATATAATGTGTGTGTATGGAAACGTCATCTATATGCATGCATATGTGTGGTTGCAATAATGTTTTGCAATGACTGTTTGCACTTTCCCTATAGACTTCCAACATTTGATAAACGTTTAAATGTTTTTTATGTTTATCAAGGTTTTTTTTCTGGTGGTAATGGAGCTTAACTTGTATTTAATCTAGAATTTTCCTTTAAATGCTCTAAACCTGTAATTTAGTGGTCACAGTATTGTTTGAAAGGCCATTATTTCTTATGTAACAGCCAATGATTGTTGCCCTAACAACACATTCCATTGTTTAGTTGTCACATTCTATGTTATTTTTTTTTACTTGTGAAAGAGGGAAATTGTTAGAAGTTTTTGTTGTCAAATGTGGTCAGTTAAGTATTGTGTGTCCACCTCATAGTGTTTAAAGGAGTGTATCTACTTTTTTTTACAGATGACGATGATGTTATGGCATCACTAGACAGAATATAGCAAAACTGACCTTGCTCTTTGTGGTTCCCATAGAAGAGGAGCACAAAGAAGCCCGGACACTGTGTTTGTGTCAGTGTCTGTACAGTATGTGTGTGTGAATTCAACCCACGGTCTAAAACACCACCCACCACCTCTGTTCAAAACACCATCCTGTTCTCCAGAGCTCTTAGCAGGGCCCGTCATCCCTTTATATAACATAACACCTGGCCCACCTCCACCCCCAGCCAACATCCGCACTGCACCAGAGGTGATAAACAAGTGCACCCCCCCTCCCCACTGCAGATTTCCCAAAACTAAATCAAAACAATACACTTGTATAATGGCTGACCACTGGCCACAGTAGTTGGAGGTGTCAGATCTAGCCTGATCCTTCTATTTTTATTCAACAACCTGTTGACCAGTTGCGGCTTAGATGGAGGCTGCCAAAATACAATTAATCAATTACAACCCAGTGCTTAGCTGTTCTTTTTAAATAAACTACCATTTAAGAGTTCAGTAAGATTTTAATTCAGAAGGAATTACATTTATTTATGCAATAGGGATACATTAAATTGATGAAAAGTGATAGGAAATGTATTTAAAATGTTACAAAAGATGTATATTTCAAATAAATGCTGTTCTTTTAAATGTTGTTTCAACAGAGAATCCTGAAGAGAAAAAACCCCACAAAAATATTAAACAGCACAACTATTTTACGATTCATAATAATAACAAATATTTTTATTTTCTTGTTCCTTTACTGCATTGAGCATGTCGGTGATAAATAAAGTTCACCTTATCTTATTTTATCTTATCTTAAAAAAATCTTTCTTGAGCACCCAATTAGCATATTAACATTATTTAGGAAGGAGCATGTGAAACCTGTTTCAAATTGTAATAGTTTTTACAATATTACTATTTTTGATCAAATAAAATAGTCGGTGAGCCTAAGATGCTTTTTTTTAAAACAAATATGTACAGTATGTGTTTGTTTATGTGGAACTTTGTGGGTAAACTGAAAATAATTGTTTAATTCTGACCTTTTCACAAGGTCCCCATGGCCAAATTAGAATTTACAGGCCTAGAAAATTATTTAAATTAATCAATTTAAGTTTTTTTTTTTTAAGTAAGTAAATATATAATGAATACATAGCTTTATTCTAATAAAAAAAGTTAAAAATGTAATTTCGGCTAGAAGGTGTCTAGAGCAAGAGGAAATCATAATTTAGATAATTAGATTTTTTTGGTCCTAATCCACAAGCCACAAATGACTAGGAAAGTCATACAAATCAAAAGCTTTATAAAGAGAAAACGTGCAGCAATTACATTTAATAATACAATTAATAATAATAATGCAAATAATTTAATGTAGAATATGCAATAGAAGTCATGTTTTTGTTGTGCATTATGGAGAGATACAATGGCAGAAACCATGCAGCTTCGTCTTTAAGCAGCAGTACTGTCATAACCTGATTTAGATTTAATCACCTACATGAACATATCTATAAAATAAGTGCTTAACACAATGTCACTATTGCCATAGCCGGGAGAGACAGCTTTTATCATGGGAGAAACACTGGGACGCAGCCTGTGTATGTTTGAGATAGCAAGATCTCGTCTGTTTTATTTCTGTCTAAATAGAAACCTCCAGTTGACACCAAATTCCCTGGAGCTGCTTCTAAGCATACAAAATAAGAGGACGAATATCACTGTGTCTGTGTGTGTGTGTGTGTGTGTGTGTGAATGAGAGAAACAGAGATAGATAAATAATAGGACTGAAAACTGAGTTTTATTAGGGACCTTGTTTAAAAAAAGCATCTCACACGACACATGCCCTCATGACCTAGATTCATGCCCCTAGAGTTTCTCAATCTGTCCTGTCTCCTGACAAAATAATACACTTATTTAGAAGCTGATAACTTTATTTAACATGAATATGAGACGCAATCAACTGGTGCAAATGTCTTTAAATTGTTGGACTGTCAATTTACATTAATATTCTATTTTCTATGAAAAAAAAAAAACCTATGTAGAGAAATCAATAACTTTCATTTCATAATCAATTCACATTGATGCAGTTTAACACCTGTTAAAGCTTTTACATTATTATTTTTCACATAATGTTCGCTTTTTTTGTAATTTTGTTTTTTATATATATTATGCGCATCTTGTCAGTAAAGCCGGTTCTTTGATTAGAGGTAAATCTCCATCACATGTTTTCAAATGGAGCAGCAGTTAATACACAGAGCCATAGGTCACTGACATATATCGAGATACACAACATGTATACAGTGAGGTCTATAAGTATCTGTGTTTTCTCACCCTGTGAAGTTCTCTTATTTAGAAATCATAGAGGGGTCTACGATTTTCAGCATAGGTGCATTTCCACTGTGTGAGACAGAATCTGGAAATCACATTGTATGATTTTTTTTTAACAATTTATTTGGGAATTACAGTGTCAAATTAATATTTAATCACTTGAGTCAGAAAAAAAAAAAAATTTAGTACAGAAGCCTTTATTAACAACTACAGAGGTCGAACGGTTCCTGTAGTTCTTCACCATGTTTGCACACACTGCAGGAGGGATCTTCTCTAGATCTGTCAGGTTTTCAACCGGATTTAGGTCTGGAGACTGACTTGGCCACTCCAGAACCATGATATGCTTCTTACGGAGCCACTCCTTGGTTTTCCTGGCTGTGTGCTTTGGGTCATTGTCATGTTGGAAGACCTAGCCACGACCCATCTTTAATGCTCTGACTGAAGGAAGGTTTTTGCCCAATATGTCACAATACATGGGCCGTTCATCCTCTTCTTAATACAGTGCAGTCGTCCTGTCCCCTGTGCAGAACCCCTCACTCATCTTCCTCCAAATTCAGGCGAATGGAGTTAAGACCAGTTCTGCTTTTAGAATCATGAGCAGAGTGTAGCTGGACTATTTAAAAGTAAAAAAGCAGGTCTTTGAGGGTCAGAAATCTGGCTTACAACTTGCAAAATCACAGAGTGATCTAATACTTATTGACCTCACTGTGTATATATATCTCGCCCAGTTGTATGTGGTGGCCAATTTGTACGAATTCGTATGACCTCACTCTTACAAATTAAAATGATTTTTGCAAAATCGTACATATTTTACAAGCTGACAACTTGTATGAATTGGTTTGAATGACCTACACCTAACCCCGGCCCTAAATCTACCCGTCAGTGGGGTTTTAGACAAATTGTACAAAATCGTATGAATTAGCCACCTCGTAAAATACATATAAAATGGTTGTGAGAATGTGTTGAAAGCAACTGCTTGTAGTCCCTTACCAGATGTTTTTGTAAGCGTTAAACTGCCAGAATTTTAAAAGACGATATCTCCATTTGCATTAAACTTTTAGTGCTGCAACTTTAAAGGTTGCTCAAACAGCAACATTACACAATAACTAACATTTAAAAAAGTTGAATTGCAATCAACCACCCCTTTAAAGAAAGTAATTGGGCTTCAGAGAGTGACTGTTTGTCCAATGTCAGATATAAAGGGGAATGTAAAATGAAGATGTTAATTAATGTTTTACCCACCCACTCATTCCATGTAGTCAGCATTTCCATCATCATCTGGGGATGCATTAGTCCATGCAGGTCTAATGGAGTTGGGCTCCGGTCAGTGGTTTCACACAAGTCTAAGGGACATTAATGCACCATATCTGCGTAATACTTCCAGTAACAGTAGATTATAGTTGTCTTAAAAAGTCAATTTATTTTTAGTACTAACATTAGCTTGAGTGCAGTTTAATTAGATGTTCAGTAGGATTTCATTTATCACAATATCTTTCTTTTTTATGTAGTGTAGGTCTTTATACAGTCAAGAAAACTGAGTCTTTGTAAACCAGGTTTTTAATTAGAGATTTGGCTTAATTGTGTCTCTTTTTAGGTTTAGATTTATCATTTGAAAACATAGTTTGGTTTAGCAGTGACAATATGGAAGCCTGGTGTCGTAATGTGGAAAGCTCGGAGGGAAATGTTTTATCATATTACCAGCATTCAGGAGTTATTGCTTGCTGCTAACATTCCCATCACCAATTCCCAAAACTAGCTTTAACTCAGCAAGAGAGCAGTCTGATGTAAGACTTCCAAGTTATAGCTGGAGAATTTGAGTCTTCTCTTGAGAAGTGTTGTTGTGGTTCTCTCACTGCAAGCTAATACTTGAAAAGCAGCCATGGAATAAAACAGAGCAACATCTTTGCTTTTATAGTCTGTTGGAATCCAGAAGCTATTGCTTTTCCCTCCTTTTTTTGTTGCCTGGGAAACGATGTTATCATGAGGCGGGTGCTTGTTGTTAAGTGATCCACCCTCAATGTTTTTCGGTGGAAGCATGCCCAGAACAGCCAGGAAATGAAGTTAACTGAGCAGTTCTCTTTGTTCAGCGCCGCAGCCATCTCAGGTTTCACATGTCTGTGAAGAACATTATTTGAGAATTATAGGATGTGCATAACTTTCTTATAGTACTGATGATACAAAGCTCTCTTTTTTCCAACTTCAGCTGCCTTCAGATAAGTTTTCATGATCCAGTCAATTCCATTAAAATAATCATTTTTATAATTTATTAAGGGAGTGATTGATTGATTCTTTGCATTGGTACTTAAAGACCTATTTGAAGGAAACATTAGATTCCTTTATGTCTTACTTTAATTTATTTAGCTAATAGTTGTATTCTTTTATTAACTGTACAGTAAATTTGATCATATGCATTTTCGCCACCAAATTTGTCCTTAATTTTTTGTGTATTGTAGTTGAAAACAGAGAAAAATGGCTTACATTACAGTTTTTACACTTTCACAGATTCAGAGTTTTCTCTAAATCTTAGCACAGTTGAGCTAAACCTATCTGTCAGATGATAGATCATGATCTAAGAAACTTAATTTTGGTTATAACTCAGTTTTGGAAATGCATTTTGGGATTTCTTAACCACTCCCAAAAGTCAGCAATCTGGAGTCTTTTAGTCATATTCTAAGAACACCTAAGAATGAGATTTTCATGAGTGCTTACATGTCGAATTGTTTACTTGCGTTGTGCAGTACTGCGCTATGACCAGCTCCTCTTCTCTTGAATTCACCAGCCCAACAACTGCTGGCTGTAGTCTAAAGCAGCCGCACTGTACTGTACCACTGCATTTATGTATGGCTGTAACCAAGGCAACAAACAACATAAGGAACAGAATGGACAGATTAACCGACTGGGTGTGAAGCGAATCCAGGGTTCTTAATACGCACATAATTCTTCCAATTAGCCTTTCCTCAGAGACACAACGCAAGTCTTTTTGGGAAGGGTCTGACTGCACCAGCTTGTGGGATTGCGGAGGTATTATAGACAGGTAAGATATGATGCACTGCCCTCTTTGAAGCTTGTATTGTGTTCTTTGATGTTGTCCGTTGAGTCTCAGGAATGTTTTCACACATTACATATATGATCATTACATTACAAAAGTACAGTTTTAATGTGGGTGAAATCTGTTTAATTGTTGTGTAGTGAGTTCCAGCATTATGATTTGTGTCACAATTCTCCTTAGTGAAACATCAGAGGGAGGTTTTATTTTTTTTTGTGTGTGTGCGTCTTGGTGCTGTACTAAGCCATCTGGCACCTACTGTTTCACCACAGCTTGATAAGATTCACCCTTTGAAGAGACCTATAAATCCTGCTGTCTGTTAGGCCT
This sequence comes from Enteromius paludinosus, assembly GCA_032361165.1. NCBI lineage: Eukaryota > Metazoa > Chordata > Actinopteri > Cypriniformes > Cyprinidae > Enteromius > Enteromius paludinosus. The sequence continues at coordinate 14,800,730 of JAUMHQ010000058.1, forward strand.
GTGATGGCCATCTACAGACCTCTATCTCTAGAAATCTGGTGTGTTGAAATATTTAATAGTGGAAAGTGAAATATGACATGTTTTTGACAGATAATTCTGGTGTCAGGAGCTTGTGTCCCTTTGATTTTTAAATGTTGTTTTGTTTGATTTTATCAACAGTGTTGGCAGAAAAGGGTCAGCTGAGTCGTTCCTTCCTCAGATTATTTGCTTTAAATATCATTTACTTACCTTCAGGTTGCTTGATACTTTTTTCCTTGGCACATGGGAGGATTTTTTTATTTTATTTAATCCAAAATGTCAAAATAAAACAGCTGTCAATATATGTTGCAGTTAAGTTAGTTTAATTTAAAAAGATAAGATAAGATAATTATAATGTATGAAAAAAGTAACTGTGTGTACACGCTGTTTTATTTATTTATTTCATGGTTGATTTTTCTAAATTCTGATTCACTAAATTAGCAAGAAAGTTATCATGGAATCTTCATAGAAAAAGCAATAAATGAAAACAAAGTGCAGTCATTAATTTTCTTAAAAGTAAAAGTTTCCATCTCACTGGACTGATGATTAACCATTGGTGAAGTGACAGCTCAAAGACATGAACTTTTCCTTTTTTTTAACAGTTCAAATGTATTACTATTAAAAAATTACTTTGACAAGCTTCCAGAAATGGGCAAAAAAATACCCTTTTTTAAAATCTGAAAAGAATAGCGTATTCAGTCGCCAGTGCAAATGAAAGGTGTATTTTTCCTCATTTCAGTCATATTATGAATAGAATGCATTACCTTCACTGCACATCATGAATCCAACTATATTTCACAGCACAACACCAATGGGAAGAAAGTAGTGGATAATGTGGTAAATAACACTAGATAAAAGTGCTTTTGCTGTGTTGGAAATGATAAACAAGTAAATGAATTGTGAGCTCACTGTAAATGAGTTCTGTGCTCTGAATATAGATTAGCTGGGGTCATATAGGGTTTATGCAAATTTCATTCCTCCTTCTGATTTATGTAAATCAGTGGGGTATTTATCTAAAGTATTACCACAATAGAGTGTAATATCTCATAAAGATTGTAAGTTTGAAGTCTCAGGTCCTTTTCTAATGTCCCATCTTTAGTTCATAGCCTTGCGGGTAGGTCAGTTTAACAACTGGATACTGGAAAGAACGCAAGAGCATTTGCAATCCTACATCTGATTTTAAACTTGTCAGTTTTTTAATTAAAAGGTTTGTGTGTTTCATCCACATTTGAAAAACTTAAGTGAACGCATTAAAAAAAAAAATTACTTGAAACTGGGAAGAAGAAAAAAATCCCAGACTGTAGATTTATTTGTTTAGGTTTCTAGGCCATTTACTCGAACAGATGCAATCAATAGTGTTCTTTTAGATTCGGAAACTGCGTTTAGGTTGCAGATCTGTCTTTTTTTGAGGCATCTGAATAAGGCATCTGCTGTAAATATGACGAATTTGGCCTTGAAGTTTAATATATTTAGTTACCTAGCAGTTTTATTTCACGGCAATAGTGTGGAAAGGGCTGACTGTACAGTATCCCACTTATTACTCAACAAATAAATAAATACTTGAACATGTAATATTGACTTAAGTTAATTTTTTTATTTGTATTTTTATTTTTTATAATTGAACTGTGTATTATATTAAAGCTTCCACTAAAAAAAAGACAGTCAGTTACACTGTAAATTACAGTCAGCCCAGCAACAAGAGAATCTCCTTGGAAAGCGTCCTTTAAATAAATAAATAAATAATCAGATAAGAAAGATGCAAGATGATACCAAAATATCTGAATGCCATGATTGTCCAATCAGAATCAGGTAATCTAGAGATCTATGTAAAACAAGTGTTTATAATGTAATAATTATGAGCAATCATTTTTTGTCGTATATGATTGGGGACAATTCCCTTGTTTTTAATCAAGCCTCAGCTTTCATGGCCAGAGTAGCAACATTTAAAACACACAGCCTAACGCTATGATTGTGCCAAATGAGAGACACAACAACATGATGCACCATCAATTAGATTACTAAGTACCCATTTCTAAAAATAAATTCATCCATATGAATGTGTTTTGATAATGTCTGTCTCCATTTGTTGACTCACAGTTAATTGATGTTATGTCTCTTCATTTGTTTGATTGCTGCAAGAGAGCATGTTTTTTAGCTAAGAGGAGAATAAAACACACTTGTTATGGCCGATGGAGGCTTGATGGCCAATTTAGTGTAGCAAATGCGCAAATGGCACTTTGCTAATTGAAAGTAGTCAGACTCATAATGGAATTATAGGACAAATTGTAACAGGGTTGTTGTAAGACATGGACGTCTCTCTCTCTGTTTCCACAGGCAAATCTGTCTGTTTCAAAATTTCTTTTGCTTTTCTTTTTCCTATAGTTTAAGAGACTTAATTGAGTTCTTAGTTATGCTTGTTTAGCTTTTAGAAACAAAATAAATGCTGAACAGCTTAGTATTATATTTATTATATTATATTTTATAACAAATCTGAGCATAGTTTGAGACATTGTTGATCTTTTTTTAAGACAAAAGTCTTCATTTGCTCTCTTTAAACTCATTGAGCAGATCTCGTCTATGTTTTGTCTTTCTGATGAGTGCTTTCAGCTTTGTCGAAACCTTAGCAGTTATTCAGTTATGGTGAACTCATGCCATCACACGAATGAATCCAAACATGATTATTAGTTTGAAAAGTGCTGGTTCTGAAACCTTTCCAAAATCTTATTGGATGTCAAGCTCAGTAGGCTGCTTTAGTTAGGAACACTATATGGCTTTGCAGAATGTCTTATAGAAAAGGCTGAGTGACAGCGAATATAGACACGGCTGGCAGCTCTGCAGAGAGAGAGCCGAACAATGCCCAAGGCTTCAAACTGAATGTTCAGCTTTGCAGAGCACAGACAGCTTCCACGGCGAGGAGACACATGCGTGCTCACAAATACTGAATCGGGATTGCATAATTTATCAGAAACAAGGTAAAGGGGTTATATTTTGTCTATTGCTTTCTAAAGACCAAATATAAGAAGCAGGGATGACCCTATAATCTTTAAAATGTGTTATCTCCCTGCTGATGGAGGCTTGAGTAACCTTGGTGTCCTCACATCTGCCCTTTTCCTGACTTTTGCTGCCAAAGAAAAAGTGCAGCTGCCTCTGAGACAGTATTATCCAAATTATTCTTTTATATGTTTATTGTGTTACCTAATGGACTCCATTCAGTTTTATTACTTGCGAAGATTGCAGTTTTGCATGTACCTCAGTCATGATAAGATTCTTTCTGGGAAAACAAAGAAACATTATAAATTGAGCCCTTTAATAGCGTTTTCCCAAACAGCAGTGAGTTTAAATGAAGAGCAAATTACAGGACCGGCTTTACTGACAATACACACAAACATATCGGCCGATCCAGATCGGTGCATCCCTACTCTTGGTGCCTTTTTGCAGTGTGTTGACACAGAGCTGTCCTGTAAATGTAACTGAGCTTTTGATCACATATTTATTTTAGTAGAATAGACCTTAGTCAGGTTAGATGCCCTACTGAATTTTAGAGGTGCGCCGGCCAGCAATTAGTGCCGACTGGTTTTTGCTCAAAAACCTGTGAGTGGCAACCTGCTTTTTTGTTTTATTTTAGTCAATCTCTTTTCCGAACTTGCACACAAAATGGATTGCAATCCAAAGATGTAATATGAGTGGAAATATTATGAACTCTGTAGCAGGATATTAACAGAGGACGTGAACAGGACAAAACTGTAAAAATTTACTATGTGTGCAATATTGGAAGAAAACATTGAAAATATTGAATTGGGAGTGGGGGTATCAGTGTATCTCTAAAGAAAACTGACTTTCTTCCAAAAGGTTTTTGCCTTACCTCTGTATAGTGCCTGTATAATGAAAGTAGTGTTTATAAGCACAGCAATGAAAATTAGGCTGTGGGGGACATACAATTTTTACAGAAGCACAAACTGTCCTGGATATTGTAATTTTTTATCAACTCAAGTCTTTTGTCTCCTGAAAGGTTTTTTTTTATTCCAGAAATACTGTCAGCTGAACAAACAGTATGTTGTTAAACAACAGCCCAATCCAATATATGCATTGTACTTGCCTCGTATTGTTCTATCCCTCAGACTCTTTTTCATTCATGTCAAAAATTTAATATGGCGCTACCCTAACTGAGGTCTATTGATATTTTTAGATGAAACATGATTTTAAAATCAAAATGGTAATACCTGATTCCTAAAAAAACAAAGTGAAATCAATAAAAATAAATAAAAAGCATGCCACAGGCAAATAAATTTAATCAAACGGTAGCATACACACTAAACATTCCCAATTTAGTTTTTTAAACATCTCTTTTCCGAACTGTCTTTAAAGTGCTTCTCTCCCCTCATTACCAAGCGTGTATTGGCCTCGCAAAGCCAGTGTCTCCTGCAATCATAGGGGCCAAGGGGAGATTAATTAGAGACCTTGGTGCTCCAGTGACGGGCAAAGCAAACAGCCTCTCGCTCAGCCTGTAATTTATGTAATACCTCCTTTACTGTGGATATCAGGAATGGCCTTTTTTTTGGTCGATACTCTGGTGCTGGGTGGTAATGATGCTTCAGTCTGCTCCCCTGCCTTTTCTGGACTATTCTTGGAGAGTGGAGGAGAGAAAATAGGATGTTTTTGTACTGTAACATCAAACAAAGAGTTTCAGAGTAAGTTCAAGCCCAGCAGAGTTCAGAGGCATGCAGTGCAAGTGAACTATTGTGCTGGTTTTTGTCTTGGTTCTTTGTTAATGTTGAAAGCCTGATGCCTTTAGAGACAAAACTCTTGTCACATTATCCGGTGGAGCTTTAGTGTGATTGAGGACTGTCGTGGTGTTTGGCAAATTGTTGGGTCAGACCCGAGTAGAGGTGCAATTGTACTGCCAGTCTGATGTGTAATTGCTTGTTTGTGTGGGTCCTTTTTGTTGTGTGTTTCAGTGAGATGTTCTGCGATAGATAATGGCTGTCCTCCCAGCTCTCAAAACAGTAAAGCAACATTTTTAGAAGAATTGGCAACAGTTTTGAGAGTCTCTAGGCTCTTCTGAGAAGATTAAACTAACGGAGTGTCACATGATGTGCTGCATAAGGGGAATTTAGCACTGGTAGGGGTCTGCGGGATTTTAGGCTCTGCATGTAGTGCTTTTAGATTTGAGCACTTTGTTCTTCTTTGGTTGTTTCACTAGTTCTCCAGTTAATTTTAATGTTAAACCCTGTAGGGTTTATTACCCAAGGAATGCCCTCTAGCAAACCTCCAAAATAAGTGCACACTAAAGCAAGTACTAACACAAGGAGAGAGAAAATGCTAAGCTATCAAGCTTTCTAGTGCTTGTATACAAATGTTATACATGTTTTTGATGGCCAAAGGATTTAATCTAAATTCGACTGCAACTGAAAGAGCAACCGTTCTTAAAAATCTAACTTGGTTGAAAGTTTCACTCATATATCATATTGCAAAAAATGGGTCACAGCCTTGTTTTGTCTTACAGACATCATTTCCCCAAAATGAGACTTGTCATCATTTACTCACCCTCATGTCAAACTTGTATGCTATTTTCTGGAATACAGAAGATATTTTTAACCCTTACATAATTTAGTATTCTAGGTCAAAACCTGGCAGGCATATTAAAGATTGCTTTTAAATCTTTCATTGTGTTATATTATTGTTACCTGAACTTATGAATGTGCGCATATATAGTACGCCAAATAAAAACAAAAACTTGTGGTATAGATATGGAAAAAATTTATTTTGTGGCATTTCTGCCACACAATGGGTAGGATGCGTGTCATATGTATGTGAAAAAACTGCTTATAATATGCACGCCAACAAATTTCTTATAATATGTACGTGAAAACTGTGTATTATATGCATGCCAAACAGGTCCGTGTCATATACGCCAAAGTCCAATTTTGCATATCAATTTGTTATTAATAAAGCATGACAAGAAATGTTTTAGCAACTTTTTTGTTGGCTGGTTGTTTTAATCAGGTGAGGAAAAATCTCAAAAGTACCAAAATTTAAAAGAAGAAAATTAAAATAAAAAATGTAAGGGTGTGAGCAGAGTAAGTACGTTTTAGTTCAATGCCTTTTTTGGAAAAAAGAAAATCCTGAATCCTGAAGGTTAATATTTTGAATTATATTTGTCCATATAATGAAAGTCAGTGGGATCCTAAACAACATTGTGGTCATTCAGAATGTGGAACAAAAAAATTAATCAGGTTTGGAAAGATATGGGAGTGAGTTCATTTTTAAGGAGACATTTTTTAAATGATAGTACTCAAAATCACTCTTGCAGTTAATTAGAGATGAGTGTCGTTTATCTATCTGAGGTCCCTGCGGTCTTTTCCTTTCGCTTGCTCTCAGATCTGTCATAAATAAGCATGATTACTGCATGTTCGAAGAATCTGAATTTTTCAGAGCTACTTCCTGCCACAAGTGGAAATAGTCACTTTTGGAATAAATTGTAGGCATTACTCATGTGTGGTTATGAGAGCGCTGTCTGCCAAATCTCTCTCTCCCCCTCTTTCTCGCTCTCAGATAAATGAGAATTTATTCCTTCTCTTTGAGTTGTGGCTTAGACGGAGAGAAAAGCACAGGGTCGTGGAGCTTACTCGCAGCTCAATGGAAGACAGAAAGAAGAAACAACTGCGTGCATTTTAATTGTCAATGAATGAGCGGCATCTCAAGGCTTCACACCAAAAGCTCTCTTCATAATTTATTAAATTCACACCATCATGAACACTCAGTGGCCTTTCAAAACAGACACAATTAAAATGTGCACTCAAAAATTCCCTAGTCATCAACGATATTGTACAATACAATGTTATTTATTCCTGTGAAGGCTATTACTCCAGGCTTAAAGTTCACGTGACGCTTCAAAGGTGCAGCTTAATATCTTTGTGATCTTTTTTTCAGGTTTATAGGATAAATTAAATGTTTTTCATTATGTACTTAATAGATTTTAATAGTATTTAATAGATTTTGTTTTTTTAACAATGTGAAAACATCCTTGCTTAAAGAATGTTAAATTTCTTTAAAAATGTAGAAATACATCTTACATACAACAAACTGTTTCTTTTAAGTGTGTGTATTTGTATATATATGGTACGTATAGTGTATATATGCTGTAGTATACACACACATTAATACAATGTTAGAAAATATTAGTGTTTTTTTTATCCATGTAATGATTATGATGCAAGGGTTTTTTAGAATGGTTGCTAGAGTATTTCGGGTGTTTAAAAAAAATAAACAAAAATAATAAGCTCAGTTGTTTAGAGAAGTTAAAGCACCCCTCTCCTCAATAACTGTAATGGTTTGAGATGTCCATATCATTCATGCCCATATAACGTGACTTTTTAGTTACTTTTTGAATTACTTTTTGTGTTTGCTTTCTAGGGTAGGAGCAGCCATGCCATTTGGCTGTTTGACTCTGGGAGAGAAAAAGGACTACAACAGTCCTTCAGAGGTCACCGATAAATATGACCTGGGACAGGTAGTGAAATCGTAAGTGACAGTCTATGGTTATGGCTTTTGTTTAGCTTATGTTTATAGCAGTCTTTATGTGCAAAATAAATGCCCCTAAATGTTCTAATTAGTGCTGTCAAAAGATTAATCGCGATTAATCGCATCCCAAATAAAAGTTTTTCTTTGCATAATATGTTTGTGTGTGCTGTGTATATTTATTAAGTATATATAAATACAAACACATGCATGTATAT
>JAUMHQ010000058.1:14811590-14845352 GCA_032361165.1 Enteromius paludinosus
AATAAGGCAAAAACAGACTGTTTCATTCTAGGGTCAAATTCTAGGGTTGTAAATGGACCTGTAAAAACGTTTCTGGGCATTTTTCCCCTTACCTAAGCTACATACCTTCTATGTACATATCAGAGAGCAATTTTAAATATTCTCTCAATGCATTCTATGGCACCTTTAAGTTTTAGATCAAAATGCATTTTTAGTACAACGTGTTATATTGAAACATTATTATGATTTGTTATCCAGAAAGCTGTTCGTGTGACTACCATGATGAAGAGACTCAGGGCTCCAGATCAAAGTGACTCTGGAGCCTCTAGTCCAGCAATGGGAGCCACAGGAGGACCTGTTACCCCCAGCACCACCCCTGTTCCCCTGGCTACTACACCAGTGCCTCCCCACACTGCCCTGGATCTCCCCGAGGCCCAGATGCACGAGGCCTCAGCTCCAACACGATGTAATGGAGAGATACAGACATCCCAGCAGCGTAGTGGGGAGAAAAGGGAGGAATAGAATGGCTGATTGCATTCAGGCAAATTTAGTGACAAATAGAGCAGCACCTACAGTACACATTACACACAAATTCATATTGAAATCTTATGGTGGAGCAAAGTTCAATTGTGCTTAATAGCTTGATCGCCATTTTACATTTTCATTTGTGCAAAATGCTGTAACTTAAGACTTACAAAATGTACATCCCAGTCTCATAGTAGTCTATTCTGTATTTTCTTAATATAGCTTTATATTAAGAAAATAATATAAAATAGCTTTATCAAAGAAATATTATTTGTTAGTTTATAATCCATCATTTACTTTCCATGGTTAATTCAAACCAATTTTTAAAAAATCCTCATCATACCTTTGCTACCATCTTTTTAAGGGTATTATAGAACATACGATCCATTACCCAGATGAAGTTTGTTTATGTAGTTCTTAGATTTACTTTTAAAGCATTAAAAGATTGTGTGGTTTAAATATTTTTGTTATATTTATTACATACCCTAAAATCATATTTTCTTTTTTTTCTGACTGCACAGAGCAAAGGAACATTTAAAATAAATACAGCCTCAAAAGATGAATTTTAAAGCCTTTCAATAAGATAATGGTTGAAATTTAGAATTTCATATGATCCAAAAGAGCCCAGCTGCTGAATTACAATTCATATCCATATTTTGTGTTATAATATTGGCTAACCAGCAACTAAAACTGCTGCTGTACTTCACTGATGTACAAGGCATTGTTTTGTCAATATATTATCATATCAATATATTACTCAGTGTTTTTGTACTGCTGAATCATGTTTATTTTTCTTTTGCTGTACAATCTAACAAGAAATTATGTAGCTCTTTTTATTCAGTCATCCCTTATATCTGTATTCTAAAGAGCACTGCATTTTATATAGTATACATCTGGTTTCGTTCTAGTCTAAGAAGTCAAAGGGTTTCCAAACGTTCTGTTAATGTGCAGTACAAACAAAGCAATATGAATATTGCTGTAATACTGTGAAACTGCTATACAGGTGATACGATGTTCCTGCCATATTTCATACAGGTAGCCAAGCAATTTGCTCTCAATGGTTGTTCACGTATTCGGTCTTATAGCTGTTTATTATGTTCAGTTATTGTATTCTGCCTAAAAACCCAGACCTTATTTTTACTGTCCAAGGAATCGCAATGTCCTTAAACTGCGAATCCTGCTGTAGCTCATGTCCATTATGGCATAGTTATTTGTTGTTAATTGTTTGTTTTAATTGATTGTCTTTGGCATGGTCACATGTTTATTTTTAAGCATTTGCTAAATATACTCCCCATTGTATATAGCTTCACTGAGTTTTATCTTGTAGTACTATCTCAGTAACGTAAAAGGAACTACACTTTGACCTCTGTGTGCATTAGTTTGACCTCAACCGAAAACCATAACTTTCTCCTGTTTAGGCTATGTTTTCCTCTTTATGCACTGACGACAGGCTCTGTAAACACTGAAATATATTTTCTGAGAAAAGTTTTCGTAGAAGGCAGAGCAGAAAAACAAGTGATTGTGCAAATGTAAAGTAAAATGTGTGATTCATCATTTTCATGTATCAGCTCAGCCTAACGTGTTTGTCACCGTTTGTGGCTTCTGTATTTTGTTATTCGATATGCAAAATAAATGTTTTTGGACAGTGTATATTTCCATGGTGGTGCTTATTTCCTGATTAGTGCTAAATTTAAATAACCTTTTTAAAATTTCTAAATTATGCCCCCTGATTTAAATGGATGCACATAAAAGTCCATATGACGTGTAATCCTTTTTTTTTTTATCATAAATTCATAATATTTATAGCATATTCACAGAGATTGTAATTACAATTAATTAGTATTTCTTATGGTAACTTTATTTTGTTTACTGAATTGTATAACTTTAACTCCCATAAGTCCTCGCGCACCGGAAACGGAGTTTGTACATTTCCGCCTCTTTGTCGAGAATCCAGAAAGGAGCCTGCGAACAGATCTCTGCAAGCTAGGTGAGACGTCTTAAAATGGCTCTACAGACATTAAACAGAAGAAATATGGCACTGTTATTTGTAGCATGTTGTAAAATCAAGATTAACGACAAAACGTTTGCTTCGTCCACTGATAGTGGGAAAATGTCTTGATTGAAAGCTAAAGTTAGCACGTTAGCATTCTAATTATATGAGATGAATAAAGCAATGCCGTTCCTTCTTGTGAACAAATATCTGAGTACTTAAAAAGTAGTTGGAAATTATTCTCATGTATATCACTTACACACAACGGTGTATTTGACATGCACTTTGATTTCAACCTATTTAGCTTATATAACGTTACTCACATTAGCCAAACGTATTGTGTTAGCATGTTAGCCAATGTTGTGACATTATATTCAACGGTTTTTGATTGCGTTTATCTTTGTAACCTGTTACGTGTAAGGGCTTCGATGACAAATTGTCGATATTTCCTAAATATTTTTTCTCGAATAAGGTTTTAAAGCCGGAATGTTTAGCGTCGTTACATTAGGACAGACAAACTTAGTAATCTTTAATAAGGTATTTATTTATTTTTCAAGTGAAACGACGTCCTGCACTTCAAGGAGAGGAGGGAACAATGTGGAACGGTTCAAGACCTGGAGCACGAGGAGGAATGCCCTTTCGGTAAGAGGTCTTAATAGAATAAGACTGCATTCTTTATCAGACACATAGAATGTACTGCAGGGGCTAGCACTCTCCCTGGCATCCCTAGATGACCCTTACATGACTACTATAAATCATTTCCTACTATGCATATATTAAGACATAATTTTTGTTTAGTAATGTGTACTGCCAAGAACTTCATTTGTGCAGATTTAAAGGCAATTTTCTCAATATGTAATTTTTTTAACCCCAGATTTTCAAATAGTTTAATCTCAATCAGATATCATCCTGTCCTAACAAACCATACATCAATGGAAAGCTTAATTATTCAGCTTTCAGGTTATGTATAATTTTGGAAAAAATTGGCCCTTTCAACTGGTTTTTGTGGTCCACGGTTCTATTAAACATTTGAAACCCACAGTATTCAGTGTGAATAATGCTAGACAAAATATCAAACCAAGTGACTTTTATTTTGCAAGAAATATATCTCAAGCGTATTTTTAAGTCTGTGCTGCGAAGGATGCATTAATTTTATATTTTATGACCCACATTTCGAGGCTGCCTTTGAAAGAGTAATCAGCTTTGTCACGCTGCTGTGACGCATTCTTGGAATGCAGTCTTCGAAGGATGAATTAGGACACAGCTCGTATGTTTTGTAAAAAAGTAAATGGATTGATAATTTGCAGGAAAAATTTATTCTGAATTTATTGCAGGGGGGAACCTCGTGGTGGCATGTTCGATGGCAGAGATGGCCCAAGACCTGACTTCAGAGGTCGGGATGGCATGAATATGGATAGGTCGCCCATGGACATAAGGAGGTTTGACTGCCCACCTGATATGAGAGGACGGGACATGGGTCTTCATGACAGAGGAAGGGAGCCTTCCCGAGATTTTTTCAGACAAGGGGATGAAATGGATATGAATTATCGAAGGCGCTTTGAAATGGATCAGAGAAACAATCTTCAGAATTCTCCAGGTTTTATGGGTCAGTCTAGGCCACCGATGGATATGGGTGGCAGAGACATACAGGGTGGTAGTATGAGGGGTCCAGAGGATGGATTCATGAATATGAGGGAGAGATTCCAGATGGATGTGCCTGGGCTTCCTCCCATGGACATCAGGAGGAGACTTGCCATGGTTGCAATGGGTGGAAATGGAGATCTTGGGGACATGAGAGACAGGGAGAGGCCAAGGATGGGTGGCATCGATGGGTTCAACATGGATATGCCTCCCAGAGACAGACCAATGATGGATTTTGACAGACGAGGTGTCACACCTCCGCTTAATCCAAGAGGAAGGTTTGAATCCGATATGGATCTGAGAAACCGCATGGGGTCCTCCAATGATTTTAGAGACCAGCCGACTAAGATGTTTCGAGACAATGATGGTGTGCCCATGGATATCAGAGGAAGAACTGATATGCCTTTAAGTCTTGGAGGCCCAGAACCCATCATCAGACCTGACGAGATGACCCTCAGAGACCGAGAATTCCCAGAGCCGATGGACAGTCCAATGGGCTTCAGAGGGAGAGAAACTGAATCGCTCTCAGATGAGTGGCGCAAACATGGCATGAGAGACCGAGAACCTCTTCCACCGATGATGGGCAGAACACCACCACTTTTCCCGAGAGACCTGCAAGACAAGTTCTACCCTAATCGTGGAAAAGATGTAGACTTTGGAGAGCGTCCCCAGTTCAAAGACAGAGACCGAGACGGGTTTTTGGGAAAAGACAGTACAGGCTTTAATCGATCGGAAAGAGACTCCAAACACCAAAACTGGGAGAAAAACATTCCTAGTGATTTTCCAGGACGAGATCCAGCTCAGAAACCTCCTCCTCTTCTTCCACTGGATCCCCCTCAAAATGCCCAAAGTAGAGATGGAGATAAACCCTGGCCTGCTGACAGAGATGAAAAGACTGAAAGAACTGCCCCTGGAAGTAGACCTCCATATTTCCAAGACAAGAACCAGCCAAATCAAGAGCATCACTTCGCAAGTGATCGAGTGCCCTTTAAGGGTTCCAGCGACATGGCTTTAGAGCAGGGACCACAGAGAGAGAGCATGATGTCTGGGCCGAAGGAACCCCAGAGTAATAGAGGAGAGCGGCAGGATCAGGATTATAGAGACATTGATTATCGCACCAGCTCAGGCCGCAAATACGACTATAATCTTGGGGATCTTCAAGAACCTGAGAAAGACGTGAAGGAATCCAAAATTGGTCCAGCTCAGCGACCAGATGACTCTGGTTCTCAGGTTGGCTGTTGTCTTGTCTTAGTAGATTTTCTTTTTTTTTTCTTCCTTTTATCATGTGGGGGAAAAAAAATAGGATAGGATGGTAATCCATATAAAAGTTAATACTACATTTCTTTTCACAGCTCATGTTATTGACTATTACTTTTAAACTCGCAAGTACAGATTGTTTTGTGTATAATCTGAATATTTAAAGTTTACTGTGAATTCTGAAATAAAGGACCAGGATTACAGGAGTGCCAGTGTCCAGGATCAAGTCTCAAAAACCATTGTCATCTCTGGAATTCCTAAAACTGCCACAATGCAACAGGTAAACAAGATTTATTATTTTATTAATATTATACATGTTGTTATTTTCATACTTTTAGAAAAATGGTTCTTTCTTGGTGTCTAAATACAACACCATTTATTATCTGAATGATTGCCAAAGTACGTTTGACTTCAGTTAGTTCTTTCTTTCATAGATTCTGGATGCTTTCGCAGTCCGTGATGGTGTGCCAATGCAGGGCATGAAGATAAAGGATGTTGTGCCAGGTGAGATTTTGTTCGCTGTAAACAATGATGACCAATTCGCAACCACATTTCGCTATTCGCTCTCCGAATTCTACGCTCACTGTCTCTTTTACATCGATTGTACTTTCTGCATCTGAGTCGCTTTTGCAAACATGCTTCAGGTTCTCTTGTTGTCCCCTTTCCCCATGTTCTTGTGCGAGAGGATGAGTTTTCCCTGAGCAGCTTCCATCTTTAAGGTGGCATGCACTTAGTGGGAATTTTGGAATTTCTTAAATGTGGTTCCCTTTATAAATAAGCCATTAACTGTTGAAACAGAAATTTCAACTGCCACTACTTTGTGATGATGTGGAGTGTTGCTGCAAAATATTCCTCTGTGGGTTCATCTGATATAAGTTTTAGCATTGTTTTCCTTTTTTTATATGCCAAAATAGTTTTTTTATTTTTTTATTAGTTTATTTATTTATTTATTTATTTTTTTAAAGGACTGTATCAAAAAAGCTAGTATGCTGTTCAGTGTTCCTTGGAAAATCTGGAAATATCAGGAAAGGGTTTTAATAATAATTATTATTATTATTATTATTATTATTATTTATTTATTTATTAATACAATTATTATAATACAATTGTATTTTGCTAATGACTCCACGTCATGGAAAATATACCAATATAAATATATTTTAAATATAGCATATATAAATTTGCAGTGAAGAGGGCAACTTTTTAGATTAGTTTGTTACACTAAATCAAATGAATCCAATGAATAACCTTTGCTTTTATTATTTGCTTTATTATTATTATTTATTCTTTTTTTTTATTGTTCATACTGTTGCAAGTTTGTTGGAAAATAAATGTGAGTCTTCTGTGATATGTTTTAGATGTTATTAGACTTATATTATTTACTAGAAGCTCAGGTACTGTAGTGTTATTTCAAGCTCTGTTACATTCTGGTTCTCTTTCTATTGTTATCTATTATTATTTTTATTCATGTATATCTTGGCTTTAGAAAATTCTCTTAAGTCGAGTCTACTCTGATTCTTCGCACGTGACTTCAGTCAATTAAATAATAAAATAAAATGTGCCGACAATCAAAAAACATCCTGTATAAATTCGCTTTGTGATATGTCTCGTGAAACGAACCACTGCTTTTTTCTCTTGAAAATTCACCTATTTACCTGCAATAACTAACACAAACCCATCTGTATTTCAAATGCTGTTCCCAGGTTACAGCTACGATATGGCCTATGTGGAGTTTTTAAACCTCGAGGATGCTGTCCACTTCATGGAGTCCAACCAGGTGGCCCATCCTCGTCCTTCTACAACAACTCTGTCTGCGAACAGGAAGAAGGCTTGGGCCTGGGGAGGGGGAGGTGGCTGGGCGGGAATGGGGTAGATGGGACATGAGACCTCCAAGGGAACATATTTTTCCCACTTATATTAATTATGACCAATTACAACACGCCACTTAGTTTGCAACATTAGCTTTCAGGCATAACAAGTGAGCCTGGTGACAAGGGGTCCACTATTCTTTGATGATTGCCATAGGTGTGTTAGCTGAGCAATTGAACCATTACATTTAGCTTTTTTCAAATTGTACTGAATGGGTAGTTTTATGAATAGATGCATGGCATTCTGAATTTGAATTGGATTTGCATCTGTGCAACAAGTTGTGCAACCTGTTCCTTCAACTCTTAGGTGGTAGAACTCCTGACCATTGATATTTCGTTCTTCGTTTTCAACAGTATATTTTATTTCCTTCATTTGACCATCTCGAGGTCACTTACGATCACTTTTTACTTGCTGCCACTGGCATATTCTGAAGTGGCACTGAAGCATTCTTCTTTGGCGTCCTTTATTGTCGTTCTTTAAATTTATTCAGCTTTGGATTTTCCGAATTTCTGTGGTTACTGAAGTGCTATATGTAGCATCCTTCTGTAGATATTCATATCTTGCTGACTTGGAAGGAAAGGTAGTGGCTGTTTTGTCCTATTTGAAATTCTGTTGAACAGGTTGTTAAACGATTGTAGGTAAAGCTTTATGCTGTTATGCCTACAGCACAGTATCGTCCTTGTGCTGTGTCAACACTTATTCCTTATCCTTCGACCTTATGGAATTACAGTTCCAGAACTGTGCTCTTTGGTTCTGCTTGCAGCCTGAAGTTTTTTCTTCTTTCCGTGGATTGTGATTGAATCATCTTGAGTTTGGGTGTCTTATCTCTTCCTGCACAACAAACTCATTCTTTTCATTCCTGCTTACTCCATCTTGTCCGACTTCATGGTTGCTGTGTATCTGGATTTATAGAAGGATCCATGCTGTTTATTTGGAAAATCAGGGATTGTTTGTATTAGTGGTATTTTGATATTTCTAATGAAACTTGCACTATAAATGTAAGGCACGTATAGCAACTAGAGTGTTGCTTGGATTTGTGTCGAGTCATTGGCTGTTACGCTAAAGGTTGAATACCCTGTGAACTGTATTGCTTGCATCAGCATATATTTCCCCTTCGTACCTTTCAGAAAAGAATCTTGCTCAGGGTGGGTCTTTCATCCGAAACTACAATTTCTCTTGCTGGCAAACTAGCAGGATAACTTACCTTGTTTTTAATACTTGGTGAAACACTTAAAAAGTCATTTCTACAACGAGTAACTGCAGCAGTGACGGTGGGTAAGAAGTCATAAAATGCTGTTCACATTACACTGTTAGGTCCATGCAACCTAAAAGCTGAAGACTTTTACCACAGTTGTCCATAAACAGTACTTTTCTTCTATCGGGCATGAACAGGGTTTTTCAGAGTGGGCCAGTGAATACATAGTCTGTCTATTGAAACCCTTTTTTATAAACCACATAAATGTATGCAAAACAAAATGAGAAATTCTTAATGTCCTAGCAACAATAGAATTTCACTGCGGCGCGGTTTTGACTGTCCACCCGATTTTGAAAGTAAATTCTGATCTAGAGATTTCTAGCTTTTTCCAAGCTGTCTGCATAGTCTTTTCACTTGAAAGAAGCCAGACTTTATTGTCTTTATTCGTCCTGTTGAGGATGAAAGTGCAGTTACTTGTGCGATGGATATGCTTCTATTATGTACTTTGACGTTACTAGTTATATTTGCAGGTTAGCATTTATGTTAAGGTGGTAGTACATAATTTGCAGTCATATAACCACTGTAGAATTTACTACACTTTAAGATTTTACTCCCATAATAAAAAGGCAGATGAAAAAAATAGACGCAGACTTAATCCAAACGTGGGCATAAGTAAAGCCCAGATCAGATCTGCCGGTGTTTATGCCCTCATACGGGCAAATGGGAAATACCTTTTCATTTTTGTTGTTGGGTTAATTTTCTGGGCTGTTAGTCACTTAACACTGAGAGACTGTTGTCATGTTTTCTAGGGGTCTGTTAAGGTTGGTAACAAGACTGCTCTGCTCAAATATATCCAGCCAGACAAAACTGTAAAAGAACAGGTGAGTTTGCTCTTAGGTAAAGCTTGATATGTATTGATCTTAAGTATCTATTAGTGTGATATACTTAAATGTGATTTGGATTGCTGCAGCATGAACCGCCAACTAAAGCCGATCCAGCCAGCGATGACAGTTTGTTACCAAATCCAGTCCTGCCACTGAATATAGAGGAGGAAACTGATGCCAAACCTGTGCAGGATCCTGCCTCTCAAGGTGTGTGGCAAAGAAACTCCAACTTGACTCCTGAAGCATGGCAACAGCAAGTCGACCAACAGCTACAACAGCAGGAGGTGGAACAACATGCGGAAGAATGGACCAATCAGAGAGCATCTCGCCAAAACCTCCAGCACTCTGATCCGGTTTTCAAGGAGAGCAAGAGTAAGTGACGTAAAACAAATAAACAATAAAGCAAATTAACAAAAGTAAGTTGCAGATTGTTTTCAAGTTTCATATCGTCTTATTTTCAGCCATGATTATAAAGAACATTTTGCCTACAACCACCGTGGAGACCATTCTACAAGCACTCGATCCATTTGCGTACCTGGATGAGCGCAACGTACGACTGGTCAAAGGGAAGTCACCTGGATCCAAATGTTTCTGCTTTGTCGATATGGATTCCCATGAGGTATTATAATGATCTCAATATAACCACTATATGTTTTAAAATGGTCCACTGTGTGCCTTGATGATTTCGTAATTATACTACTCGCTTTATATACAGCATGTGACACGATTGGTGGAGCTGCTCACCAAACCCCGGCCCATCATGATCGATGGGGTTAGAGTTTATGCTGAGGTTGCCAAACCTTTGAAAAACCAAAAGTAAGTCTTATTTTGTTGGGATTCATGTAAGTAATAAACAATATTACAATATTGAATATTCCAGTTTTCAATATTCTCCTCATAAAAAGAAAACTTCAGTATGAACTGTGGTTGTTATTTGAGCTTTTAAAGGTAATTTGTCTTTTTTTGCAGCTATAGGAGGGAAAATGATAAGTCAAACACTTCTCTCTTGGGTTTCCCCCCAGATGTTATGATGGTAGGTCATTTCAATACATGACGCACATTGTTACCAAATCTTTTAGAAAGCTAGACAAGCTAGTTTTTAAGATACATTTTATAAGAGTGATATTCCATTATCTTGAAATGACATTTTAAAAATGTAGTGCTCATAGCGTGAGATGCAGAAAAAAAAGATATCAAGGTGGTTAAAATTCACTTTGTCTAGCATATATTTATATGGAACATTGTTTAAAAAATATGCTGGTAGAACATGAGCATATTTTGTATGAACAGTCCATATCTTGTATCAAAGTTTACCCATTTCTTTTTTTTTTCTAGCAACAACAGCATAAATATCAGCAGCCACCGCAAAAGTTTTATCCTCAGCCTTCTCGTACAGCTATGGGCGTTGCACCTGCCTTGCAAGGTATTGGGTTTGTAATGAATGACTATAGTATTAAAATTGACTGTAGCACAATATATCCATTTATGTTTTCTGTGGGACTTTCTGCAGGTGACCCAATGGATGCCGCTTTGTCATCAGGTGTAATCCCAACTTCAAGCTTAACACAGGTGGTTGTCTTTTTGAAGTAGCACAAAGGAACATTTTTAGAAACAAAGTGACCAGTTGTAGCCAGGAGAAAAACTGGACTGTATTTGAATGTATGGCTGTGTGCAGGGTGTGATGTATTCTGAGACAACAGCAATGGCGCCTGTCCAGACAGCTAAACACCAGACTGCAGCTTTATCTGACACTGCTCTTCCTGGAGCTGCAGAGTCCATTGACGGCTATAGCTATGGTACAACACTGTTCAGTTAAAGATGAACCATTTTCCTTTTGGTTATATTTGCCATATTTTTCACCAGCCCTAGTTGAGGTTTGTAACTGCTAATCATACGCTTGTTACTGTAGGATCTGAGGCCCCAGATTTGTCAGCCTTCCTTTATGATGCTACATCAGGTTTTTACTATGACCCTCAGACTACTCTGTACTATGATCCCAACTCAAGGGTATGTAGAGAAAATAGACTTTTGATTCTCCATAATGTTTAAAATGCATGAAATGCAATAAACAGTGACAACATTTTTATTTTTGCTTGTGTAGTATTTCTATGATGCTCAGAATCAGCAGTACCTGTACTGGGACAGTGCCTCAAAGACCTACGTCCCAGTCCAGAGCTCTTCTACTGATGCTCTGGAGCCGGCCCCTGAAGTTTCGGTCCCTGTGGCAGCGACTGCTGAGGTTATAGCTACCCCCATCACAGAGGAGGAAGTGAAGGCCGTTTCAGAGACTGTGTCGGAGGTGCGGGTGGAAGAGGAGTCTGTTTCGCGTGCGGAAAAGAAAGAGAAGGAAAAGGACGAGAAGCCGAGAAGTTTAGCTGCTTTTAAGGTTTTAATATCACTTAAGTTGCATTGCATTCAGTTTTTTCATTAACAATAAGCATTGTGTTCGATCCGTGTTGTAATTTTGGATCTGATCATCAGATAATGAAAGACATGGAACGATGGGCGAAAATCCAGAACAGGCAGAAAGAAAGTGTCCGATCACCTTCACCTCTCTTCAAGTCTGGAGGAGATGACCAAAGACCTTCAAAAGCTGCTGATGCAGCCTTTGCCATTTTTGAAAGGAAGGTCAGATCACTACTATTTTTACTCCTCCTCTCCTTTGTTTACATTGTTTAGAATTAGGTATTTTAACAAACCCTACACCTTACTGATGAATAACTTCCATGATTTCGACATGAGCACTGAAAATCAGGCAGCTTGTTGAAGAGAGGCGTTTTTATTCAATCAGATTTTGGTTTTGTAGATGCTGAACTAAATTTAAGGTTGGGCTATATCTAGAGGCCCAATGACTTTTGATTGTTCCATGTTACAAACCACTCACACCTGGCAACTATAACACCCTAAGACTGTGGCAACAAGTTCTGTTTGTATGGTTTCATATCAAAATGTAGTGTTTATTATTATCCACCCCAGAGATAATGTCATTACCAATCACTTAAACAGATAGGGTTGCATATGTCATGCTCTTATTTTTAACAGTGTAATGCTTGGTATTTTTAGTCATATGAAGTGTTGTGGGTTGCAATAAATTATTCAGTTGGACTACATTTGAAATCTCTAATTTCTCTCTGCAATCCTTACTCATGTCCCTTCCGTCATATATTTTCAATGGCATGTGTTACAAATGACATTTTTCCTCACTTCTAATCCCTAATAGCTTCCTTGAATTTGTAATTGTGTGTAAAATACGGGAAAAAGCAACAGGCCAGATGTATCATGTTTTTAAAATCAAGTACGTTTCACACAGTCTGATCTCACCCATAAATCATAGGTCTATAACAGCCTACTATATTTTAGCGATATTTCTTTTAAATGTTTTAATGTCTGTTATTATTCCATACTGTTCCTTTATTCATATAGGCCACCGGTGCAGATGAATTATTCAAGAAGCCTCTTGCTCCTCCAAAACAAAAAGAGGAGAAATCATCAAAGGTGAGAGTTTACAGTCGTACTCTCTACAACACACACACATTAACATGCACTCAAATACACTCCAGTCTCACTTTTCCCAGACAGCTGAAAGGGCACACACATCACCTTGACCCTGATTGATGTAGGTTATTTGATAACCCACACTAAAGCAGATTTACAGTGAGTGTCATTGTAGATCAAAGTAAAACTTCCCTCTCTCCCTCTTGTATTGGCAGCGGCCCATGGGCTCTCTTGGAATGTTGGCGGCTGACTACGGGGCAGGCAGCGACGAGGAGGAAGAAGAGAAACACGAGAAGCAGGAAGCCGCAGGGCCTGCAAAGAGCCAGCCACAGGCAGACGAGAAGGAAGACAGGTTGACAGATTGGAAGAAGATGGCGTGTCTTCTGTGCAGGAGGCAGTTCCCTAATAAAGACGCTCTGATCCGCCACCAGCAGCTCTCAGACCTGCATAAGGTAACAGAGCACTAAATGAAGGTTTTATGATCTATCAGAACTGTGGACTTACTGAAAGTATATAAATTATAGTTGATTAAACTGAATCGTTTAGAAAATTGTGTGTCATGTTTCGACCTTCCCTTTATTGTGTTTTTCTCTTTATTTTAGCAAAATATGGAGATTCACCTAAAAATCAAAAGGTCAAAGAGAGAACTTGAGGCTCTAGAAAACCAGGAAAAAGAGGTACTCTACTCTGCATAAAAACAATTTTGGGTTTTAAAAACAAAGGGTTACGAGTACACACTTGATTTAAAGTATAGTACTCTGTAATGAAGCCGAGTTGCATCTTCTGTTTAAAGTTTATTATTATTATTACTACATCACACAGTGGTGTGTGTGTGTGTGTGTGTGTGTGTGTTCATGACACAACTGATAAAGCACATAACCCCACACCATCAGCACCCACACTATAAGATCTTCACAAACTCTTTTGGAACTCTGTACTCTGTTGGCACTATGTGAGAAGCACTATGTGAGAAGCGCTATGCTCTTCCTCTAAAAGCACCCTAATATTTTGGATGTGGTTTGATCTAAAATTATTGAATTGGTCTCATGAGACCAGGGTATGAATTCCCATAGGGCTTTATTTTGTAAATATGGGCCTCTGAAAAGGCTAAATGAGTTTGTGCTTTGGCTACAGTAGGCAATTTGTGAGATGAAACGGTCAGTATTTATCTTAGCTTTTGCCAGCTCTGAGACATGGCATTTGTTTGTTGGTTAGTCTTTTTTTTTCTCCTTTTACTGGCAAAATTTCTCTTGTCAGGAAGTGAAAGCTTAAAGTGAAGGCATAATTACTTTGAGGACATTGTTTTCAAATTTCTGTGCAACTACTGCTATATTTTCTTGCCTAAAATCGTTATTTGGTATTTCTCTTGTACCGCTGTCTCTCCAGAAGGTTTCACTGTTGTTAACATCATACCTGAGATAGATTTAGTGGGCTTTCTATGTAATGTTTCATTTTCAAGAAATCACTCCTCCTCAATTTGGTTTAACATACCTGTTCATGAAAAATGGCTTACACAAGATATTCGATTTAGTTTTTACTTTTTAACTTTTAGGAAGTCTGCAAGACAACATTTCATCACTTTAATAAGAAGAAAATCTTTATTTAACTGACTTGATAAAACATACATGCACAGACCTCTAATATGTCTGGCTTGTGAGTAAAGAGCAATTGCTACATTTGTCAATTTTAGAAGGTTTGTACTCATTTATGCTGAGTACTGTAAATCATCTTTACTAAACTATCCATCAAGCAATTTCTAATAACATCATTTTGCTTACAGGTCAGCATCTGCTTCAGACATTATACTTAATTTCGAACATATTCTCCATTGTTCCCTCAGAGTAGTCTGAAGTGAAATGATTCACTCTCATTTTGTTCTTTAGATGAAAGTAAAACAGTCAAACGGTTCACCTGAAACAAAAAGAAGAAAGACGCAAAACACATGGGCCGGCAGCTCAAGGTTTGTGCTTTTTCTGAATCCTAATACGTTTCATTTACATTTGGCACTGATAGAGAAGTGTCATATCTTAAATGTGGCATGTTGTGGTGTTGTTGCAGGGACATTCATAAAGGCAGCGAGAGGCCAGGTTTGGGTTTAGAAACTACTGAGGTGAGTCTGTTCAGCAACAGGATGTTCTGAGCTGCATTAGCTGAGCGGCATTGGTTTCATTGATTTATTTATTTTTTCTATCTTTCTCTTGTTTCTTACCAAAGCGGAAGAAGGAACCTGTTGTCTGGAACCATGCCACATACAAACAAGCAGTTCGGAAGGCCATGTTTGCACGTTTCAATGAGCTGGACTGACAGTGATATGAATGAACACAAAGGGAATTTGTGAATAAACATGCATACACACACAGTGTTGTGTGGTCCGTTGGCAGCTCATTCCAGGCTTTGATCTGAACTGATACAAAATTCCTGGAGAAGCTTATTGTGACTAACCCCTCATTTTGTGGACATGATGTGTGCCTGTATAAAACGAAATACTCTTTATGTTTAATCATTCTTCTTGTAGCTCTATTCTTCAGGGCTTTTTAAATATTTCCTTATTTGATGATGTCTATTATGTCGTTTTCCTTTTTTATGTAGTAAATATATGTAATATTTCATTTGTAAAATGAAATATGAGTTGAGGACCTTTTTAGTTTGTCCTTGGGTCAATAAACTGCCTCAATGTGACTGTAAATACAGTTTGTTTTTGATTTTTGTATTAATTTACATGATTTATTTACATAAAAGCAGTAGGAGTCACTGACAGCCTGTTTACACCTCCAGGTGGCAGTACATGGCTATTACTATTTCGCTTACACAGTGAGCCGCACCTCAGTGATGTCTAATGCTGAAAGAATGAATCCACACTCGCAGTCACGAATTTCGTCGATACTTCATTAAGCTTTCCCCCTTGGCTTTATTTTCCATTACCAAGTGGTTATTTTTTTAGCAGCAGAGCGCCTCAAGTTAAAATTGAAAGTGGTGCATTGACAGCGCACAGTGCTTTATTAAATGCATGCACAGATTATATTTTAATTAATTTCTCTAAAAGTTCTGCAGCTTTCACTAAACATTTTAGTGCTTTTGTTGTAAAATGTTGAAATCAGGTCGTTTGTAAGAGCCAGTAACCTATGTGCAACATGGTTCCTCATGTTTCTACTCATTGCCTTGCATATTTACAACATCTAAATACATTTATGAGCACAGCTTGAACTTTTGAAGTGTATGTTTGGATGAGGTTCTAGAAGTCAGCAGCAGGTAATACATCAGCACAACCTGCACTAAAGATCCCTCAGCCTGACATCCAATGAGTGTGTGATCCTTTTCTTGCTGGACAAATAGGCTCTGTCCATTGAGTTTGAGCCTGTTGAAAGAGAGGAATGTGGACTCTCACACTGTTTGTTTTGGTCAGTCATGCTTGAATGATTGATCAGGCGTAAAAACCATAAAGACAAAAAAAGAAGAATGCACACCAAAAATGACTTCTCCTACACTCCTTAAACAGCCCATTTTTTTCTGCTGCAGATAAAAGCTGATAATACTTGAGTTAGGATAATATATGGACACAGCAAAGCTCTGAGACTAGCTCTCCACAGAGCAAATTTTAGGACTCTGTTCTTTATCAGACTCTGCTTTGATGTGTAAATGGCTGTTGCCTGTAGTCACGGTATAATGTAGAGCGTGTCAAAGGTCGGCTTGCTTTCCTTCCTCCTCATGGTTGTTGTCATCTGTAATTGCTTTTTAATTAGTCATTCTTTAAAAGAAACCTTGCAAATGTCCGTTTCTGCCAGCTTCTTTTGAAGGGAAGGACTTTTGTCGTATTCGATCTCCTCAGAGTTTGTTCCCATACATACTTCTGCGCCTGTTTCTGTGTCTATGGTTTAAAGAAGTCCAGAAACCGTGTCCAAGGGTGAGGCTTTTAAGATAATCCTTTAGTTGGGAGTGTGAAACTTAACAGTTAAAAAAAAAAGACGTAGTTCAAACGTAGAATTTCTCAATTTGATTATTCATTTTAATATCAGTTACAATAGTACTTTAATTATTAATAGTCATGCTTAAAAAGCAATGTGAGGCTGTAAAATCCTTTGTAATGCATTTGTAATCTTCTTGTGTGTGTGTGTGCATACATATATATTTATATGAGTAATTTTTAAGGCTGCCAAAGTTATTAATTTAAATATTAGTTACATTACATTTAGATAATATTTTAATGATTACAGAAACAATATGTAGCCTTCATGATATGACTTATTTTTTTACACAATATAAAAGGGTCTGTATGGACAAAAATATATAGCTGCCTTCAGGATTATCTAGTTTACATAACATTACAAAAAGTAATTTCCAAGTGCTTATTTTCCACCTGGCATGCTTTCTTTTTTCCATGTGTGACACTTGGACTCTGCTGACTGTCAAGCAAATACGTTCCAAATGTTTAGATGACCATCTGTCAGCAAAGTTGAACAACAATGCGTAGTGTTGGCTCCATGATTTGACCTTATTTCCTTTTTACTTGCAGAAGGTCTGCGATGGCTTAAGGGAGTTCCAGTCCTACCAGACTTTCTGCTCGTAAAGAAAAGATTCTCCTCTTTATTTGAGGCTTTGCACTCCTCAGTATTTTTGTAATCCATCATTGTATTCTCGCTTGTCTTCTTGCACCTTAGTGGGCCAGATGTCAGCAACACCACGCTCATTACTGCAGAGCGCATCAAATTACCTTTGGCCTTCAGATGAGTCCAGACCATTAGAGTGGAGATACAGAGGGGACGGTGAGGATGAATGTGGGGGTCTGGGGTTTTGTACCCATCGCACGTGCGGCTCGAGTCCTCGGAGGCAGCAGGACTGAGTGTGGAAACCGCGCGGGGGGCCTCATTATCTCCGGCCAAAGCTTCTTCTTGCACATAGGAGCTGCATGGGGTCTCTGACCAGCCTTGAGATGGCCCTCAAAAAATACAACACAGTGCAGGGCTGAACTGATGATAAAAGAGGAAACAATTATTTTAGCACTTTAAATAAAGCCGTAATTTATTGTGTTTAGGATTAACATTTAATTTCTCTAAAGCTTACAGTTGTATTGGGATGTGTGTGCTTTGTGGTTTATGTATGCTTGTGCTTTTTCCCACTATGGCACTTTTTGGATGATTCTGTAGATCTGTAAATTAATCTGTTTATTAGTTATAGTTTTTATATAAATTAATAGGCTATCAAGTCACTGGCAGGGCACCAGATCCATTGGACCATTTTCTTCTTTCCCAACTCAAACGTGAAATGAAAGAACCCACAGAAATATGCACTTAATAAGTAACCTACTGTGCAAATGTTTACATTCGCTTGTGATTTCCAGGAGACCGCAAGTTTATTTAGCTGAAAATGATCCCACCACAATGTGTAATTATAATTATATCAGCCCAATCTAACTACATTAACCACAGGACTCTTAATGTTAAAACTGCTTCTTGCAATAATTTCCATCAGAAGAAAGTGTAAAATTACCAAAAACAAACCCCAGTCTGTAAAATATACGCGTTTCATATACAAGGTAAAAATATCAGAATTGCATCCGAATTTCCCCTTAGGTATGCGGATATAGGCATTCGCAAGCCTACCTCATCCGCCGACATGTTGACATTTACGCAAATCTCATTTGACCTGAAATGTACCAACAAACGTGAAAATCATTTCGCTCTCCTTAAAAAAACTGGCACAATTTGACTCCTTTTTCTACGTAAAAATGGGCGCGGCTTATCTATCTCATCCACATCCAGCTGTTTTTTGCAGTACAAAACAGTTCGTTTTGCGGCCTGATATTGAAAATTGGTGTGTCTGTTTTTTATGTATTATGTTAATTATGAACACTGATTTGTAGTAGGAACAGTTTTATTGTTTACTGCGCATTGTTGCTATACTTAATCAGGAAAATGGTGGAAAGTGGCTTATGAACCGGAAGTCTCACCCACAGGCTTAGGATGCAGTTCATCCAGGTGTCATTCCCCTGTCGTTTTTTGGGTAGAATGTTTTGTTTTTTGCATAATTTGTTGCAGATAGGTAACTTAATGGTAAAGGCACGTTTCATTAATGAATTGATTTTATTTTTTTTATCTAGATGTCACACAAACTCACTGCTGCATTTTTTTTTATGTGTACTTTGCACTTAGAAATTTGGATTTGGATTGGCAAAGTGGATTCTTTTACATTTAGCTTTGTTTTTTATGCTATAGAAATATGCAGCAGGTAGGCATGTTCAAATATCCAAAAAATAATGTGATAGACTAAATCAACAGTTTTTCAATAACTGAAAAATATGAGTTAAAACGCCCTGTGTTGGGCCTAAAGGCACAGTAATTGTTCCAATAAAATTATACTTTTCTATTTGTTGGTCTAATATTTATTCAGATGGTCAATATTATTAAGGATGTCCTTTTATGCTCACTGTGTCATTTCATATTACATTACAACTGTAGCCTATTTGTGTGAACTGGAGGCCTAATATAATTAGCATTAGTACTGCTTTTGAGCCTTTTCCCATGGGTAATAATTTAACCGGGATATAAGGTGAGTTTAAGGGAGGTTTCATATTCACCAGTTTATCTTTGTATGAGAATCAGTAAATGAAATGTATAAAAAGGGTCAGTAGAACATCTCACCATGGCTTATCATTTGGCTGCTCAAACTTTCCCTTCCTTTTTTTTTTTTACATTTGATTTAAAGAGGGCCTGTAATTTCAAACACTTTCCCCAAATCCATTTGCTTGTACAGTTGGAAAGCCTTCAAAAAACTGTGCACTGTGATTAACAAATGAATCAAGTCTTTGGCCAATTGGCAAGCAGGGTTCTGCTCTGCTGCATAACTTACGGCTTATTTCTTTTCAACATATTTATTGTCTTTTTCCAGTTGTCATCAGCTGGTTTTATTGCAGCCATCATGAGGTCTTGTAATAGTTTCTGACTCCCTCATAAATCAGAATATTTGCAGTTATTGCCCCAGCTTTGTTCTCTCTGTCCATTTTCCACAGCTGTCAGCTTCATTTAGGCGTAAATACAGAACTTTGCATTTGCAGTGTAATGTGTAGGACTGCTTATTTGGAATATGCTGAAACATTTTATGCCTCAAATGTATGTACGTCTCATTTCTGAGTTTATTAATGAAGCGCTTTGACTCCATACGTCACTGTCAGACGAGGTGCAAACGATAGGCAGTGATGGTTCAGTAATTTGTTTGTTAAACGATGCTGTGACGAGCAAGTCATTTTTACTGTTGACACGTCTGTCCTTTTCCCAACCGCATGCTGCCTTTATTTCCACATCCATTCTCAGGTTCTTTGTCATAAAGACAGCCAGTGTCAGAATTCACATTTGTCTCATCTGGCAAGTATAGTGTCGTCCCACAGTTCAAGACTGATAAACGCTAACAAACCTAAGTAACTTTCTTTGTGCGTCCTGGCCTTTCAGCAAGTGAAGCATGTCTTTAACCTTGTTTAGCCTTTAGGAATCAAGTGTAATCTTCTCTGACAGGAGATTAATGGCACCATCTCTCTAGGTTTTACTAGCTCCGCCAGGGAGGAGCGAGAGGCAAAAATGAAGGGGAGGAAAGGAGAGAATGAAGGTCTGCAGTCTGTCATCATGCCATACTGGGATGAGTTTGGGTGAAAGGGCTCCGCAAAAACATTATGAGAGATGTATGGATTTTGCGCTCTTTTGTTCTCCCCCCTCTATCTGTTTGCTCTCAGTAATCTGTCATTCTGTCATTTACTGGGGGTAGAGTTGTCTGTCCCGCTGGCCTACAGAGATATATACAGAGGAAATTTCACTCTTTTGGGCATTGAAGTCTCGTTTTATCCAGTTACCCTATTTTTCTCAATTTCTCTCCCCTTAATGTTCTTCTTTCAATTATCAATTTATCTAAATAAATGTATCTGTTCCCCAAACTATCAGCTCAAACATAAAGGAAAAACTCTTTAATTGTGCAGAAAATCTCTATTTAATAGACAAATGTTTACAGTCTCTTGTGGTTTATGTGCAGCCGCAAGTTGCTTTTGCTAAAAAATGATCCTAACAGTGAATGAAAAACTTTTAAACCAGTCTAGGTTGAGCAGTCTTTTGGGTGGATTTGGAAGTGTTTGGTGTGTTGTAGAGAGGTGGGACTAAACCAGCAACCAGCAAGCCAGCTTATAGACGATATAGAAGATGCTTTTCAGCAGGGAAAGTCCTATTTGGCCCTCATTTCTATAGTTACAGTTATAGCAACGATTAACTATTAATTAAGGTCAATTAGGACAAGTCATGGAGCTCTCAAGGCCACACATCATGAAAAATACATGTGCTGGCAGACCAGGTATGAAGCAAGGTCTCAGCTTTAAAATTTTGTCGTTTTTCAATAAATTCTGACAATAAATACCATTTTGTGGCTTTTTGGGTCATGACAGATCCCTGTAGCAACTCAGTTAGGAGTTTAGGAGTGGTCAAAGATACTGAGCTATAACTCTATGAACTCTAACTTTTTTATTGTCTTTCTTTATAGTTTTAGTGGTCTCTAAAGGTCCAGTAACATTTACCACTGCAGGTAAAATCCATTTTCAATAGGAATCCATGCAATTAGGAATTCTGTATGAGGATGAACAATTTCACAGTGCAGATTTCACCACAGGTTTGAGTTGGTCACAGTTTTTTTTTTTTGCAATGACCAACACAATCTGATGGTTTCATGCTGTAAAACACAGCACAAATTAAATATCTTTCTTGTTGCAAATGAGACGTGTAATGTTTTCTTTGTTCATTTCTGTATGTTTTATGGTTCTTGGTTTTCGATGATGAGGGCTAGTTGGCACTGACCTAATTTAACTAGATTCTAGTAATCACACAGCAAGAAGTAAAAAAAAACAATCTGAGCAATTGCGTAATACAACCCTGGCAACCGCGAGTCCTTCAAGCAACACTCATAGTTGTTCAGGAAATGTAAAAACATCCAGTAAGCTGTTAGATGGAAGCCACCCCGTGTACATTAGCTTATATGTATTGGTTTGTATATATTCTGGACTCTGGGAGGAAAGAGGTGGTAATGCCCTGGAGGTTAAGCCCAGATGGTAGCATTTCTTCCACAGCCTCAAACAGCTGCTCAATCGTTTTGCAATTCTGTGGTGTGACGACTGACTAATGGCAAAGCCCCATCAGTGTGTGCACACGTGAGAGTCCGTATGCGGGACTGAATGATGGCTGGGACCTGTGGGGGCGGCCCACTGTTGCATTTAAGGTAATACCTAACTCTGCTGGGCCCCTAAATGTGCAGCGAATCAAGGTAGTGTTGAAAAGTGCTTACAACACTCGCTCGCTAAACTAAAGGAACGTCCCGTAATTAGCTTCAGACCATTGCCTAAACTTTACATATCAGAAATCAGACCGCAGCATGCTTGAACATAGACTAGTTAAGCATTCACTCCCTCGTGGTCCGCTTTAAAGGAAATGGCTGCAGTGCCTTGACCTTCCCGGTGGAGAAGTACCCTGTAAAGATCAGGGAGGTTAAGGGGATATTCAGTGTATAATTCGATGTAAGCTTAGTCGACAGAATTTGCTGCGTAATGTTGATTACAATAAAATACCAAATACAATGTCCAACATTTTTTGGGGGAAAAAGCTACTTTTTTTTTTAACCAAGCACTTACGTTGCAGCTTATTGGGACAAGTTTTTTGTTTTAAAAGCCAAAAAATAATTTTAATTTACGGTTTTGGCCATTTTACAATAGTAAACTCTTAAAATGTGTGTATTATTTGAGTTGTAACTGTTTTCATCATTTAGTTATTTTTTATCTAGCCATTACACACATGAAAGTTTATATTTTTAATTTATGAGCATTGTAATGTTTACAGATTGGCCGCTTTTATCTATAGGCTACTGTAACCCAGATTTTTAAAATGATCTTTATTTGAACAAATACACAAATTGAACATTTTGTTTTCGTAACCCTTGTCTGTTCTGCTGATTGAACTTGCCTTGTAGTTGTATTTCAGTGTGCTGCGTGAGATCAGAAATGGAATATATTGTACTGGTGAAAGAGGCTTCATCAAGTTTAGTTTTAGTTTTCCTATACGACTTTAAATTTTTCAACATAAAGTATCAAGTATGTAGGGGTTTGATAATGATATTTTTCTGTGTGTGTTCATTTTTCTTGGCAGAGGAGAAAGAGAACCATTTTAGCTTCAATATTATGATCATACTGTTTTATTACTTCACCGCAATGAATATTTTTCTGCTGGTGTGAACATGATATAGTTATTTTAACCTTTTATACTGAACGCCTCAAGCTGGAACATTGTCTTTCTTTCTCTCCATCCTCATACCGGTTTGTGTTGAGAAAACCTTCCTTTTTCTAGCAATGAATAGCAAACAATCAACATTAATAGGTTTGCCTTCAAAATGTTTCTTTGGCATGAAAAGTCTCGTCTGATTTGAAAAATAACAGTTTTGTTTTATTGTACAATATTATTTTATTGACGTTTTTGTGGACTTTTCCATTTAATGTGTTATATTAAATTTTAGGTGAATTATAAATTTATAGACTCAAAGTGCATTAAACCCACGCATATTATTAAATAATATACTAGTTAAGCTTGTGATAACACAATTACTGCGCTGATGTTTTCAAGTATTTTTGGTGTTCTCAGAACAGAACAGAAAATATTAATAATATAGAATTAAAAGACTGTAGTTTTCGTTTTGGATCCAGAAATGTGCTTAACAAACTAAAATTGCTCAGGTTTCTTTGTTCCAACAGATTTGTTCCCTAAACTGTATTCTTCCTAGAGGTTAAAGTTCATAGGTTTTTAATTACATGTTAACATTAACAAAATGTCACTCCAACCTCCCAGACTTTTATGTTTTAGTTTCATGTTCGTACAAATACATTTGTATTTCTTAAATGTCTTTGAAGGTGCAATGAATTACAGTCCTGACCAAAAGATGGGATTAAAGGTTCAAAGTTCAACTTTCTTTACGTGCGCTGACATTGAAAGACTTCAGTACACCCTCCTGGTCCCTTAAAGGTTTTGTGTTGGGAAAAAGAGCATTAGACAGCTGATATGAATGTATTAAATATCTTCACTACAAGGGTTCAGGTTTGGCGTATCATCACAGTGTTTTAAATTCTCTAAGGCAAACTAAATTAGAGTTTGACAGGCTATGCAAGGTGATGCATAAGTAAATGAATAAGCAGCCAATTGTGACATGATGCTGTGAGATCTACAGTTAAAGCTGTTTACTTTCTTTAAGTACATGCATGTTCTCATCTCATGTTTCTTCTTTTCTTAATTGTTGTCATAGTGAGAAGCCGTTAAAAGCCTATTATAGCATCTCAGCTTCTCTCCTGGGGTTGAAAGGCCAGCATGCAATTTTAGCATAAGAATGCAGACCCTTATGCATGCCATTAGAGTGGTGTACAGTAACCATTACCCTCCGTTTTAGATGACAGCAGCGAAAGACCCCTATAGAGAGGATTCAAAGACCACCATGTTTACCATCATTAGGCTTCGTAACTGCACTTGCTTATGTATTTATAAAATACTAAACAGCCTGAGGGCTAAACATGTGAACTATTCTAGAACGGAGTTCCCCGTGTAAGTGATCTAGACACACAAGGACACTTTGATTATGAGCTTTTCTTGGTAGGAGATATTCTGTTATTTTGGTCATCTTATATCTTAATAGCGCTCTGTTCCTTTCCTTTACAGCGCTTGAGTTCTCCCTTATCCCTGCAGGATCTGTTTGTACTTTTTCTTAATGGACTTTGCTCTCAAATGCATTTAACATGCAGGCAGTCGATTGTTTATGTAAAGTTTGGTGTCAGGTTGAGCTTTTCCGACGTATCGTGGGTTCACCTCGGCCACAGGAAAGCATATGCTCAAAATCCTCAGCAGTTAGACGAAAAAACGTGGTCAAACACTGAGATGGCTTGCTAATTTTGGGGGGAGCATGTCTTCACTGCCATAGAAAGGAATGCAATGGTTGCCACTCATGCATTAGGTCAATGTCCCAGAGTTCAAAAGAGGTCAATGGGTTCTCTTGGCCATGAGAGAAGACTGAAGACACTGTGAAGTGTCTTTTTTGGAAACGTGCATTTTTTAGATATCTTACATGTGTAATCGTTTATTTTCTGGAATGGAACAGGTAACTGGTTTCTCTATAGTTTAGAAAAGCCATTTGATCTTTCTGCAACACTTACAGACCATCTATTTTAATAAAAGGAAAGTAATGTTTTTCGATTATCATCATGTCGTATCTTTCATGTCCTCCATCTGCAATTTATTGCTGTCAGCCTTTACTATGCAAAAAAACTGTCTGTTGTTTAGAAAATCGCACTATTAATCATTGTAAATGGGGCATGATAACAGCAATTAAAGCCACGCGAAGCAACGCCCTTGCTAAGATTTTCTTTAAGCTTGGTAGATGCTTTTTGTAATCTGTGCCAACTTTACAAAGCCTTGCTGAAAGGACATATTGTAAACCACAAGATAGACACGAGACCATAAGACTTTTGTTTGGAGGGAATTATTTCACCTGAAAGGAATTGTGCATGATGATTGTCGAAATAACAGCCCCTGGGCTCTGAGGAAGAAGAGAGAATAGGCCTCTTTACAACAGGAAACTGGCATTGCTTTTCTTTTGTACACAAAAAAGCTCTTTTGCAAAGAATGAAAGGAATGGTGGATTGTTTTCTGTGTATTTCCGGGGTACTGTTGCTGTAGAAACGAAGCCCAAAAAAAAAGAAAGATAGCTGCATTTGTCCCTTCATTTTTTAGATAGATAGAATAGTGCAAGCTTCCTGCAGCAATATTCATAATTCATTCAACAGTCTCGCTCTGTAACTGCTTTCTCATCTCATTAGGTAAACACAGCTAAATGAATGACACTTCTCATATTATGACCTGTTCGAGGTTTGTGTAATGACAGGCAGGCTTGACGAACAGTAAATATCTCATTTCCTCTTTCCTAATTATGTTTGATGAGTGTTTGTACCCGAAAGGTCAAACAGCCAAAATAGAAGCAAGTCTTAATTATTAGTAATTTATTAGAGAGTCGTATAATTGATGTTGGAGATTAGTTTGTTCTCAGTTTAAAAGTGTAAAAGTCACTCCTGGATGTAAACAGAGGCTTTTGTTGAGCTTGTGTATAAGAAAATTCATTTCTCTCTCTTTTTTTTTTTTTTCAGTGAAGCACTAAAAGCGGGTTCTCATGAGGCCATGAGATGGTTAACAGTAACCTGTTAACTCAAATGAAGTGGTTAACAACATAATATAAAAAAAAGAAAAACTTCATTTTTTCAAAGAGGTGCCTTTTGTTCTTTGCAAACTGGATACATTTACAGAATATTATTATTATAAATCGTTATAAAATAAATAGTAATAAAAAAATTTTGACCAACTAATATATTGCAATTTTAACCAAGTCAACTTACCTCCCCCTTGTGTCAGTTCCAAAATCTGCTGGCACACTTGAACGGGTGACAATTTTAATCTTTCAAATATGCCTTTTAGTGAATTTTGAGAAAATCTTTTTTTTTAATTTGTGTTTAATTTTAGCGTTTTTGTGGACATCTCTTTTGGAATCAGTAAACGATGTACATTTCAGCAGCATTTCCATAAGTCACTCTGCACTTTTCACTTGCTGGTGAAAAGCGTACTCTTCAGGTGGACTTCTCTGTTAAAGGCGACCCAGTATTCGGAACATCTCAAAGATGCTTTCACAGTGTTTGAATGCCACTGAATGACTGGTTTGTGTGATTGAATCGGAAGTGGTCCTGACCACACCTGGACCCGTGCAAATAATGCCTCGGACAATAAATCAGATGAGGTCAAACGCTCTCAGTTGACGTTTGTGTGTGTTCTGGACTGTGGGAATGGGAGTGTGTGTGTCATGAGCGTGATGGATCAGGGAAGGGAGGTGTCGTTGGGGTCAAAAGAGGGTAATGACCCCACTTTTCCTGCTCGGGCTCTGACCTCCCAGCGAGTACTGGAAACCTGAACTGGGCATTGTCGTCAAACAGTGAGAGTAAGTGGCCTCTGGAGGCTGCCCTGACTGACTGCCACACGTTTGACTTTCACACTGGAGATCTGTTCTCAGTGTCAAGTATGGTGCCGGTGGTCCTACATGTAATTGATGCTGTGGTATTAAAAGTGGCTTTAGGGTTAAACTTCACACCATATTGCATGTCAGCATCACAAACTACTTGCACTGACCTTTCGATCAACTCAGTCTCATGAACTGTCCTAACCCGTGTGTCGCTTTCAGTTGATTCACATGTCAGATTTATTACACTGATATTTTTATAATGTGAACATGTCACATATCAAAGGTTTGTAATAGGAATTATACAGCTATTAGTTAAACACTTCCCCCGGCAGTTTTTGACTTTGAGACATCACTGAATCATTTTGTCGACTGATTTGTTCATTTGAATCATTCAATTGGAAATGGTTCAAAAGCTGATTAATTCAAGAACGAAGCAACTGTTTATCATCTTATGAGTAAATCCTTTAATCATCCACTCAACCAGTTTGTTTAGAAATGCTAATTTATTTAGTAATCACACAATAAATTGAACAAATCAATGAATCATTCACAAAAACGATTGATTCAGACACACTGATTCATTCAGGAACAAAACTCTCCTACTGTGTTTGTTTGTTGATGGAACAAAAATAGCAAAGATGCTAAGATCATGTCCGAAATGTAGGTTATTTATTATTAACTTTGGTTTATTGATTTATAAATTTTTTTATATATAGAAGCAATATATGTGGCAGAGCTAAAGTAAATGAGCTAGCCATATTGTGTCTAAAATATCAGTTACTATTAACGTCTTGTTTATGGAGCTCTTTTAATTACAGGATAAATAAATAATTGCTGTATCCCATCCTTCTCACTACTATATATTGACTTTTGCTTGGCATTTGGGAATTGGCTGCTAGTGCTATGGCAACGAAACCAAATAAACTGTCAGCTATTTGCAGAAAACAGAAGCACGGCTTATAATGATGGGGATGGAAGTAGCCCGTATCAGGTTTGCCATGGATTGTTAGCGGATCGGATAAACCTTTCCCAATGTCGACCCACTTGTGTTCATGGATAATTATCCGCAGTTCTCTGAGCTTGATGGATTGATTTGGTTGTTCGGATTTTGTTACACAACCGTTTCTCACCTACTGTTTTTCGGAGCACAGGTTGCGAGACTGCCCAGCTGCCCCAGTATAAATCTCCCACAGAAATCTGATCTGGCGTTAGCAAGGGCAGCACAAAGCTGTAGGCCTGTGCATAGGCATCTTTATAATTTCTAGACATCCTCATCATGCAGGCCTAATTAATACTTTTCATACTGTTCTAGCATAATATAATACGTTTATATTACAGTAAAAGTCATGAATAATTATTATGCGTTTTACCTTTTAATAACCCTTTATAATGCATTATACATAAAGGCTTAAGAAGTCAAGACATATTATATTATTAACATTATTATTATTATAATTAGCAGTAGTACAGTAGTATATATAGACTGCATATACATGCATACACTGATCTATTCTCTTCTATTATATATCATTATTCCATATTTTTCACACATCTAAAAAAAAGAAAAAAAAGAAAGTTGTATTAATGCCTCCACTTTTGAATATGAATCTTATCAGCCGTGATCTGCATGAATAAGTGTGTTCTGACATGGGCGCCACAAATTGCTCTGCACTTCACGGCAATTTATGTGTCAACTGTCATTGTTTCACATGAACGCCGTTGAGGGTACTAATTACCGTGATCATCCTTCCCAATGGTGGAATTTGCTTGAATTCCAGTCTTTTTGTTTCTGAAATGAGTGATGTAGGTTACAGGCAGGGTGTATACTGTCATCAGGATACTTGATAGCCAATTCGAATATGTCAATGCAAATATTATAAAGACATGCTTGAGTCAGTGGGACTGCATATGTTCCTGCCTTCAGTTACCATAGCAAACATATTCCTGTTTTTGTTGAAGACATCTTGCACGGAACACATTGCACCAAATTCTTTTAAGCTTATGTGCAGAAATTTGACAGCAGAGGAGAATATACACAGTATAGGATTTCTTTGTATGTGGAATCTCGCCAAGCACAACATTAATCCAGACCATCATGAGGTGAGACGTTAAATATACACAAACTTATGCACCTGCTTTTGTTCTGCTCTTTGTTCATTCAGTGTGTGCATGAGTGTGGCAGGTACTTCAAAGGGTAATTATAAATGTACTGCTCCATTTCTTCCAAATAAGAGCATAAATTTCGATAACATGTATAGTCATGTGTATGAAGCCAGTTTTATTAGTTCTTTTCAAAATACACATTGTTCCAAAGCAGCTTTTAAGCTAGAGCCTATCAACGACTATATGTTAGGGAGGAAGCATATATTTAAATAAATGTCTACAAGGCAAATAATTAGGGGGCCAAGTATTTTCAAATTCCTGTTTATCAAACGGTTTGGCAGATGTGTACCAATAAAATTTTTAGCCATGATGACTATCAAGTCTGTATCTGTTGAACACATTTCCATCAGTATATAAGTAATAAAAAAATTATGAAGCAAAGTAGAAGCACAAAAATAAAATGTATACACAGTTTTATAGCTACCTAGTATCTTTCTAAAATAATAAGACCAAAACCACAATAGAACATGCATGCATGCTAAATCTACCTGGTCTCATGGCATAATGTACCTGGGTGCACTATAGTGAGACACAAAATATGTACCAATAATTACATATCACTGCAGTTTCCAAAAGAAATGAAAAAACCTTCCTAACCCTTTTATCCCTTTACACACAGATTTACAGAGTTTGGATTAATAAAGCGTCAAAACGATATTAATACGCTGGGAGATTTGAAAACTCATGCTTTTTAATGTTAGCATCACACATGCCCAGCTACAGTTTGACAAAGCAGTTCAAATCTACATAAAAGGCAGTTGAAATGACACAGTTGCATCAACAAATGCCTTTTTATATCAGTTTGAATTTAACACTATCGGGTAGGTTTAGGGGTTGGATTTGGTGTAGGGCGGGCATATTTCCAACATGATAGAGCATTAACTTTTAGATACAGTCCATGGAAATTAAACATAATAAAAACACAGCAATACGTACCTATATCAACGTAATTAAACGTGCCAGGCGTCACACATTGACATTGAGTTTTAGCACCACTCAGTGGACATTTATCTAAACCGTGGCATAAAAAACAGTTATAAAATAGATGCAGGCTGTCCCACGTTGTCTGGTGCATATCTGTTATATTTGTGTCCAAGGATGCTATTCAAAATGTACAGATTCTTTTAAGAAAATCCATTGCCAGACAGATAGTGCAGCTCGATAGAAATCCGCATCCTCCTGTGTAAGAACAGTAGATCCTGCTGTCATTCCTGCCAGACAGTTTTTTCTTTTTTTCTGACAGACAGTTGGAAGTGATTGCATTTTGCATTAATGCCTCATTACTCACAGGTGTGTATATGTACGACGCGTGTGTGTGCACGCGCACTCTGTCTGTCTGTCCGTCTGTTGGCAGCTCATTAGTGTTCTCGTTGACAGATGCGATAGGGCTTTTAATGTATTCCACCCACTCTGTCACCACCCAAGGTCAACTACTGGGCAGTATAAGACACGGAGACTTGACAGAAGGCTGTAACAGACAAACACACAGAAAACCTGCTCGTAGTGTCTGAGTGCAGAGCCCGGCAGTTTAGTTTCTTTTGAAAAACATCGAAATGACTAGAAACATTCATAGGCTTTTGTAAAGCAATTGTGCTAAATTGATTTGAACAAATTTAATATATGTATTTTAGCTAAAGTTAATGTTTATGCTGATGCTCTGTTTATACCTGGGCCTCTACTTAACTACTAACTACTTGTTAGGCCTCCATTGTTCAGGAGATAGTAAGGAAACATGAATAAGAAATGTTTTTTTTCTCTTATTTTAAGAAATCCTTGTTGGAGAGGATTATGTTAAGGATTGTAATTAACACAATTAATTTAAGCATAATTGGTCTGTGGAGGTTTACTGACTAAAAGAACTGCAGTCATTATTAGATAATTATAAAGTCTAGAATTTAGAATCAAATAGGCAAAAACTAGATTGGTGTTAAAACAATTTTCACTGACTATACACTGCATAAATGAGTGATCGCTCTTGTTTTTAAAGATAATATTATGTGTGTAGTGCAGGGATAACATATACTTTACAGTCAGCCGATGATTATCACTAAATAAACTTCTGAAGTTTATTTTCAGATAAAAACTGGCTTACTGAGTATTATTCTGCTTTTACACAGCTATTAAAAATTAAATACATGGAATTTTCATATTATATTATATTATATTATATTATACATCAATCCATTTCTATTATTATATTATTTTTTGTTATATTATATTATATTATATTATATTATATTATATTATATTATACTCTACATCAATCCATTTTCCAAACTGGATGTCTTATGTATAGGGCTGTGGTTCTATTCTATTCTATTCTATTCTATTCTATTCTATTCTATTCTATTCTATTCTATTCTATTCTGGTGAAAAGCTCTTCTGTTAATGTTCTTTTTACTCTTTTTAGCTAATGCCTTTCAACTGCATGATGTATGGTGGTTAAAAACATATTATAGGATTTTCATACATATTATATTACATGCATACTCTCTATGTGTATACATTTAAGCGCTGAACAGTATGTAATTATTCTGTGCATAGTAGGCAGAGCTGTGATCACAAAAATAACAATAAATGAACACAAGAATTGCATGTTGCTACATTTTAAACTATTTTCTACTTTCATATCAAAACAGATATGCTTCTTTGATACAATCTGTATAGGCATGGGAACATGACTACCAGAACCTGAGGTTTGTCCTGGTCATTACCTCAGAAAAAAAGAAGGAATAAAAAAGACCAGTTCAAAGTGCATGTGGAATACAGATGTCTTTGTGTGAAACGCTGTCACGATGGGACCCTTGTTATGTCTGTGCAATTTGTAGCCTGAGGCAGAATACTTCACAAAGTCATTCCTGGTTTTCCTGCTGTGTGAATGCACACGGTCTGTGAGGAATGTTTGCTGAAATTAGGTCTGATGCTGAGGGACCCGTCTGAGTGAGATGTTCATTAATGCGATATATTGTTTGCCATCTTTAGATTTTAGCTTTTGTGTTGGATAAAGAGGCTGACCTTTCAGTTGGGTGCCCTCATTAAACTGAACGTCCCGCCTCAGATTCAAGCCTTGTGTTGTTGATTGCATCCTTCCATTTTTTGAGGTTTTTATTGGGAGACAAAAAGTCTGTGCAGTAACTGAACATACTGAGCCTGAGGGGTTTCTGTTGTTCATAGACAGCTACTGAAAGTCAATTGAAATCTTTTCTCTACTTTGTCCTTTTATTATTCTTTTTATTACTTTGTTTCAGATGAAATAAATTTACATATGTGTAATGATATCCAGCTGGAGTCCCTTGTTGTATCCGTCAGAGGGCACTTCAGCCAGAACTTCACCCACAGTCACAAACTCCATTTCCCAAGATTCATCCCTGGACTGATTACACTTACACCTGGACTAATCACACACCTGCAGCTCGTCAACACACCCCTTCCCTCCAGTATAAATTCAGCACATGTTCCCTCAGTTGTTTGCGAGGTCTTGATTTCCCCTGTGAGTCATTTCTAAGCATTACTCCCGTGTTTGTTTTGTTCTTGGACTGTTTATTCTGTTTTTCTTAACTGATTGCTGCCTGCCTTGATTTTTGCCTGGAATTACGACTCTGTCTTTGGATTGCCCTTATTGTTGTGTTTGCTCCTGTTGTTACCCTGCCTGTCTGACCACGATTAAAGAAGCTTGCA
The DNA here is from genome assembly GCA_032361165.1 of Enteromius paludinosus. Lineage (NCBI taxonomy): Eukaryota > Metazoa > Chordata > Actinopteri > Cypriniformes > Cyprinidae > Enteromius > Enteromius paludinosus. The sequence continues at coordinate 14,844,313 of JAUMHQ010000058.1, forward strand.
TATGGATCCGCACGTCCCTGTCTCGTTCCTTACAGAAGACCTCGCCACAAAGGATCCAGCAGTTTTCGTTGGGCTTCCACAGCAAGGTACTAAGTCTACTCCTTTGAAGAGACTCAGTGCTATCTTTCAAGAAGGTAGACTGATTGAAGCCTATGTGGAGGAGTTCCTTACATACAGTCATTTGGTACCTGGAGATGAAACGCTACTTAAGGACTGTTTCTGGAGTGGACTGGATCCGGAGATCAGTCTCTGTTTACCAGAGGAAGATCCAGACTGGTCTTTGACTCAATATATAGACTTTGTGTTACTGTTCTGTGGCTCTGCATTTACTGTGGGAGAGGTGGAGGAGGACATCTCCTCTATGAGTTCTGTGCAGAGGGACAATAGCCCAAAGTTTAACCCTGACGCCACGTCTCAGTTAGCACACAAGATGGCTGCCGCTTCAGAGCCCCAGCTGCTAAACAAAATGGCCGCCATTCCAGGGCCACAGCCACAATTCAAGATGGCCGCCAAGCCTGAGTCTGTGCACAAGATGGCTACCGCCCCTGAGCCAGCCCCACTTTCTTCAGCCACCATGGACTTAACCCTACTGTTCCCGGGCAAAGTGAGTGCTGCTTATGAAGAATTCAAGGTTGCTCCAAGGTACGATAGACTGATATCTTGTTTAATAGACTCCCCGTTGATGTCTGTAAGGGCCTCTGGAGTGACTATGGCTTCCACACGGGCCATTGTAGAGATGATTCCCCTTTCCGCTATGTTTCCTGTCGTGGCCGTTGCCATGTTAAGTGTGTGGGCCGCTCACTGCTCTCCGAAGAAACCCTGTGAAATAGACTGTGACCCCGATCTGCCATTGTCCGAGCCACCTGAACCGGTCAGCCTTCCTGATTTGCCGTGGCCTGAGCCACCGGAGCCAGCTAAGGACATTTATTCATCAGAGGTTCCGCTGGATATTGTACCACCTCAAGAGCCTGTTCTGTTACCTCTATCCAGCCCGGTCCTGACCATGGATAATCTGCCAGCGGCTGCACAACCTCTGGAGA
>JAUMHQ010000058.1:14857287-14867723 GCA_032361165.1 Enteromius paludinosus
TATATATATATATATATATATATAATTTTTATTTTTTATATCAATATATTATATATATATATTGTATTTGTTAATGTAGTAAATACAAACTTAATAAAATTAAATTAAATTAAAATACATTAATCTTTGTAATGTATTGATGTAAATTTACAATGTCAAAAAAAATCTTAACTTTATTGTTATATGTTACCAACTTTTAATTTTATTTTTTCTTTGGACCCCACAGTTAGTATAAGTGTGTAAAGCACAGAAAATTAAAATGTACACAAAAATTTCAGCAATAAACAAAAACCATTTCTTAAAAACTTTCACTGTCAAAAATCTCCCAAAGTACAGCTGGATATAAAGAACTCCATGAGCACAGATAGCATGATGTTATCAAATCTGGGCGAGTGAGCCAATCACGCTTAGGCGAGATGAGAGGATAAACTATAGCGTGACTCTTTTCCGACTTCTCTCTTCGCAACAATATCAGCCTTATGTAATCAAAACATAGTTATCCTCTGCTGCCTGTTGACTGCTTTGAAAAAGCAACAATAACAGACATCCACTCACGCAATGCAGGACGGCATACACAAACCGGGAAAGATATCGATCCCTTCTGGTAATTCCACCGTATTGTTTTTATTTTAGGGTAAATCATGTGTCCTGCTCATGGTCTTGTTTGCATTTCTCTTGTGTAGGTGTAATAAATAGAGCACGGATATACTCTACAGCTTTAACTAGTTTTGTACACTGACATATCCAAGTTTGATTGCATCATCGAGAATGTTCTTTCAGCTTTTCTTTAATGATTTCAAGCATTGTCTGTATCCCTGAACACAAGTCGGGCAGGCATAGCTACTGTAGATGCTGTGCTATACATTTTGTATGACATTGCTATGTAGATTTGAGTCTATGCGTGCCATCCAAAAATGCTAAGTCAAATACCCCCATCGCTCTTGAGGAACAAAGGCATCCCTAGCTGATTATCTCTATGGCGTGCGGCAGTAGTAAGAGTGGCTCTTAGACATTGGGACCCTCCTTTCGCTTTGTTTTAGACAAAGTGTCTGCATTTGTTTGAGTCATAAAGATTAGGAAGATGGCTGAAGAAGATGCAGGTGAAGGTATGATAAAACTATACCACAAATGTTGGTCATGGTTTAGTGAGCTCTTATGTGGGTAATAACAAAAAGTTTACTTTTAAACTCTTTCACTTCCAAATTTAGACAGGTTATATAGCACCTCAAGAATCTTATTCATTTTTATGACTACATTTCAATCATGACAACTCTCACAAGAAGATTTTAGCATGGTGATGGATATGACAATGTTAATATACTGTATTTGGTCATGGCGGAATGAATTTGCTACACTGCTATTGTTGGTTATTGCTTTAGTTGTAGATTATTGCAGCTATTGGAAGCAAGTACGTGGAACCTGCTACTGCTGATGCATATGACAAATGCATATGCACAAATAGCATAAAAAATAACCTGTAACAGACCCTAACAGGTGGAGCAGGGGAAGGTGGAGGGTTTCAGAGAAACTTTGAGAGCGTGCTGCCAGAATCTCAAGTAAATGCTAGCCAGCCATAGAAATGCAAGGCAGTAAGTTCATTGGCTGCATAAGCAACTTGAACCAATCCGCTTATGGCAAGTTCGTTTAACTCTCTGAATAGTTAACAGCTTGTCAGTCTCCCTGTGAGTTTCATGACTGAACTATATCTGAATTTTCTATTGTCATTAATTTCCAAAAGAAAAATGTTTCTTTGTTGTTGTGTTTGTTTTCAAGAAGCATTTTTCAGAAATTTACATTGTGTTCAATCCTCAGCTTATATGCACAGTAGATACCATGTACTGAATCAAATGAAAATTATTATTACACAATGTTTCCTACAATACAAATGAAATAAAATACTTCCATATTACTTTCATCTTATTATTAAAAAGTAGCATTGAAACAACAACATAAAATGTCCTTGTGCATTTGTCAGCACATTTACACTGTATGAACACCATACTCATATGTGATTGTTGATTTAGTATGAAATCCACTTTGATTAATGTCTTCCATGGTACTAGAATGGCTTTAAATTGGGCAATGTGACCTGGCTTAGAGTCTAGAGTCCACACATCTTGGTATACCAATTTTTATGGGCCTTGCTTTGTGCAAATTGTTATGCTGGAACAAAACTGTGCCCACAAAGTTGGAAGGACACAATTGTATGTGGGTACATTAAAATTTCTGTTCTCTGGAAGTAAGGGGCCAAGCCAAACACATTAATTTTGAAGGGGTTGTCCACATATTATTTTGCCATGTAGTGTATGTTGGTCTTGTGTTATGGACAATTGCCATTGTATTTCTGGAGTTCATAAAAAAATCATGAAAAACTGATTTTGATATTTACTATACTCTCAACTCAATGATTGTAAAATCAATTAAATATTCAAGTCAATAAATTGCAATCTGCAAATACTAAACATCTTTAATGCAATACAAAAAGGTACACAAGCTGTCACTTGGATGGTGCATTTTCGAAAGGTACATTTTATTTTCTTCTAAACCATGGATATTAACGGTGCAAATTTGGAGCCTAGATGGTACGTATAAGGACATTTAGAAAGGGTACCATCCCAGTGAAAGCTATTGTACATTATTCAGCAGCATGCTAAGAAAAATAAAACCACCATTTCATAAACAAAATACACTATTTGAGGTGTCAAGGTGTCAAGCACAATTGATAAAAGTATGGGATAAGCTACACATCAATATTTAATAATAAGTGTTAGTAACAGTACTCATCCCTGAGTAGTAGTTAAGTCTGCAAGAATGGAAAAAGGTGATGGACAGAGAGACACATGCACAGAGAAACTGACAGACTGAGATGGATAGAAGTCCTGATGAGCTACTGATTGGTTTCTACTCTCAGTGATACCCAATCAGGCTCCTCTAATCACACCGCACATGTCCTTCCTGGTGGCAGGGGACCACGGGGAGACCTTCACCACACCGAACACACTGTCTGCTCCCATCCACCACCTACGCTTCACTTGCTTGTTATTTGATGTGAAATGGAATTAAAGCTGGGCCGTATTACCCCCAAACAGTAATTATCACCGAATTTCCCCTGTGACGTGCCTCAGTTCGCACACTTTTATTCCCTTATCAGCACAAGGTGAGAGACATTCTGACAGCCAAGGTCAATACAGACATGCCTTCAGTGACCCAGAGAAGACACTGCATACACAAACGCTGTTCAAACACAAAAGAGAATGAGATACTGAGAACATGTACGTGTTTATTTTTCTATGTAGGTATTTGGAACGTGTCAAAACATTTTGGGCTGCTCCGTCAGAATATTTGGGGAAACTGACATCTTGACAGTTAAGGCAAACATTCCACAATCAAATTGAGACGTTGTGGCTAGATTTTGTGTGGAGCAGTACATAGCAGTGCTACGTTTTGTTTTTCTAGGGTAAAACACATCCGCTCATTTTCTGCTTGTCATGTTTTTGGATTATTAGCCTAGAATCATCTATTATAATTTATCTTTTAAAGTTTTTATAAAAATGTATATTCTTAATGCATTTCAAAACAAACCATGCACGCAGTCGTACTTGGTTAGGGGAAATCAAAGGAAGCTTGATTGGTGGACAGCAGCTAAATTGTGTTTCTTCCTTTAAAACTTCATTCACTTACACAGTCCAGGCATTTGTACTGCTGCAAAAAAACATACAGATGATTTTCAATACATCCTTCCTGAAACAGGACGTTATTGTTAAGTCAGATTTACTGCCTGTCTTGTATAAGACTGTGATTTGATTAAAAAGTAATATCCGATTCTTCACTCATGGGGCTGAAAGCAAGAGTATTATCTTGTCATTGACAGGATTAGTCTTGATGGAGAATGGCTGTACATGCAATAACGGGCAGATCTATCATCTACAGTATCCCTCTGCTTGTGTTTCTGTGTGTGGGGGAAGATGATTGGGGTTACAAATAACTTGTGTAAATGTTATAGTAACATTTGTCTTCCACTTGCTCTGTCATTGGCTGTTCTGAATTGCGATTTTTTTTATGAACTGAGCTTTACATTCTTAACATTTTTAACATGCACCATGCCGAAAAACTAGGCCAAAAAGAAAAAAAATAAATTATGGTAACACTTTACATTAAGGCAATGGTGGTTTTAGGCATGGGCGAACGGGGTAGCCATCCAGGGCGGCTTTTTTGCATGTCACGTGGGCGGCACAAGTACTATTTGGGAAAAAAAAATAATCAGCGGTCTTCTATTATCTATCATAGCCTACCTGTGACCCGCACATGAAAACAAGACCATTCGCGCCAGGGAGTAATTCTGCACTGTAAGAGCATACAAACACTATGCACTTGCAAAAATGCGCTTTTTAAGACTTTGGAGGCGGAGTTCAAATGGCAGATCTCTTAGCTTTAGTGATTAGTCAATTTCAACACCTGTTATGGCTTTACGTTTTATTTTATTAATAAATAATCCTTTATAAACAACAATGCAAGATGACATATTAATTAACAAACAACATATATATTTGCAGAAGGATATAAAAATCAGGTATAAGACATGAAACATAACAAATAGTCTAGTCATTTAAAAAATTTAGAATCAATTTAGAATACTGTAATGATCCGCAGTCAGCACTAGCAGCCAGGTGCATTATGGGTATTTCTTTAGAGTTTACTTATTTTTGTGTCATTTAAGCAAGACAGTTGGCATTTTGTATTAGTGATGTTATGTGTGTTTATGTTCAAGTTAGTTTGGGTGGGTTTGGTTCATTTGCAACCGTTATAAAAAAGTGTAAGTGTTACCATCAAGGAGAGAGATGTACAGGGGAGTCACTTGTTGATATTGCCCTACATGACACAGACACAGTTCATTGTATGATTGAAAGTTGTTAGAGGAGGGCTCTATTTTATGATAAAATGATTTTCCGATTAATGTATTAACTAACCTGAACAGAAAATGTATTTATTACATTATAATTCATCTTTGTTAATGTTAGTTAATGAAAATACAGTTTTCATTGTTTATTCATGTTAGTAAACAATGTTAACAAACACAGCTTGTGGTTTTAATGCATAGGCCTAGTAAATGCAACAATTAACATTAAGAGTAATACATGCTGTAAAAGTATTGTTCATTCTTAGTTTATGTAAACTAATGAAGCTTATTGTAAGTGTTGCTGAAATGATACTCTGTAATGCATCTAAACATTTTAATTTTTATTTTGTATAATCGTTCTTAATAATGATTCTTGATTATATAATTACTGTAGTAAAGTGTTTTTGTATTAAAGTCAGCATAAATTTAAATCATTACAGTAAACAGTAGCATGATGTATAATTATGAATGAAAATAAAGTCGGTTCAAACGATTCTAGTGGCAACCTGCCAATATTTTTTTCTGTCAGGACCACCATTATCAGAAATAACAGTTTTTATAATTTGTTTTTTATCTAAAAAACAAAAACATAATTCATTGGTCTGGATATTTAGACTGGAGGAAAGGATGAGTTGGAGGAGATGCAGGTGGGTGATTAGCTCCTGAGCAAAGACATGAATTATGATAGGCATCATATTCCTATAGGTAAAGATGTATCAGATGAGTGTCAGCTGACTAAAGTGACCTGCCAGAACACTACGCTCCATTTATTTTTACTTTACTATATTTACTTTACCAGGTGTGGTCATGTTTATGTTTTGAGAATGTCAACCATCTACTGCGTACTTTAAGGCAGATATGAGAAACTGATGTGGTCAAAAACATCTTGTGTCTCACTCATGTATTGAGAAGGAAGAGCTTGTAAACATAGGTCATTAGATACAAGTGAGATTCCATAGTGATTTTAATGGTGTGCTGCTTACCTCTCGGGAGTGACGGAGCCTCTCGAAGGATGTCAGCTCAGCAGGGCGTGCTGTGGAAGAGACGCTTGCGATTAATCACTTCCCTTTGGATGTGCTGTTTTGCTGAAACCCATTTCCTCTGGCCCTAAAAATCAGTGTGAGGAGCCAGTTTTAAAGCCCACTGGGGAGGAAGGACAAACTTTGAGCTGTTGCCTTTGGCCTCTTAGGTTTATGTGGCTAGTAAAAATGTACTAAGAAAGTGGCACCAGAAGACGGTTTTGGATTTCTTCAACACCGATTAACCAAAAACCTAAATGTAGAATGTACTATTATAGCTCTTTGGTTTTTATGAAAGTGGTGTAGAAAACAGTTACTAGTCTCTGGATAGGGAAACCGACGCTACAACTAAAGTTCATCAAATTCAGACAACTTATATGTAGTTTGTTTACATGATCCATCAGTACTGTGAATGTGTGTAAGGGGTCTAACTCATGACCCTTACATTGCCCTCTGGGGTTTCAGATCGGTCTGGACGTTTGTTTAAGAATCCCATTTAACCTTGCAGCAAACAATCTTGTTCCTCTGTGAAAGGTGATGTCAGTTGTGATCAGTGGATGTCTACCCTGTCCTCCCCAGAGGGCAACAAATCCATTCTCTCTGCAAACTTCTCTCATTGTTTCTCTCTCCACCCTTGGTAGGTACAGCAAGAATCCAAACCTGAGACTTTACACAAACAAGCGACGCAGGCCAATGCAATCACAACCGAAGGCAGTGCGGTGTCAAAGACCAGCAGAAACATGTGAGACCCGTTTTGTGGGAAATAAGATTTTAGATGGGAAGGCGTGAAGATTGTACTGATTAGCAGCACAAAGAGACTGAGGAACTGACTTTGGTGGTTGCTGTGAGGTATATGTGGAGTAAATGTTTAAACGCACTACTGAAAATCACAGTCTGCATTTTAAGAGAATGTGAAATTTAAAAGCCAGCTCACAGATAAAGATGACTACAATGATAATTGTATTATCACACCAGTTATAAGCGCTCACAGCAGTTTGCAGAGGTGTAGTAACGAGTTACATTTACTTCGATACATTTACTTCAGTACATTTTTTGGGTAACTAATACTTTTGGAGTATATTTAAAAATGAGTAATTTTACTCTTACTCAAGTATTTTTCTGTGAAAAAACTGTACTTTTACTTTGTTACTGTGGGCGTCACTCCTCTCGTTACTTCATCTTAATGATATACAAGTTTTTTCCGTTTATTCCAGACTAGCCGTCTACGTTTCTCTCGGCAGTGAACGATGTCCAATCGCATATGATTAATTAATAATCATGATAACATTTTCAAAGGAATAATTGACTATTAGCTGTCTGTGTGTGTGTATATAATACATTTGGCCTATATGTCTAAATAAAAATAGACTATGGATTTTCAGTTTATGTTTTAATGATGACGAGGAGAGACGGATCCAAATGCAAGCTTCTTTATTACATAGTAAATATTCGAGGCAGGCAGGGTCAGCAACAGCAAATCCCACACAGAAAACATTTGGAAAGCTTACAGAGGGGGAAAAACACCACAATGATCGGTGACAAGACAAACACAGGTGGGTCTTTAAATACACAAGATAACAAGACAAGGGGGCGGAGGTACTAATGGGCAGCCATGGCGACAAACAAGGTGGGAGGAGACAAATGTTTATAATAAGAGTCTTGAACAGTGAACAGAGAGACAGACGAACAATGAACATAGCAAGCCAGCCACATAGCAAGGAGTAGCCACGAGGGCAACTCCAATAAAGCTCGTGACAATATGATCCAAAAAAACTAGCTACTAGTACTTGACAAGTTTTTTCATCCGATACTCTTTTACTCTTACTCAAGTAACTATTCTGAGGACTACTTCTACTTGAGTAAATATTTCTGTAAGTTTTTAGGTACTGTACCTACAGTACCTCTGGCAATTTGTCATCTGCTGCTTTTAACAGTCATGCTTTTTTTTTTTTTAAATATGTTGTTGTAAAGTTTTGATGGTTAGTACTTTAAATGTAAAACATTTTTAAAATATACAGTATATATCATTCTCGCCCTTGGTATGATCAGGTCTTAATGCATGTGATTCATATTGATATGTCCTGGTCATATTTCATTCCAAAATTCAAAGAAAAAATGCTATGAAAAAACTTTTTTTGTCTGTTTTGTGTTTTTTTTTTTTTTTTGCATAAATATGGAATGTGTTTGTTTTTTTACACACACACACACACACACTATAAGTCCTCAGCACAATCTGACATGTGCTTAGAAATTGAACTGGAGATTAGGTGCTGGGCGTCCGGTCAGAGGAGAACTGGCCCCAACTAAGCCTGGTTTCACCCAAGGTTTATTCCCCCATTCTCTCACGGATTGGGTTTTGGTTCCTTGCCGCTGTCGCCTCTGGCTTGCTAAGTTGGGGACACCTGATTTCTCGTGATTATCGTCGTTTTGATTACAGAGACTGTCTCTGCGTTTGATAAATAAATAGTTTAATCTCGTCATTATACATTACCATCACTCTGTTCTTCTACTTGATAATGTTCAGTGCTTTGCTACAATCTGTATTGTTCAAAGCGCTTTATAAATAAAAGTGATTGATTGATTGATTGATTTAGGTAGATTGGAAGCCTTTAAATGTCAAATATGTTGATTTTAATAAAACAGTTGTGAAAATGTCACAATACAAAAATGATAGTCCATTTTATTTACTTTATTGTAACAAAATTTGTCAATGCAAATATGGCAATCAATTTTTTTTTTTTTTTGTAAATAATTTGTGGTAAGTGAGATGAAGCCATTGAAAACCCAATGAAAAACAGCGATGAGTATTGCCACATCTCCTGCCTTCCTCTATAGAGTTGTGTTACGTGTGTTGTTAGCTCTGAGAAATTTCAAAGAGTTTAGCTATGGGCATAAACATTGAGCACATCTTTGAGATTCCCATAAACAGATTATTTTTGGCTGTACTTGACTTTTGACTCCTCTGCTCTGGATGTGCCTCAAACGGCATAACAAGATGGAGGTTGCGGTCAAGTGCTGTGAAGTTGTCACTCTTTTGAAGACTGGTGGACATGAACTGTAAGACTGCAGAGGTCAATGAAATCAAATCTTCATGAGCGAGAGACACTAAAGGGACATCAAAGAGAATGGAGACGCTACAGCATTTCTAGCTGTCCAGCATGAAAGATGTGACTGCTTTTTCATCATTGGAATGAAGTGTATGGTTTCCATGTGTTAACGTGCAAATAAAGATAACAGATAAATAACACTTGATCACCTATCGTTGATCATCTTGAATTAAGTTACATGGACTAGCTTATGAGAAGACAGCATAACATGAGTCAAGACGAGGTTCTTTGGAAATCATGGATATATGATCTATGTCTTTGGGTGTGTGTGTGTGCATGTCATGAGAAAAGTCAGTGAAGTTGATTGATTCTGACTGAGGTCCCATTGCGACGTGATGTCTTCTGCCACACATGTGCTTGGGATTTAAAAGCACTTAAACCCGTGTTTCCCTCCAAGTGTAAGGCAATGATCATATTTCTGTCTCATCTCTCCCGTCTCATCTAATCAGTCTCACTTTGTACTTTTCAACCTTACTTTGCCAACAGGGAACAAACTCCACCAACAAAAGATGCGCTTTTAAACAGAAACCGATTCCCTGAAGCTTGAAACCAAACCCTGCTTTCGCATTAATCCTTCCGGGGTCACGCATCAACCTGAGCAACCATGGAAACACAAACCAGACACTATGATTGACAGTGCAGGGGCAAAGTTCAGGGGGCACATCCTTTATGGTCAGTGGAAGCCATTGACAGACCTCCGCTCCACTTATATTTGCTAGCCAGTGTAGTTTGGTGAAAGGAAGTTCTCCATATGGTGGAGGAAATGAGTGGACAACCAAGCACCTATGAAAAGGAAGCTCGTTTGCTGCTCGCTTTCAAATCATATGGTGTGTTTCGTCTGTATAGAATAACACCCAGCATTCAGAAACATGAGCATTAGCCTCAAATATTTTGGCAGATGTTGTGTAATGTTACGTTTTTGAGAGATTCCAGTAATAAAAATGCACTAAAATATGCTTTGATACTTTTACATTTTTTTAGAGGGCCGTATGAAACCTATTTTTTCCCCTCCAAATTAGTTTTAATTTTTTTTCCAAATTCCATTTTTTTCATTTTCATTTCTTTATTTCTTTATTTATTTGTTTGCATAATATATGTGTGTGTTTTGTGTATATTTATTTTGTATATATAAATGTGCGCACACATACAGTATATATATTTTTTTAAATATTTACATGTCGATATTTATATTAATATATTTTATATTCAAAAAAATATATATCATATATTTATTTTTTTATTTTCATATTTATATAAAATGATTATAACAATTTTCTGAAATCTATAGATGCATGTGTGTGTATTTGTATATACATAATTATACACAGCACATATACAAATACTATTTAAACAAAAAACTTTTATTTTGAATATGATTGTGATTAATCATTTGACAGCACTAATATAAATACA
>JAUMHQ010000058.1:14879241-14892399 GCA_032361165.1 Enteromius paludinosus
ATAACTGACGGTGTGTTCATCAGTTTTGTATAAAAGCATTAGAAAATGCAAGTGCATTTATCCGCAGCTGCGATCAGGCGCTTCAGGATAAACAAACACATTGCGCGTGTATCAAGAAACCTTCTACTTAATTCTGAGCTTTTATGGCGTTTCTGTCATGTCCACCAAAGGAAAAAGGATTAACTGTTATTAATTCAGGGGGATTTAAAGATGTTCAGATGTAGTTCAGTGATTCAGGGCTTTATGTGCTGGTCGCTGGCCTAAATCAGAGGGCATCTGTGCCAATGTGAGTATGTCAGCATCTCTGACCATAAACTACTACACTTATTAATCAGCATATTCCTCCAAGATTTTCTACATTGATCAAAAGAAAATTCCCACCAGATCAGCTTTTCTGAAAGATTATGATACTGATAATTCAGCTTTGCCATCACAGGAATTAACTGTATACATTTAAATAAAATTATACAAATATTAAAAAAATGTGCTGTATTTTGGATTAAATAAATGCATATAAATGCCTTACAAAGGATGACAGACTTCAAAACATGAACATATCGCTGTACAATCTCTTATATATGTTACTTGTTTTCCTATTCCAATTCGAAAAGCCTTGTACTCTTTTGTATCCAGCTGACTGAAAATACTATCTCAAAACTGTGGTGACCCACATCAGTAGGTCCTGCATTTCTCATTGTATTTATCTAATCCCAAGTGAATTAAATCTTATGAGTCTTCTTGGATCATTCTTTTCCATCCCCTATAAAAACCCACACAACCCTATTTTTCTTGTTCTAAAACCATCACCTCCATTCCAGTAGAATCCTTCATGTCTTCAGCCCATTTCCTTGGTCACTAGAGCTTTGGATTTTGTGTATTCAGTACATAGTTCAGATTTGGAGCATGTCTCCTCCGAGTTCACCGGGCTAGTCGTCCAAATAGGACCCGTCTGTGGTTTTCTAGGGCGGCGGGTAGGAGTTTGAGGTGGGTTTTATTCAGCCAACTCTGACAGGACGATGGTTACACAACCCTGCTGGCCGCGGGTTGTGAGGAGAGAGGCTCTTTTAGACGGGGGGCCATTTGAAAATGAAACCATTGTTGTTATTCGTGGGACACCTCAGTTTGTAACAGCCATGATTACATCCATATGTGACCACTGCAGGGAAGCTTATACCTTCAGCCCTGGGAAAAAGGAATCCACTGACGCTTAGTCTATTGTTACTGTAAAAAGGATAGTACACTCAGTAAGTAAGTCACTCAGAAAATCAAAAACCCACCACAGACGAAACATTATTAAAACATGCTTTTCTGAGGTGACAAATCGGAAACATGCATGAGCCTTTAGTTAAACTTTCTCTCCCTTTCCTTCAAAACCACAGTGTTGGTTTCTTCAGTTCAGGATCTGGAAAAGATCAGGGACAAGCAGACTATCATCTTTTAAGCTACTTGTTCCAAAGATTGACAGATTGATCCTTTAGGCACAGCACTCTGTCTTTCCATAACTCAAAACAGAAACGATAATGCTAGCCTGCTTAAATTACTAGATTCATTATGGTCTGGTGCTGTTAAAAGAATAATTCACCTAGAAAATGAATAAAAAAAAAAAACATTTTACCAACCCTCGGGTCATCCAAAGTGTAGATGAGTTTGCTTTCTCCTCAGTACAGATTTGGAGAAATGTATCATTACATCATTTGCTCACCACTGGATACCCTTCAGTGAATGGATGCCGTCAAAATGAGTGTCCAAACACCTGATAAAAAACTCCAGCCTATCAATTATATAGTTAATAGTAATGCTAAATTCCTTGGATGGCCTGAGTATATTTCTGTAAATGTTCATTTTTGTGGTAATACTCTTTATTACCAATAAAGTAACGTTGAGTAATTTGTGACAGTTTGTAAATGCAAATCATTACAGTGATTAAACATAGCATGAACAACTGAATAAGCATTCAAAACTAACTGCTCAGAATGCAAATTTCTAATACACACACCGAGAAGGTAAGAAACCATATCTGTCCTCATGAATATGCAGATGTGAATTAAGTAGCCAGCCTTGATGTTCAACGAACTGCTTTTGAAACAGTGTTGCTGAACTAATCTAAACCGTCCTCCAAACACAACAGCTAATTTGTTTACAATCCAGCAGTCTTTTGTCAGCAGCCGGAGATAAAAGCAAAACCTCCCATAGTTGTTCTCAGTGGTTTGTGAGGATAAATTGAGAAGAGGTGTAGAATTTCATAGGAAGTCCACTGAAGTCTCTCCGCTCTTTGCTGTAGGTATATGACTCGCAGGCAAACACAGCTATCTCTTTCCCATTTAAATGCTAATGAACAGTAGGCTGGGGTGCTGAGAGTGGTGGCGGAGGCTGTGCATTTTTAATGTCTTATCTCAAAGGTGAAAGGTAGCAGCTCCTGTGCCGTGACTGAGGGGGAGTACATGATCAGTCATTACAAGCACCTGAGGTGATCTGACCTGCGTGTGTTGGTCTGTTTGAGAAAACATGTACATTCTTACAGGCCTGTCATCAAAGAAATTAGGCAAAACAATGCACAGATATTTATGGAGTCTAAACTTTACATGACTGCGCATGAATAAAAACTGTTAGATAGAAATATATACACCAGGAAAAAAAGCATTGTTTTTGTCATATAGGAAAAATTCCATTTATATAAAACAAGTTTCCCTTTGACCTTCATCTCTGAATTAAAAGGAATTATGTCATTTCCTCCAGTCCATTTCCCCCTTGATTTTAAGTGCTAAGTGTTTTTCCATTCTGCTTTAATGTCTTTGACTGTATCCATCCATTTCCCCAGACGGCTTTAACTACTATCAAAGATAATGTGGGAAGAGTCCATGGATCCCACTGACAATATTCCATACAGTCATATCTGATTCTAACACACTCCATAGAAATCCCAAGACATCTGCCTCGTTCTGAATGTCATTTTAATTCGATCTAAGTTACCCAGTATCTGCTTGTACAATCATGGTATTTGATGATACCCATAAATGAGATTATGAAGTGTCACAAAGAACTGCAGAAAGTCTTTCAGATAATTCCAAAGTACAGTATATTAAGCTAACAGGCCTGCAGCTATAAATCACATGAAAATATAGACGATGGAGTTTTTTTATGAACTTGAGTAGTCAGTTTTGAATACTGAGCAAATACTTTGGGTGTGGGTTAATCGCGCTATTTCTATTTTACGAAATGGATTGGGATATACTCACACACACACAAGCTTGTGCATTGACTGACTGCTGATGCAGAGATAATGAGATGCTTTACTGTGCTGCGAGTGGTAATTGCCTTGGCTGGGTGTGTGAAAATCAAGGCCATTCTGTGTCTCCGTGTCATTGTCATCCTGGATCACACCTGTTATCTGTCTGCTTGAGCCGAATGCAACCAGACACTTACAGTTCACACACTCTCACTTACAGTACACGGCTTAATCGTTTCTTTTTAATTCTGTCATATTCAAGGATATTGTTGTGTGCTACATTTGCTGAGGCGTTTAAAATCCAGGCACAGTGAGTCATTTTGGCTATCTAGACTTTAGACTTGCTGTCCTTTTTCTCTAGTGCACAAACACACACTGGCACAGAATGACATGCTTCGCTAGCAGACAGTCAGGTGTTGAAAGGAAAAAATCGCTCTCTTATCTGCCGATCTTCATCTGTGCTTCTTCAATGGCCTCATCAGACAGCGAGAGAGTGTTTGCACACACATTCCAACTTCAAAGAAAATACTTGCAGAGATTTATCAGCCATCACAGAAAAAAGGACTGATTTTAACTCAGCTCATACTACATACATTTCTTTGTTTTAAAAAGCAGGGTCATTTTTATGTAGTTTTACTAACTCTTTTGCTAATCCCAATATTTTGCAAGGATTGTTGCATGTAAAATAATATAGATAATGAAGCATTCATGCCTTTTGTCTTTGAGAAATAGTGTTCAATTTGATATTAAGAAACAAACTCAAGATGCAGAGGAGTTTCTTCAAAAAGAAGAAGATGATTTTGTTTACTTGGAACAGATTTAATGAAAAGCATTGCATCACAAATGCTTCACTACAGTGAATGGGTGCCATCAGAATGAGAGTCCAAACAGCTGATTAAACACAATAATCCATAAATAATCAATAGAGCTCAAAAACTGCTTGTTTGTAAAGAGCAAGAAATATGCACATTTTAAACACCATTTATGAATGAAGATATTCCAAAACTGCTCTAAACAAATATGTCTGTGGATTTTGAAGTGAGAGGATAACAGGTGACTTACTTTCATTGGAGGAAGCATTATTATGGATTATAAATCATATTTTGGACAGATGCAACGGTTTAAAAATGGCTTAACGTTTATGGATTTGTTTCTAAGAAACATGTTTTTCACTTCACAAAATGTAAATTGATAGACTGGAGTAAAGTTTTTTATCAGATGTTTGGACTCTAGTTCTGATGGCACCCATTCACTGCAGAGGTCCATTGATGAGCAAGTGATGCAATAAATGACTTTCTCCAAATCTGTTCTGAAACAAACTCATCTGTATCTTAGACAGCCTGAAAGTAAATTTTGGCATTTGTTCATTTTTGGTTGAACTATTCCTTTAATTTGGAGACCGGCAAGTGCTTTGAAAATGCAACATTAGAAAGTAAAATGTGACTTTGTGAACACCAATAAAGACAGACTGTATATAGACAGTTGTATTGGGTCAGAGCATTGCAACATTGACTTTCCACTCTAAATTACTCTTATTTCACTTTATTTTTATTACACACACACACAAAAGTACTAAAACAGTAAAATAAATAAAATGTAATTCACAAATCTGTCACTGAGCATTTTAATTAAAGGTTTGTATATATTGTGGCTTGGATGTGTTTCGCAATTCATCCATTTATTTGATGAATAGCCCTGACTGGCATGTCTGTGGTTAGGCAATAGCTATTTTGTGCAAACTTGGTCTAACATCAGGTTGTGCTGCTTTTGCACAAATACTCGTACACACAAGCGTGCTTGCAAAATCAATATTGCGCTGTGACTCCAAGTTCTGCAGTGTTCATAGGAAACGCACAGAGGTGCTTTACTGGGAGTGCATGATGCATTAAAATCAACAAATCATGCTGTGCTTTATTCTGCTTTTACAGAAAAGTCACAACAAATCTCATATAATCCTTATGTGTTTTGCACCGACATGCCATTCTCACTACTCCTCTCTCCTCAGGGCGGATTTCATGCTTTACAGAATTGTTTTCTAAAATGGCATGAAATAAAGTTGCAAAAGAATAAATAAATAAAAATCACTTGTGGACTGAGCGAGCGAGTTTCACTGTACTGGATAACAGCAAATGCATCTGTTTGTCATCACGCACTGTGAAATGTTCTTGATCCATGAAGTTGTCGACAATAGTTCGATTTGTATGTAAGGCGATCCAATCATGTTTATAATACTGAAGTGTGTTGCTAATCCGAATCCCTGAACTTGTGCTACAAAAGACTTGTGATTTTGGGTTTTGTGATCTAATGAAATCAACATTTCATCCAGTAAAAGTATAAGTAAAAGGACACACACTTGAATAAAATGGCAACATACAACATCAGTTAGCATGACCTAAATGTTTTAAAATCTATGATGTACCAAGAATATTGGTCTGTTTATAATGATTTGTTTTAGTATGGTTAATAGCTGACACCCAGCAAAATATCCATCTACTTTGCACACTTCAAAATCAGGTCTAATGATTTATGAATACTGTGTTTTTTAATATCACACGTTTTTTGCATGCAATAGAGTTGCAGGCAGGGCCCATGGTAATGGTGAAACAAGCTTTTTTGTGATTTCTTTACATGCAAACTGTGTTTTTCCATCAACATTTAGTTATGTTTAGGTCATCTGGCACTTTAGTATCAGAAAAACAAAACGTTTTTATTAATCTATAATTATAGACACATTGTTTGCTTTATTTTAAGAGCAATACACTGAAAAAGTAGTATTTTATCTTCAAATAACCGCGTGCCACTGTTGTGAAGGTGTGTGGCGCGTGGGCGTCGCCCAGGGTGAATGATGAGTGAGAGCGCAGTCGTTCGCGTGTGGTTTAGTAAAGATAAGTACTGCACCCCTATTACTAACATGTCCTGTGTTTTTGTTTTGATTTCGCCGCATGTATTTGCAATGCCTAATTGCCTTGAAAACATAAATGGGTGTTACTTTTAAGGTAAGTCTCCGCCCAGGGGGAGTAGCAGCGCTCCATCCACCTGCCAGACTACTTCAGCAGCAGACAGTCAGTGGACCTGAAGCGCGCTCGCTGCTGCTGCTGCGTGGACAGAAATACACGAGACGCGTTGAAAAACTACGGGAGAGAGGAGATACGCGCACTTCGTTTGAGCTGCCACGGAATCACAGTCTCGTAAATTAGTTTAAAGGAACTACTACTTTGAGGACACGTGTATGCAGTTACTTTTGACTGGACGTGGTGTTTTGGTTTCTTTGCGTTTTCTTTGCGCTGGATTGCAAATGATTTGTACACCGGGACACACGGAATCGTTTGTGACGGACGTCTTGTAGGTTAGTTCTGCATTCATTTAAATGTATTTTATTGTTAGCATGTTTTTATGCTTCACGTCACGTACAACATCACAAATACTTGTTTGTTCAGAAGATCAGATCAGTTATTATCCAAATGTTTTTATACCCAATTTTTTAAGAGGATCAGTCCATTACACGGCAGTTAAATCCGATGAAATCGGATCATTTGAACGATTTATTGAGAGATTTTTGCGGGAAAAGGGTATGTCACTGGTATTGATAATTGAAGTTCATTTATAGGGTTACAATTCTTACAATTATTAATATTTAATTGGAATAAAAAAGCAGTAGTTGTGACTAATACTTCACTGGGTTTTCTTGTCTTTTTTTTCATTTAAAAAAAGTCATTAAAATAATTATTTTGTTTTCGTGATTATTATTATTTGTCAACACACATAACCGTTGTACTACAACAATAACAATATGTGCATTATGAATATTTTAATAATAATCAGTTATGACTAAGTGGAAGGGTTCCACAAAGAATTTGAAACATAATGTTACCATTTATTTGTAGACTATCAATAACTACGAAGCGTGTAAATTTCTGTCAAGATTACACTCAGACTGGGACTTATCATCTGTCTCTATTACCAGTACTCGTTTTCTTCCATTCAATCAAAAGATAAGTGAAATCTCAATCATGAATCCGTCTCCCTCCCTCCCATCCTATGCAGGACCGAATAAATCTCTTGTGGGTCTTTGGATAAAGTGATCATGCAGGGAGCCCGGACTTTGCTGCTGGGGACCCTTCTGGTGTCTGTGTTCTCAGCTGTCTCGGTCCACAGCAGCCCTTTGTCTTCCCTGCCACCCGCTTCTGCTCCACGAGTCTTCCTGTCCTTCAAAGGTAAGATGCATTTCTGTTGTAGATGCTGTGTGTCACACTGTTGCTCTGTGGATGACATTCAGTAATTAAAATAGAAATATAGCTGATATGATGTGGATTGCATGAGAAACATGCATTATTATATTTGTCCTCAGTGTTTCCAGGAAACCAGTGTCTCATTATTTTAACTTTCAGTGCATATGCTTCTACTGTAATAATAGGAAATAGGCTTTTTATTGTATTGTGGGAATCTCTTCAGCTTTTTGCTGAGCAAGCTACTTGCTTAAGGTTACCTGTCTGTTCACCTTTCTAATTTAAGGAGTTTTTACAGTCTGCTGCCTAAAACTAATTTTCCTTTCTGTTGCCTCTTATTGTGTTTCTTTAATTGGTTTTTCAAACACTCTTTGGGATTGGGATTGAGCATGTCTACAAGCAAAGACCTAAATTCAGAATTTGCGCTACACTCTGTGACTGTGGGTTTAACCCTTGCTGGGGGAATTGGATTTCATGTTGGGTCGGTTGGGGTTTGTGCACGGCTCTTGGTTGGCTAAGCAATGCAATTAATTTTTAGTTCTGAAACAGTATTTCCCTTGGGATTCTCTGCACTGTTATCTATGTTCTTGGTAGTAGCCCATTTTCAAGGACTATGCATCCATGAGTTCTTATAATAGTGCAGTTTTATTGTAATTTTATTCTCTGGAATTGCAGCTTAAACTACATGTTTACAATATTTTCTCCAAAATGAAATACTGATACTGTATGCAATATTGGACTGGTTTGTTTCCCAGGACCTTTATGTCCAATCATAGTGTACTTCTGTCAGTCAACACTGACACTGACCACTCTTTACTGCCAAGATATACACAGGAGACATACTACATGCATGCGCTGGATGGGATATTCCAGCTTACGATATGACAAAAAATATGATCTGTGAGTTTCTGGAGATTATCAAAACACTGTAGATGAAATAAAAGATCTAGTCTGCTTTATGTAGGATGTGGTGAAAGCCCTTTGGATGGATTTAAAGTTTTTAGTTCTGGTTACTTCTGCATGCTTCTCTGTCCAGCAGCCTTGATTAAACACTTGAATCATGTTCCTCCCTTGAGAGCGAACGTCTTGTGAAGAAGGCTACATTTGTTTTGGGCTTTAACTCACTAAGCATTCTGTTCTCTCCCACAAACAGCTTCAAGCTTAGTGGAATCTTGTTTTGGTTTTGTACTTAGATGTGCCATTAGAAAATCATTATGACTGCTAACCAAAATCCAGGCTAACGCTATAATTGCTTGCCTCTGTGCCTTTTCTCTTTGAGACACACAGGACATCCTGTTTTACATCCCTCTCAGTTACTTAAATGTGACTGTTTGAGCCATGAGGTCATCATACGTTCACTGTTGTAACAGGGTTATGCACCATTCAGAATTACACAGAATTTAGCCTTATGAACTGAAAGGGAATGGGTTCTTTATTTCTGAATTTGGAACAACCCTGCATTGTAATATGTTGTTAAAATGCTAATGTGCTTAATATAGTATTGGTTTTAATTTCATGCATGGAGTGTAATGATTCTATTTTGCTTGAGGTCCGATTTAAGAAAAACAGCGTAAAGAAAGAAATTGAATACCTTTTAAGTGATCCTCCCTGGGGGGATCCAGGTATAATTCACTAGTACATCCCTCATACACGCAAGCTTGAACACAAGCAGAAATGCACCCACTCACACACATTGACTGTGGTTCACCAAGATCTCCCTTTTTCTAATAGATTGTTATTCTCCAGTTTGAGCATGTAGAGAGGGAGGGCAGGGAACTCAGCCAGACAGAGTCAGTTTTCGGCTCTGAGGGAGGACTTGGCTGCTGTTAGCGGTGTCGGTGAGTTAAGAGAGCAGATACTGGTGTCTTCTTGTGCCCTTACGCATTTCAGACAGTCCAAACCACAAGAACATCCCTGGAAGCCCAATCATGTGTGAAGTTTGAGGTCTAGGCCTCTGCAGACATGACTTATTACAAGTTCAAACTCTTTTCTAAGGCTGTGTTCTTGTCTTTTCCCTTTTCATGGGAGTAACTTTAATGTATTACATTTGCCCTTCTCTTTCACATGCACCCACTGCTTTTCAAATCCGCTCTTTCCCGTGTATCTCTGCAAGCATGGGATTTACATGCTAAAAGGTAGCCCAAAGGATTTATGAGTCACATGACAACCTAAGTTCATTTCTTTGCATATGAGCCCTCACATAACTCCTCGTTTTTGGACATGACAGTAGATTTATGGGCATGTTTATGCTTATTATATCACTTTACAGTGGTTAGGAGAACCCGGGGATGATTCAGTGAGGAATGCTTGTGTGAATTGGTATGTGTGTGTTTGGAAATGGTGGCACGGGTGTTGTTTGTGCACACTGTTTTAATTTAAATTCCATCAGTAAATTCTCTGAGGGGCAGAGCGCTTATTGCTCAATTTAGGCAAATGTTCGCAGACAAAGAACACTTTAAAGTAAGTATCTCAAGGTGCATCACAACTACAGTGTGGTTCTGATGGCAGTGCATAAATTATCGCAATTAAATAAGGCATTTGAAGTAGTGTGCTTCATTTTCCTTTGCTGTTCCTGTTAACACCTGGGTAACGTTCTTTAAAAAAAACACTGAAGCAGTGATTGGCGATTAGTCTGGATGAGAGTTAAAGCTCATTGTCTCTGGTTTGAGAGCTTTAGGAGTTATCATATTTAAAGGTAAAGACTCTATCTTTTCCATATAGATCCACGACCCAGAATTTTTTTTTCAAATGATATGCGTATGATGCCCCACTCCAGGGCTTCCAGTCTAATAATGAAAAAATGTAGTAGCATCAGAGCAAACTGAACTGTGAGTTTCTTCAGTGTTAGAGTCGCATCAGAGAGGTCAGTAGTTGTGTTTTTATTTTTTATTATTTAATTAGCATTAACTGAACAATATATGACGGCAAAGAAAGAAAGAAGTGACTATAACCTTACAGTGTACACAGTACTGTTCTATTCATTTGCATACATAGGAATAGAACACAAAAGCTAGTGTGACTGCCATTGTAATAAAGAAATATGAAAATGACAAATTAATGTTTTATGTGTTTTTATAGGTTAAGATTTAAGGTTTTATGCTTGTTGGAAAGTGTGTATTAGAAGGTGTGAATTTGTTGTCTCACTATGTGCTGGCAGAATAACATCAAAGGTATATCCTGTGAACTCGCTTAGATGCTTGATGTTTTGAAGTGTCATAAAATATCATGGTTCTGTAGGTGATGAATGATGGTAAACCAAACCTGGCCCATCTGCATTTCTTTTTATACTGTATTTGCTTATCAGTACTACCAAATATCTAATACCCATAATAAGGTAGTTTGTTGAAAATTGTCTAGATGTTTTAAAAATATACTCTGACCTGGGCAAAGTATGTGTGTGTGTCTGTGTTCATTTGTCTGTGCTGTAGGCTTTCTTCAAACAAGCCCTAATAACAGCCTATTTGAGGGTGCCAGAGCCTGAGGTTATGACCCCAAAAAACAGAAGCAGGTCATTGTCAGGGTGATTCGTCCTTGCTGTGTGGGAAAGACTGAACAAATTCCTGCTACAAATACTTACTAATCTGCAGCCCCATTTAAAAGCATTTAACTCAATTCTAGCTGTTCATTTCATTATTTCTGAGCAACACCTGGATGCAAAAAAAAACCTGTTATACAAATATATCCAAACACCTAATTAGACCACTACAGTGCAGCATTGAGAACATTATCTTACATACAGCTACTGAAAACATTTTTCGTTACAGCTTCCAAAATCATTTTGTATTTCTAGAACGTTTTCCAATTAACATCTCATCACATTTTAGAATTCACTGGCTTTCTCTTGTTAGTTCAGAATATATTGTGTGGCTATGGGTGAAGCATAGTGGCTATTCTTTAAAAAGCATTTTTTTCTGTTCCCTTTTAACAATTCCCATTTAGTATGTATGTATATTAGTTAGGCCTCAAGCATGATATCTGTAAGTCTTGCCAGAAGATAAACAAAAGGGAATGAAAAGGAATGTGCTTTCTCTAATTGCTGCACACAATGAACAAGAAAGAAATAACATTCATGTTATGACTGATAAGGTTAAGCTAATGCATCAATCTGCTTAATTTTGTAAAAACAACAAATAAAACGATGCAAATTAAATAGGACAATGTTGTTTTAAATGCTACAGGTGAATTCAGGCATCACAACATTTTTAATGCAAAGTATAAAAACTGAATATTCTTTCTGAGATTTGCTAAAGATTATATTTAAAATATTATTTTAAAAGATGAACTTTAACTGAGTGTTAGATGGTGAGAGAGAAAGAGTAAGAAAGAACGAAAGCAAGAAAAAGAAGTCTTTATAACCTTACACTATAACACTTATTCTACACTCAATACTTTCCACTCATGACATGATTAGGTTTATCCTTCATGTTGTCTTTACCTGGGTTCTAACTGGGTCAATTGCGACACTAGAGACTTCACTAAGTGCTTTCCTCTGACAATGCACACAGATACAGAGAGAATGAGAAAGCATATGTGTGAGAGTGAAAGAGAGAGCCCGGGAGCAATCACTGTCTCTCTGAAAGATGAACCTCCTTCAACCTGCCAAGATATGCCTAGGAGATCTGCTCAGACAGCAGGTGAGACACTGTCTCTTTCAGTCGCACACTAGAGAGACACTAACTTACAGCTGCATAGAGACTGTAGTGCCATTCATTTACAATTATTACTTCAGCGTCCAGCTTACCTGTGGGGCTGATGGGAAAGTATTTGAAAAGGCCCTACCCTCTTTTGGCTTTCTCGTTGGCGTCCTGAATCAATTTTCTCCTGATGAACCAAAAAAAATGTGTGTCTTCGGGTAACATTGAGGTTTTCCAATTTTAGCTGAAACGTGCAGGCTCAGTCAAGCTCTTGCTTTATAAGTGAAACCGCTGCAACGTATCAGTATGGTATTAAAAAGCAAAAAGCGATGGGAATCATCAAAAATGCATTATTCTGAGCTGCTCCCATGAGGCTTTCCCTAATGGAGCTCTTGGCAGAGTAATAAACTTAACCTCTTGACCCTACACTGAGTTTCAGCTTCATAAGAATCACTTAGAAAAGGCTGCATGGGACGTAGACAGGCGTGGGCTCGGAAAGGAAGGCCTGTTCTTTGTTCTTTATTCTTTGTTGTGTTTGTTTTCGCCAAGGGTGCTGTGGTCATGTGCTGTATTAACTGAATTATGGCGTCTTAGCCTTACGGATAATAATGTTTTCTTTCAAGTATCTCGGCTGTGCTGCGTTTTGTTGTGTTATTTTAGACCAAACACATTGGTATGTTATGCCAGGGTGCAGCAAATGCTGTCTCAGGGCTGTTTGTGTCAAGCTGGCGGTGCATCCCAGCATCCTGTGCTGCGGCGCTGGATCTAAACTGTCACAGCGAGAGGAGAGTGGAGGTGACAGCAGCAGGGCTAAATATAGAGACCCTGCACTCCTACACCCTCTCTCTTACTTTCTCTTCTCTGTCTTCCTCTTTTTGTCACTAACAAACATACTACAAAAGTACCCCGGTGTGACATTTATTTAGATTTGTTCCATGGCACATGGGGCATCACATACTGAACCATGTACTATCTTGATCAATTTAGCAAGTTGTTGTTTTTTTTTACTATAGCAGTATAATGTATTTTGGACACTGTACCATGTTCTTTAACCTCCCTTTACCTTATATAT
>JAUMHQ010000058.1:14892411-14965617 GCA_032361165.1 Enteromius paludinosus
TATATATATATTAATTTTTTTTTTTTTTTTTTTTTTTTTTTTGTATCATTTGGCATGATTCTAAATCTTAAATTGTTTTTTGTATTTACTCTAAATTTGAATTGAATTGCTTCAGAGGAATCATAATTTTGTCCAACATCATTGTTACTAGAAGAAATTATATATAATATGGTCACTTTTTAGTTTAGGGACTAATTCTCACGTTTATCTCAATAAACTTCTAATTTGCTGTTGGAGTAAGGTAGTTGTAAAGGTTAGCTATGACAATTAAGGGATGTAAAATATGCTTATGTAGAATAAAGCATTAATAGACTGCTAAAACAATAGTAATATGCACGCTAATAATAAGAAAGTTCCTAACAAGATGCTAGTTCATAGTGAGAATTGGTCCTTAAACTGAAGTGTTAAATGTGCATTTATATATTTTTATAGCCCCTATATGGACTTACCATGGTATATGAGTTTTACCCTCAATCTACCATGTTACTGCCAGTCTAAATCATTCTGCCCATCCTTTTGGATCTCTCTTCTTGTATTTTGTACTGTTTTGCAATAATTACCAGTTCTTTAATTTCATTACTGTCTCTTGGTTGTCTTCCTTAGCTTCTTTTTTCTGTTCTATATTTTCATCCTCCTCGCTCCCAGGGGAGGTGTCTAACATGTCACTCCCTGAAGGAGTGTGGAAGCGCTCCCATGAGACAAGAAAGAGTGCAGACATTCATTGAGTGAGGTCTGGGTCACAGCTCCTCAAATGAGTCACTCATTGGGTTAGCTGTGGGTGTGCATGTGACAGAGAAACATTCATTTGGAGAAAACTATCATGGACGCAAGGAGACTGTGCATCATACTCTTTATTTTTATAATATGTTATGTTTTATCGGGACCAGTTGTGAAAAAAGTGGTCTTCATCTGCATGCATGTTAAGCCATGATGCATATGATTTTTAGAAAAAAGCATGAATGTTTAAAAGAGCAATCTTTCTCTGCAGACAAAGATATTTTGTCTGTCATCAGTTTTTTTTTGTGTTATCTCTTCTTGTAAAACACAGCCATATTCACAGCGCTCACACACTCTTGTCTTGTCTTGTAACACTCATCTGCAGCCTGTGTGTTTTATCATTGCCTTTCTCATTGTTAATCAGCAGTCGGTTCTGACACTATCACTCCCCTCATGTTCTATTTTCTATCTGTCTGCAGCTCCTCATCTCTGATACACTGTTTGCTTCAAAGGCATTTAAAAACGTCAGGAGTGTAGATGGCTGCCTTGTTAAAAAACCGCCTCAGAACCAAAGGTTATCCGGTTTGGGTAAATGGTTGCACTGTCAGCCGGTTTGATGTGTTTCTTTCTGGAGTGTAACACATGGGTTTCTGTAACCTAATGCAGAAACTCATGCAGAGTATCAAAACATTTTCTATTACTGTTGGAGAGCAGTTTTGGGAAAAAGAGGCAAATCTTCTCACTTGTCACATTGAGAAACAGGCAGGGTTGGTATTCTGCACTGATGTAAGACAAAGATGCTCTGTTTGTAAGCTGTGTGTGTCTCTTAGAACTCTCCCATGCTGACTGTGTTTTGTGAGGACAGATGGAAATGTGTCAGACAGAATGAAAATAACCTGATATATGTTTCTTGACTTCACTCCTTTAAAAAGCGATGGGAAATTTTAGACTACAAATAACAAGATTCAAGCTGCGTTCAGCTTTAGTAGGGCTTTATCTATATATACACATATATTACTTGACAAATCTGTTGCAAACATAGGTTACTATGTAAATTGATTTGTAAAAAGTTTAAATGAGGTAACATTTTCTGCATAAAATGTACACTGTTTTTTTTTTAATAAACAATGCTGTAAAAACTACTATTATTTCTTTAACGTTTTTATATATCCTACAAAGTCATTTATTTCTGTATAGATAATGATGATTTCTCTGCAAAGTCACATGATCCTTCAGAAGTCTTGTCCTCAAGAAACAGTTCTTATTAATATCACTGTTGAAAACAGTTGAGCTGCCTTATATTTTTGTTAAAACCATGACTGATTCTTTAATTAACATACATTTATGTATTGTTTAGACAGTAACAAATGTGTTAGTTCTTACTTGTTTTATTGATTTCTTAACGTAAGTTTAGTTTTAGATGTTGCCGTTTGTTTAGTGACAGTAAAATGAAGTGGCATGAGCAGACTGGTGAGAGAAAGTCTCTGTTCTCTCCCAGACCTTAATTGCTCAGAGAATATCCATGTTGTCTCGTCCTTTTGTGGTCTTTTGCCACAAATGAAGAATGAAAAAGACTGTGTGGTCCACTGTGAGTTGATTCAGTAAGACACACCAGCATTCAGGTCTGTTTATAATGAGAGGTTACAATGGGCTTTGTTACCAGGCAGCTTCACTGAACCCCAGACCTGGACCCCCATGACACTTCTGTGCAGTCAGGGGAGTTACTGAGATGCTGGGTAACAGTGTGAGAGATGGAGACAGGGGAGACACATGTGAAGGCAAATATGGTCAACAGCATCAGATAAAGTAATGAAGGATAGTTATAAATAATGATTCTTACAGGAATAGTGCACCACAAAATGAATAAATTATACGCTACCATTCAAATTTTGGGGCTGGTAAGGTTTTAATGTTGAGCTTTCCAAGGCTGTATTTATTACTGTATAAAAATATAGTAAAGCAGTAATATTGTGAAATATTATTATAATATAAACATATTACAATATAAATATATAACTGTTTAGCATTTTCTTTAGTGTCGCATGATATAATATATTCTAATATACCAATTTAATGCTTAAAAATATGATTATATGCTTAATGTTTTTTAAAAAAAATTGTATCTATTGTCTCTCTTATTTTTTCTTTAGTGTTGCATGAAAAATTTATTTATATATTTTTTGTTCCATATTTGAGTCAAATGCACCTTTTAAGGTCAGAATGTTTCTTTTAAGAGCAAAACTGGGCATGAAGATGAGAGCAGGAGAGTGGGTTACTAATAATCTGCCTCAAAAAAAAAATGTGTGTGTGTGTGTGTGTATGACAATACATGTGTGTGTCTCTGTTCATGCACCATTTTCCTTCCATCAGCAAAGACAACATCTTTCCCTTGTGTATGTACTGGTTTGGTTGCCATGGCAGCATTTCTTTTGTTATACCTGTCACCGTAATGGCACATTTCACCTGTTATTTGATAGCTTAAATTATAAAAAATTCACCCGTTGATCTAACCAAATAGAGGAGGTTCTTTTTTATAGTATATCCATGGGAGTGAAAACACATAAAACCATTTCATTCTTGGATGACAACAGTGAGAAGATGAGTTGTTACATTCCCCAACATACACACAAACCAACAGAGAAAGAGAGAGATTCTGCCTCCAGATGTGGTTTGGGTGTGGGAGTTACAGCCTGGAGGTTACCAGACATGCTTGACCTTAGGGGGTGCGTGAGGTCAAGGGCGCCTCTCCCTTCATGTTGTTTTAGACTGCCACCATTTATTACCATCTGTCAGTCAGGCATGGACTTTAATTCCACGGCAGTACTTAGACTCAGACATTGACCTGTGCTGACACACCAAAGCATCATGATGGAGAAAACACAGAGGGAGCCAGCCAATCAGGTCGCAGGGATGCCACTGGATAGAGAGAACAGAATGGGAATTCACAACAGGGGGTTATTGGGTGGTAAAAGTGAAAATGTGTCCATCATTGACTAGCTGGCATTTGTCCATCATGTTAGAGGACAGAGAAGGACAGAAAAGAGAACGAGACAAAAAAAAAAAAACCAACAGCAACCTTTGTTTATCCTCAAAATAGAAGTGTATTTATGTATTTAAATCAGGTTATACAGCTGGATGGATAGTTTAATACATGCAATTTGTAATGGTTTTGAAGTCAAGGTTTCAAAGGCTGTCTTTACTTTAGCAAAAATACGGAAAAACTATAACATTGAAATATTGCATGAAACATTTTTGCTGCTTAATATTTTTGTGGAAACCATAACGCATTACATAATTTTGAAGGAAGATTACAAAAATGTAAAAGAAATGAATACTTTTCAGCAAGAGTGCATAATAAATTTTTTGATATACAGTAAGTGAATCTTAATGTTCACTTTATGTGTTTTTGCTGCACTAAGCTTTAAACAAAAAAAAAAATTATAATTCATTGCAAAAAATCTTCAATGCATAACCACACATGGTGTTTGAATCAATGTTTTTGAAATAATCAGAGTAAGTGATTCAGTTACCCACTTAGGGTTGGGCGATGTCGACCAATTTGGCATCGTACGATGTCTAATGTGAAACATCGCGATGGTCGCGTGCGAGTGCTTGAATTGCGCGTGGGTTTGAAATGAGCTCGCGGGCCCCATTTCTTTGCATGTACATCTGTTTTCCTCCCACGGAAATAATTTACCGCACTCGCCAGCATCAATGGTGTGCTCGCTTATTAAAGGCATAGATTTGCCGCCATAGATTAAGTGTGTTTTTCGCAAGCTGGTTGCTGCTGCTGTGGCGGGGCAGAGGATTGCGATTCCGGTGTTGTGCCGAATTTTGACTCCCTGCCGAATTATGAGTCCCCTCATTGAAATCAATAGTAATCATAACCCCATCCCTAATCCTAACCCCTCCCCCACATCTAACACTAAACCTCCCAATATTAGGGGAGTCATAATCTGGCAGGGGGTCAAAATTCGGCACTACACCGGCTCAGCATCATGATGTCTATCGGCCATCGGCAATGGACGATGGCATCGTCTATCGACCCAACCCTAGACTCGCTCTTACAAAGTCACTTGTTTCAATCCTAAATGAATCAGCAACTTGATCCAGTGAATCAGTTTGAATGAATGACACTCATAAAGATGATGCCTCTGATTTCCTTTTTGATCGAATTCTCTGAATAACAAGCAATATATGAAGTCTATTTACAAAAATGGATAACTCTGTTTAAATCATGTTTTGTTTGTTTTTTTCATGGTATCATGTTTTTATTGTGTTTTATTGTCATGGTAAGCTGCATTTGGCTGCTTTGTATTCTAATCAAAATAACCCAACTGCAGTTTGATAATTGGAATGTTATCTGACATCACGGCTGTACATTGGCACCTCCATGAAACTAGCAGGGGGTTTGGTGGAAAAATGCTGATGTTACCACATTGCTGTTTACTGGTCCTGGCGTCATTTAAGTAATAAGAGAGAATTGTAAACCTGATTTCACTGTGCTTGTTAAATGTTGATGTAGTGTTTTCTAAAGTATATACAAGTTAGAGCAAATTACATACCTGACAATTTAATAATAGGGTAGATAAGAGGCAACAATCATAATCACTGGAAGCACACTGGCAATCTACTCTTATGTTTAATTCAGTAAGAGGATGCATCTGTGCGTGTCTGTGCATCTCTCAGGTAAGTTTTTCCTCCAGATGTTCCTCGTCATTTTAGAGGAATGCCACATGTGGGCTGGAGAGTTAGATGGGTGGGAAAGATGGAGTAGTGGTTCTCCGCCAAATTCAGCTGGAGTCAAAAGTGACTTTAGATGCTGTGTAGATTATGTATGTGTGTTTATGAATGTCTAAGATGAGACTGGAATCGTTTGTGATGTTTTGTGGTGGCAGCAAGCTGTTTGCTTATTTTGTGTGATGAAGTGATCTCATGCTCATTAAAGGCAAAGTTTCTTCTGGAGGTCAATGAGATGATGCCTCAGACGCTCCTCTATTTTTGTGCTTTTGAAGCAAAGGGCTGTGAATGTAGACACCCCTAAGGCTGCATTGGCTCTTCTAGACTTGGCCGCTGTTTCTGTCTGTCTTTCTATGTCTCTTCTCTTCTTTTTGTCCCCTGCTGTCTCATTCCTCTTTCTTTATGACTCCCTTGTTGCTTTTAGTATTTACCTTACGAAACAAATAGCTTCAACATTTATAATTTTTCCTCCTTTTATTTTATCCCTGGGTGTTTTCTTGAATATAAAAATCAGAAGCAATGTTCACTTATTGATAATTACTTTGAAACTATGTTCTTTTATTTATATATATATATATATATATATATATATATACATAAAGTGATTTTTTTTACTTGCATATTCATTTCTTTATTTCTTTATGTAACATTACAAATAAGTGTTTTTAATAGACATTTAACTAATGTTAAATATGCAAACACATAAAAGTTTTTGTATTTTATATGTAGATCTATTAGGTAGAATTGTGTTCAACAGCACATTAGTTTTGATATCACATTTTCTTTAATTAACAAAATCTTTATGTTTGTTTTGGACATTAGTGCTGTAGTGCATTGTGTGAGATAATATGGTGTACTGTTCATACATATTGCACAATACATATTTTAATCATGAACACGATATCTGCTTCTCTTGATTTAATTCATAATTGTCTGCTTGTTGTAAACATTCCATTTTAATTAGATTTTTAATTTTAATTCGCTGTTATCTAGGATTGGTTACAAGCTTCAAGCTTTTGTGTTTGTGGTTGCCAGATAGTTTAAACGCTCCAATCAGAGCAGTGGTTAATTAAGCTTCCCGACCTGGCAACCATGCACACACTCTCTCTCAACATTATGGAAAAGCTCTGATGAGCTAAAGACACCGGCAAACATATCATTTGGAGTTTAGCAGATCTCTATTGCGATCTGATTAATCAAAGGTGCAATGCAATCTTTTTTTGTTGTTTGTTCTTTCGAGCAAAATATATGATTAACAATTTAACCATTATCAGCTGCCCTACCACCACTGTATGAAGTGCTATCCTGGCCCAATTCAAAGGCTCATGACTGATTATTGTTCTATTTTCCTCTATAAACTGTGTAACTTTGAACTTTACACACACATCACCAGTGATTCACCCATGAGGTCTTGGGGTAAGGTCAGTTTCTGTCCATAAACAGGTGCACGCTTACAAAAAAATCCAGATGAAACATTGACTGACGTGCTGATATTGCTATAGTGAAATATTGCAGGCTACAATTGCTCAGGCAATTCAGTTTTTAATGAAAAAAGACTGTCCCACTGCTTCTTGCGTAAGATGGGAATACTCTGCACTCTTTAAATCCCAGACTTAAGCTCTTATCACATTTGGATATAAATTGATGTTGACATGTGAGTTCTTTTTAAAACAGAAGACCATAATAGATCAAAAAAAAGATATTAGGACTTAAAACAACACAAAGTGTGAGCTATCAAATAATTCCATTCAGATCTGTGTTATTTAACTGTTTAAAACCGGTTTCTCAAAGCGAATACAGGTTCTTAAAGCAAATGTTTTACAACAATTAATTTGATCTATATACAGTTATTTTGATGGAAATGTAACTTTCTGTGTCTGAAAATAAATTTATATCAGGCTACTATTTAACAGTCTTTTACGAAAACTCTAAAATAACATAGAAGGTCAGCGTAGACACATATAATCAATTTGCAGCTGTTTTTACTGATAAACTATTAACACTTAAGGGCCCGGTTTCACAAACGGGACTTAGCTTAAGCCTGGACTAGGCATTGGTTTAATTAAGATATTTAAGCAACTTTTACAAAAATGCCTTATAAGAAGATATTACAGGAGTGCATCGTAACATAGAACAATGACACTGACATGTTTTAAGATATGTCAGTGCAAGATATTTTCATCTGAGACAGCTCAAACATGCAAATTATTCTAGGACTAGCTTAAGCCTTGTCTGTGAAGCTGGGGGAAGGAGTCGTACTGCACAAACCTGAGTCACTTAGTATGAGACCTCACGATTTTAAATAGTTCTCACTGGATTAGTTTGACATTACCCCTTCAACATTAGACAGCAGATGAAAGTACAAAGTTCTGAGAAGCATGTCAAATATTTCTGCCAGAGGAAGTAACGAGTCTTTTGGGATGGAGCCTGACAAGAGATTTTATTAATTGTGGTCTGATTTCGTTCAGTACTTGGACAGGATATTGGATCATATTTTCACCTCTAAAGACTTTCAGAGCAATACGCTATAGAAACGGTAAAGCTATAAAGTCAAAATCATCACTCTTACAGACACATTCAGGTTAAAACCGCAAGCTTGAGTATTATCATCCCTCGACAGTTCGAAAAGTAGCACAAGGGCCAGATGATGATTTTTTTTTTTCTTTTTACAGCTGAGATTTACAGCTTCAATCTCGAGCCTGTCAAACTGGTCCCATTGGAGGCAAAATAGATATGCTAAACCATACCTTTTGCTGAAAATAAGACACAAACAGATGTGAAATAGGAGAGCAAGAAAGATTTTGTGCATATGTCCCCAACGTTTAAACCATCCGACAGTTCATAGTCCGTTTGTGAGTCTCCAGTAAGCTGAGAACGCATTGACTCGATAACAAGATGGAAATGTAGATGGGATGTATTGGGAAAAAGAGCGTAATAGGATAAGAGAGGTGCATGCTGGAGAGACGCCAGGAGGAATGTGTTAGGTGTCTGTCTTGAGTCGGCTAACATCTGTTTCTGCGATTTTTGAACGTGATGTCTGTACTGCCTGCTGATTTTGTTACAGAGAGAATCAAGTGAAAACATATTTACTGCTCTCCAAGATGCTTGTCTGATGTGTGTGCGTGCGTATATATTTGTGTGTGTGTGTAATACAAGTGCATTGTAATCACCTTTTATAAAATTGTAACTTGGTCATACAGTATGTGTGCGTGCAGTATATAGTTACTGAATCTATGAGTTTCTCTCAGGTATAAACCAACCGATGACCTGATAATTATAATGTGTGCAGACTTTATGAAAAAGCGAAAACTAGGGCTACACAGTCTACAGTATTTATTAAAATTGCTAATGAAATATTGACACAAATGCCATTGTTGAGGTATTTACCCATAATCATGTTATTCCAAACCTTAAAGGCTTGCTTTCTACAGAACATGCAGAAAAAGTATATTTTGTGTCCATACAGTGAAAGTCAATGGGGTCCGAAGCAAGATTAGACCCCACTGTGTTTCATAGAATAAAGTCATGCAAGTTTAGAATGACACGTGGATGATTAAATGATAACAATTGTCATATATTGCACACAGTGCATAGCATGTATTTACATTTGTTTAGCTTGTTCGCATTCAGTCAGCACATTGTTTAAAGGAGAGTGTTAAACGAACTCAAGGCCACACAGATGCAGAAAGCTTTGCAGATTTTGAACAGCCGTTATTATTTATACACATTCCCTACCCCTAACATGTTTGTTTATTGGAGATATTGGACACATTTGTTCTGTATTGTAGTACTCTTAGCTTTGTTTATCAGATTTGACCACATTTAAACCCATTTCTGCAGTTTGCTCCCTCCAAAGCAGCCCAGAAAGCGCACATGCTGCACAAGATTTGAAATAACATGCATTTGCTTGACCAATTTGTACATAATAGTAACCTCATTTGTACAATTTTGTACGATTTGCATAAATTTGTAGGTTTAGCGGTAATCTTATGACTGATAAATTTGTACCTACCTCGGAAGATATGTACGAAGTGCTTTGAGATCCGCTTAATTTAATTAATTGATTGAAATAGTAATCAACAGTTTAACAATAATCAGAATAGCTGTTAGCTGCAACAGGTAAATACAGTTGTGTCTGAGCCTTAAAGCATAGTGACAATACTCAAGAGAAGCATTTTGACTTAATCAACAATAGTGATTGAGAATCCAAACACAGGAATAAAGTAACAGTGTATTTAAACTTCCTTATCAAAAGGTCCCTATTAATCCTCATCTTGAGACTTTTTGCTCAGCACTTTTCCACGTCACAACTCCTGAAGACTGATCATGTTGACTTTGCCAGTGAAAGCATACCTTATTAATCTCTATCATTTCTTTTTTTTTTCTTGTTTTCCTTCACAGGCCGTTTATCACAAGCTTGTTTCATTTGGCTCGTGAATTCAATTAGTTAACCGAACAAGAGACAATCCCATTAGATAATTTCATGGCTGGTTTGGTTTTAATTGGCTGTAACATGGATTAAATGATTGGTCTTATTAAAACATGTAAGGTGATCCATTTTTATGGGGGCACATCTAACCTCTGGGACTATGTTGTAGATGTCAAACCAGAAAAAGAAAAATGGGATGTTTTTTCTCCTCGCCGAAGCTTGTTAACTTTTTCCTTTCACCGACTGTGATTTTTAAATGCACTTTATTCTCTCGCTCTTTTCATGTTAATCTCCATCATGCTAATAATAGGAATTTAGCCACTTTGAGACACTCGCTATTCTGTCTCTTTCATCTGCTCCTTCTGTTTCTGCTGGATATTGTCAGCTAAAGTGCCTCTAGAAGAGCTGGTGTTGGACACGGAGAGCTTAATGCAACAAAGAAAGAGCAGAACTAAAGAGAAGTTCAATGCCATCTCTCTGTGAAAATCTTTGTTGTCAGGGCTAAGAGGTCATGGGGTCGCTGGAAAGGACTGCCCACCTGTCTGTCAAATGAGAAAGGAAGCTTTAGCCCTAAAGTTTAAGCTCGCCTTTAGTGGGCGGGGTTAGCTTGTCTGTCACCATGAACTGCAAAGAGTCAGTAATCCATTGGCTTGTCAAACTGTCAATCAGCTTAGCATAGCGTGGGGTATTATGTATTTATGCAGAAGATGCAGGCTGGAGACTGCTCTCTTAATCAGAATGGTTTTCAGTGTGCAATGACACTGCGTTTCTTTTTTTATTGAAATTCTTTCTTTATTGAAATTGAGCTGTTGTGGGTTCGTTTTTCTCCATTTACTTTTGTGGGCGTGTAGAGGTGATGGCCATTTGAATTGGAATGAAGTCTTACATGCTCAAACTGCCAAAGGTCGCTTTGATTGTCCCATCACAAATATACTGAAACGTTTGACATTAATAAGAGTGAAAACTCAGCCACTTTTTGTTATTAATACAATGTGTTCTAAAAGCATGTCTGTCTATTCTCTTTTGACATATAGACTCTATAGGACATACGTGAACAAAGTGGATTTGAACATCATTTTAAATTTAGTGTTTTGTATTTTAAATGCGTGCATTTATTACTTTTAATGTAATCAACTTTGCCTTTGCCATGGATTTTAGCCAAAAGCATAGAAAACATAAACAATATTATCACTGCCACAAAGAATCAAACTTTAAAAAAATAGCTTTCTGCAGAAATATAATTCAAAATACATAATAGGATATTAAAATGCTTTTTAAAATGCAATATGATCAGTCAGTAAGAGGTCATTACCAACTCAGTGTTGATGCACTGATTTTCAAATTTTTCTGTGTGTGTAAACCTTTATATTTTCTTCCTTTCCACATGTGAATTTACATCTTTCTGGCATATTCTCTTATTTGTTGTCTTTAAGCTGGTTTGCTGCCGGCATCAGTCCTTATTAAATAGAGTCATTCCATGCAGGCTTTTTCTCACAGGCATTTGAGTGCCTTAAGTGGTTAATATGCATTTTGATTGACACCTCCTATGGGGGGTGGGGGAACGCTTTCCAATTCTCATAGTCTCTCTCCCATGAGACTGAGCCACATATGAAAATGTGTTTCAGTTTGCACGTGTGTGTGTGTGTGTGTGTGTTTGTGCTTGAGAAATGGTGAAATGATAAGAGACATTGATACATACTGTTGGTTGTATTACACTGTACTGTATGGTGGCATTGTGATGCATATCATGCTGTGTCTTTTTTAGATCCTCTGCTTTTGAATAAAGCACGGCAGAGTGCACCAGAGTATTAGTGCCATGTCTAGAAATTAGTTTTGAGAACTAGCATTATGTCATTTAGATAATGCTGCACTGCACTGACAATTATTGAGGCTGTAAATATACATAACCCAACCCTTAACTCAACTGTACAATATTATTAAGGTTTGGGGTATGTAAGATTTTTATTCAGCAAGCATGCATTAAGTTTTAAAATTTAGTCATTATCATATATTTTGATTATGTAGCTAAATGTTTCAGTTTATTTAAGGATTAAATAAAAATAGAAAACATATGTTAAATTGTAATAATATTTTGGAATATTGCCGTATTTTTGATCAGTTAAAATCTAGACTTTTTTTAAAAACAATGAAACTTGGGAATGTAGATAAAGCTGGGAATGTAGAATGTAGGTTTCTTATGCATATTTGAAACATAAGGATTAATGCTGAAAATGAAGGTTAGTGATAATGTTACATAAGTACTGAGTATTATATATTAACTTGCATGTAATTATGCATAATATATTGTTACTATAATCATAGGTACAAGTAACATGTGTAGCAAGGAGACTTTAATATAAAATTTTATCAACATGTGTAGAAATTGTACCTTGAATGGTGAAACATATGGATAGTGAACCAAGTACACTTGAAACTTCGCAAAAGAATGTCCAGGCTTCTTTTATCCGTTATAATAAAAATCTTGTAAAAAGAAGGTTTAGAATGATGATAAAGATAGAAACAGGAAGCACAGCATACTTAACACCATCAATAAGAGGAGGTGGAGAAATTGCACTCCAAATTTCCGTGCACACACACATGGAATGATTGAATGTAAATGAGTTTAGAGCAACATTAAGGTATGCAGACCAAGACTTTTCATTTGTGCATGAACTTTCCCTTTAAAACCACTGGCTGTCCCTGCATTTTACAGCATTCACAATCAAGCCAAAGACAGAGGCGGAAGGCACTCAAAGCTTACAGGCTCTCTCACACACTCCTAATCAGCAGGCAAGCAGCGGCTGCCCCTTTCAGATGCTTGTTTCTCGCCTGTCACATGCCGTTAAGGTCTTCTGCTTGGTTACGGGTCACTATGACTATTCTCTTCCAGTATGACCTCTTCCTTGTTTCCAAGCAACAGAGGTCAAGTGGATGTGTGCTAAGTGTCCAGTAGGGAACCCATTGACCCAAACTTTATTGACCCTGGCTGGAGTTTTAGTTCGTGCTAGCGTGTATGATAACCTTTGTGACCTCTTGACCCTGATCTAGCTAACCGGCATAGCCATTGTGTGTTGAGTGGTTTTGTGGTGTCAGAGAGACGGGCACCAAACTAAAGCACAATAGAGTGGTGAAAAGACTGATTTTCACACTCCAGCTGGTTAATTTAAAATAAGTGGATACTGAGCAAACAAAAAGTTTCTTCCTTTTTTTTATTGAAAATGCTTCTCGGGATTCCTGAGATACACCCTAGAATAATCTAGTCTCTAGGAATTTGTGATTTGGTAAGCAGTGTTTCAGTTATTCAGATCCGTATCTCTTTTCTTTAAGGTCTCGTGCATCTATTGTGAGAGACGTGTGCGAGAGCATTGAAGTCAGGATACAAAATTGCATGACATAGCCTTTTTGCATGTTACTTCAACTCAAGTGTTTCCAATTTGAAAACGAGTCAGGAGACAAAACCAAGACAAAAGTAAAGTCCTTGTGTGCATCTATGTAGACTCCATGTTCTTGCGGTTGAATTACAGACTATTTTGTTCATTTTTGAAAGACTTTAATGGCACTTTTCCATCCTTCGAGCCTTGAATTCTGAATTCAGAGAAGGATGTTGTAGCAATAGGCATGTTTGAAACATATACTTCAAATTTGTTCCATGAAAAAATATTTCTGTGTTTGATATAGTGCTGTCAAATGATTGAAATTTTTGTTTATGTTATATATGTATGTGTACTGTGTATATTTATTATGTATATACACAGTATACACATATATATCATGTCAACAAAAACTTTTATTTTGGATGCAATTAATCGTTTAACAGCATTAATATATGTGTGTGTGTGTGTGTGTGTGTGTATATATATATATCATATCATGTATATCATGGTTTCTACAAAATATTTCTTATGAAACCTGTTCACAGCAATAGAAAAACAATTAAATAAAGAATTATCTTTAGTGCCTGCATTTGCATTCTTCTTTATGTAACACTCTCACCTGACCCAGAAAAAGCAGCAGAAGATGGAAAGATAGAGATGAGAGTGTGAAAGTGAGAGAGATTGAGTGAGAAGGACCAGAATCATGTCTTTCCAGGTACAGTATGTAGATTAAAACTCACTGAAAAAGAAACCGAGGAAAACTTGAGGCAAAATTTTCTTAACCGTTTTTTTCCTTGACAAAAAAACATTTTTTAAATGAAATAAAAAGCTAAATTATGCAATTCTTGATTCAGAGATGTGATGCAATTTCTTTTGTTCTAATTAGATTTCGTATGCTTAAAGCATAAACCTCACAATTTTCTGCTAAAAAAAGTAGAAAACCATTTGCTAACTTAAAATCGAATTCTGAATTGTTTTGATGTTTTGTTATTTTTATGGTTTTTGAAGTGCCACTAGTACTACCATGATGGTGGAAAACACAGGCGGGAGGACCGGCCTGGTGTTGAAACGCATTGAAAAGGAAAAAGATTAAAGGAGAGAAGGAAACAAGCAGATTGCGTTTCTCGTTGGAATGCTTATTGAAAGATCTGCCACAACCATCAGATTCACCAATATGATAACACTGAACAGGAAGAGGAGCTGCGCTTATCTGTGTCTGTTTGTTTGCAACCTCATTTAAGACGAGCCATCCCAGAGATGTCAAAAGATTGTGAGATAAACACCTCAAGGTCTTCTAACACGTTTGCGTGTTTAAGTGTGGAGTGGAAGCTAATCAGGGTCATCAGACAAGGCAATGTTGAATGCATGCATCGGAAAGTGTTTTTTTTTAGTCACGAAAACTCAGAAAAGCTTGTTTTGGATGGACTTGCCTCGCAGTATTAGCCAGCTAAATTGAATTTATGCTGCTCAACACCAACTACGTACCTGTATATGATGCAACTTAAAATAAGATCAGAATTGCAGCATTTTATTGCTGCTTGAGGGGAAAAAGTGCAAAGCCACGCTATTTTAATAACAGCTTATAGCTGCTAACAAGCTGTTGACAATTATAGCTTAGTTATAGTTTTTCACACATTGGTTCCCACACTTTGTTTAACACCTGAAAAGGAGTGCTGCAGTTTGATTAACTGTTCGCCAAGCCTAAGTCTGATTCTTCAAGCACATTAAGCGATATGAATCAATAATC
Organism: Enteromius paludinosus; assembly: GCA_032361165.1. Classification (NCBI taxonomy): domain Eukaryota; kingdom Metazoa; phylum Chordata; class Actinopteri; order Cypriniformes; family Cyprinidae; genus Enteromius; species Enteromius paludinosus. The sequence goes on from JAUMHQ010000058.1 coordinate 14,907,419, forward strand.
GGAGGTGTTGTTTTTGGCTTTGTTCAATACACAAGGCAAAATGAGAAAGGTCAGGGCTTACCAGACATACCATATATAATAGACTGTCACATCAAATACTGATGTAAGATAAATAGACTTAACTATAGTGCATTATGGGCTGTGATCTTGTGAAAACACGTTCTGACATCTTTAATAAGCTCTTTAAACTAGAGCAAGGACTTTGGGTCATCGCACCAAATGGAGCCGTGGCCGGATAATTATTACCATGTTTCTGCTGCTAAGGTTGCTGTTTGTGAAAAGGGAGAAATGAGGAGTTTTCAGAAACAATTGACTGTAGGATCAGATGGGTCAGGGTAACACGTGGTGCTCGATTTGTTGTTGAGTGTGTGCCTGTGTCTGTGAGCATGATCTATGACCCCCACTCTCACTGAAACTGTGGGCCAAAGCAAACAGCGGCTCCCACCATTCCCTGAGGGGAGACTCCCAACTGTAGAGATTCACACACCCCCCATCTCCTCCTCTCTTTCTTCATCTGTGCTATTTTTGTTCTCTTATTCCTACTATGTTCTTTCAATTCATTGCTCTTCTCCCCAGTTCACTCATTCTTTGCCTTATTTCCCATAATGCTTTATAAGTTCTCCTCAGACGAGTAGCACTTCCCTCAGGTCCATGATCTTAAACAGATTGCTACTGAAATGCCTGCATATGAATGTACAGTGACCTCACAAGAATGTGGCACTGAAGCCACAAACATTTTTACGTCCTTTGCAATATAAAACCTGTTTTTTGTTTTTTTTTGTCATATTGTTATTCCATGTCCATATGTCCGTTAAGTGTGTTTGCTGGTTTATTTGATTTGATTTGGGTGTAATATATGTGTGTGCTGTGTATATTTATTAAGTATATATAAATACACGCACATACAGTGTATATATTGAATTGATTTTTACATGTATTGGCATGTATTTAATTATATTTCACTAGTTCACACTTCCTCATTAATATTCAAATAGAAAGAGCGTGTTTGGCGTGCTGTCCGGGAGCTCGGCAGACTCCGATCCCTAGGGCAGATCCCCGAATGCCCTCAGGCTCAGTTGGGGCCAGTTCTCAAGCAACTAATCATTCGTACGTGCTTCTCCCGAAATTTGTTTATATACAAATATTATTCATATAATTTAGATTAGATGTATAAATACATTTACTATAAAAATAACATTTTTCTTAAATATACATGCATGTGTGTGTATTAATGTATACATATTAAATATACATAGTACAAACATATATTATGCAAAGAAAAACTTGCGATTGGATGGGATTAATCACAATTAATCTTAACTAATTTAAAGTGCCCCTATCCAGCCATTTCAAATATTGCCTTTCATGCAGTTTGTAATGTAGCTGTATGTAAATGTGAACAATCTGCAAAGTTGTGTAAATCCAAAAGTTAATGTCTCCCATTATAAAGAATCTGCTTTATACAGCCTAAATGAGTCATAGTAATTAGAATTTTATTTCCATGATGGCTACACGTCACAGCAAAATGTATTTGTATAGTTGCCTCCTATGTTGTACATTGGCAGGCCGCAAACGACTTGACCCCGCCCACAAATACATCATTATACTGATGACACAACAGACTGGGCCACCTGACTGGGCCAATCAGAGCAGAGTAGGCTCTGATGATTTTAGAGAGACTGAATCTTACAACTGCTTCGATTTAATCATTTGATAATCACTGGAAAATAAGGTGATATTAAATGCATATTTTGAAAAAACAAAGGTGTTTTTTACCTTGCATGCATGTAAGCCTATTGTAGGAGACCTCAAAAACAATATTAGGAGCCTTAAAAATGGCATAATAGAGGCACTTTAAAATGTTGCCTAAATGTTGACTTGGCTGCTTTGTTTATGAACATATTGTGTTGCAGATTAAATATGTCCCTCATGGTTTCCGAAATAGTAGAGTATCTCTACCAAACGCTCGGCAAGTTGTAAGTTTGTTTGCCCTTATTTGTTATAAGATTTTGATGGACAGATGAGAGAGAAAAAAAGACATTTTATCTGTGTGGTTTGATTAAATCCTTTGCTTTAATCACCCCGTCCTGTCTTCCCAGAAGATAAGGGTGATGGAGTAATCCTCTGTCAGGGATGAGGGCTGTTAAAATCAATGCCTCATACACATGACGAATGTGAGAGGAAAGTTTTCATTCAGTTAAAGTCACACACACACAACTCAATGAGAGCAGACTCCCTCCATCATATTCCGTCCACCGTCCTTCAAGCGGTCACTCAAATCCATGCGAGCTGTCAAGTGACAGCCCTTTGTAGCCAAGAGATAAGGGCTAATCTTCAAGTGATCATTTAGACGGACAGCTGGAGGTAAAGCTCAATCTCCAATGATAAAGTTAAATGTTTGTGTGTATTTCGTTGGCTCTGCGGACAGTAGTAGTTGGTCCAGATGTCCTTCAATGTCTTTGATGGTTTTATACCTGCCTGGTTTACCAGTTTTAGATATAAAATATTATTTTATTGTGCCAGTACATACTGTAACTTGCTATATAGCGATTTTTACTTGACTTTGTTATTAGTGCTGGCAAAGCCACGCAAACTTGGTTGAGAACTTGTTGGAACATGGCGGACCTGTCTTGTGCTTAATTAGAACCCAGAAATGAAAGAGTTGAGGAATTCTAGCTATGTGCCATGAATGCCCACACAGGTAAATGTGATTTTATGTTGTCTGCAGCCTCGTGCTAAATCTCTTTGTGTAAGAGTGGAGTAGATTGTTTCTTCTGATAGAACGCTCATATACTGGTACTTTGCAGAGATGGATGCTTCTCTATGGCTGGCTCATTTCACTATATTACCAAACGCCCAAGCTCTGCCAAGCTTGACTGTTGGATCTTGTCAAATTATTCTTTTAAAATGAACACTTTCGTGTAATAAATAAGTCCATTTCTTTTTATGAGACAGTCATTGTTTAGGTAACGTAAAACCGAAGATGTTACTATATCATTTTTGGTGAGAAAATGATATACTGTGTTTTATTCATACATATTCTACAAATTTCACAAATTATCATTATTGCTATACAAACCACAAACAAATACCAAGTTAAAAAAGTAAGCCTAGGCTGCATTTATCCTATTTTCAATGTGTTTTGTTACATCTATGTAGACTCCATGTTCTTGCGGTTGAATTACAGACTATTTTGTTCATTTTTGAAAGACTTTAATGGCACTTTTCCATCCTTCGAGCCTTGAGCAATCAGAAATTATGTATTTTTAAACGTGGTTGCGTGGTCTGGTGTCTCTTTTCATTTTGAAGTTGCAAATTTGACCTTGGGCTGCTAAGTGTAAGCATGTGCGTCAGACTTTTAGTACAAATCTGTTTCACAGTAGAATGGGGAATTGTTACAGTAAGATTTGGAAATGCAATTGTGCTTGGCCAATCTTTCCTGTATATGCTTGCCAGCTATCTGCAATTAATAATTTTTTCCTCTACCATCCACCATTCTGAAGTTGACTCTCAAGTAGACCTTATCAGAGACAGAAGCCAAAAGGTTTCCCTCAGCTAGTGGAACATCTGACACAGTACTCTGTGGTCATCCGTACTGTGAACTCTATGAACCATATTGGGTCATGATATCTAATATCATGGGAATTTAGGAATCAAAACATTATAGTAGAGTATAAAATATGGATGTTCATTTTGAGGTTTGCTAAAATTACATGTGACAGTGTTATTAAATTATAAGTGTCTTTTGAAGACTATAGCTTTAAATGAGAGTTAGATAGCAAAAAAACGAATCTATATACAGAAATACAGAAAAAAGCTTGCATAGTTAATATTCAGCATCACTGCAATGTATCAAACTCTCTCACAGACCACATACTGTACTCAGTTTCCAGCAAAGGGAACTAAGCTTGTTGGGGAAGAGGAAAATAAAACGTGACACCCCAGTATTGGTAGTAGAATTTAAATATAAGACTCGGGAGGCCCCACGAGAACTCCTCAAGAGCCAAAAATCCCCAAGAAATCCACCCTGTAAAAACAGGACTGTAACAATAATAATAATAAAGGACATAGGAATGTAGCCAGGGCATTGAACTTCAGGGAAACACTCCAGACTGGTCATATCCATACAGCTGTACAGATGCTGTTTTATTGAGGAACTACTGTGACTTGGCAACACTTGTGGTGTTTGGATTAACTGTATGTGAGTCCTTGTAGAGTTTGCGGATTTGGAGCGTGGCTATGCATCCAATAGAAAGCCTATTATATTTGATAAACATTTTGAGGTGTTGATAAGCATTCAGGCAGCTGCTTTTATTTTATTTTCATAATCGTGAATGTTCATAATCCTTGAATTTCACTTATTGCAGAGACAAGTCTATGTGTTCTGTATGATTTCCAGAAAATACTGCGAGTAAAACAAATGGGGAATAAAACATTGCGACCAAGAGTGCAGAGAAGCTCTGGCCTCCTGTGCTGAGCATCGTGGGTTCAAGTCCCATCTGGGTTGAGTTTCTATAGAGCTGTGTAGTTTAAGTAGCCATAACCCAATGGTGGCTTAACAAAATTGAGTTGTGGTAACTTGTTTGAATTTTTTGTAATTACAGTATATTTGGTGCTGCTGGTTGCAGAGCTGACACCCTTCAGTGTTTCTATAACTATATAAAAGGAACATTTATTACACAAAAAAAAAAAAAACAATTATCCCTTGGACAAATGTTCTTTTTTTCTTGTTTGTGTCGTTTTAAATAAAAGCATGTGCTAAATAAATAAATGGATTCTTTCACTCTGTTCTTTTTAGAGCTGAAGTCTACTGGAACCGCCCATCACTTTGCTTTTCTGCTCAACTCGACGGACTACAGAATCCTTCGTATGGACGAGGACCATGATCGCATGTACGTGGGCAGCAAGGACTACATCCTGTCACTTGACCTGAACGACATCAACAAAGAGCCCCTCATAGTAAGATTTCTTCAAGACAATTAACAAGCAAGGCTTGGCAGTAGTAAACTTGAATCTGACTGAAGTTTGTGTCTTTTTCCTCAGATTCACTGGCCTGTGGCTCCTCAGAGGAGGACTGAGTGTGTCCTCTCAGGAAAAGACATCAATGTAAGAATCCACAAATCAGATATTCTTTTCTGCTATGTTTACTTATTAAAGTTTGGTGTAAGAAAGATTTTTTTTAAGGAAATTAGTACTTGAATTTAAAAAAGACACATTACATTGATCCAAATGCTGTATTTCAAAATATTTCAAACAAATGCTGTTTATTTGATATTTCTATAATATTCATCACATTTTATTTTGAAATCTATTCAAATAGAAAACATTTATATAAAATGTTAATATTTCACAATATTACTGTTCTACACAAAGCATTTTCTTTCTTTCTCATACTTTATATATCGAGCATCACTACAAATTTCCACAATTGTTGTAAATCCTACGTTAGTTATTCCAACCTGGGCCCGTCAGTATCCATCTGAATGTATAATTTCTGTGTCAACAGGGCGAGTGTGGTAATTTCATCCGGCTAATCGAACCGTGGAACAGGACTCACCTGTACGTGTGCGGAACGGGAGCTTACAACCCCATCTGTACCTATGTGGACAGAGGTCAAAGGGCACAGGTAAACTGTCATTCGCAGATGACCCGCTACCATTTGCAGGTCAAGGGTTCAAACGGTTGGCTACCTTAGTCAAAAGGTATTATGTCATTAGAGAGGAATGTTTCTCCACCCTGGAACAAACAGGATAATCTTTACCACCTGCATGTCTTTTGACTTTGTTACTTTAAAAACTCTTCCTAGTGTTTAGGAGGGTAATTGCATTTAAACATTTTCACCTCCCTTCTTTCCCATGACCATGTCCCATTAGTAACTACTGTCCATAAGAACATCATTCAAAAAAGTCTGAGATCACAGTGAAATCTTTTATATATATATATATCTTTAAATTGTAAACTTGAAATAAAGATCTAAAAGAAATTGAAGAAATCCTACTTCTAAGATACTTTTCAAATATAATTAATTTTAACATTGATAATGTGAGCTAAATTTTTTTTGTCCACCTACATATTGATCAAATAATTAAATATTATTCAAAAATATAGTCAAATATGTGACCCTGCACCACAAAACCAGTCTTAAATTGAACGGGTATATTTGTAGTAACCAACAATGCATTGTAGAGATCAAAATGGTCGATTTTTATTTTATGCCAAAAATAGGTAATTTTTGATTAGGAAAATGCATTTCTATGGACTTCATAGGACTTCAATATTTAGATGTTTTGCACCCTCAGATTCCAGTTATTAAAATAGTTGTACAGTATCTTGGCCAAATATTGCCATATCCTAAAATACAATACATCAATCCAATCAAAAAAACGTATTTATTCAGCTTTCAGCTTCTTTTTATGTATACATGTAAATTTCATAAATTGACCCTTACGCCTGGTTTTGTGTTCCATTGTCACGTATACATTTGTTCTCCTTTAATGGGATTCTCCAATATGCATGACTGGGTTTCAGCATGTGCATGTTTTAGACAACTTCATATCCACTCATCTTCTTTGTCCACTATGGATAAATCAAACTGCAGCTATCGTCCTGTCTTGGTTCATAAATAAATAGAAACAGGTCTTTATTGAGGCACGCACCTTGTTTTATAGGGCTTGCTCCAAGATCAGATGCCTCGTGCGGGAGGCCGAACCAGTCGAGCCGCAGAACCTAGTGCTTCACCAGAACCATACGCACCCAAGGTGGGAAACAAACTCTTCAGTGGGATTGAGGTCCTTTTTTGCACTTTATTTTGTACTTTCCTAAGATACTCTTTCAAGATGTGGTTTACTTAGAAGTGTACGGAAAGGTTCTGTTCTCAAAGTATTTGGATTTTCAACAAATGGTTTCCACAGCCGCTAAAGGCGTTGAGAGAAACGGCAGAGGAACTGTTGTCTTTAGAGCTTGTCTTTCTCAAGTTTGCCTACACTTGTCCAGAGCCTGCCTTTGGCACAGAAATCTAGCAGAACGTGCACAGATTACTCCCACACCCACACTCCATCATGCTTGAAAGTGGTTAGTCAGCAGAAAATTTATCAGTGGATTATATTACATTTGTGGTGTGCGTGTAAAGTTTAGAAACCTCAAAGGCTCCAAAAACGATTTTTTTTTTCCATAAAACTTTTTGTTTTATTCAAAACAAGTCTTCTGTTGAGACTTGAATTTGCTGATATATTCTTTGTGGCATGCTGTAGACTCTTTAGTCCTTCTGCATCTCTGCTTAGATTTTAGTTAATGTGTTAATTATGTTAGATGCTTCCCAATTGCTGTGTATTAACAATACTGTTTTACATCTGTGTGACTGTGGATGGAATGCAAACTGCATGGAGTGACTAGCTCAAAGATGTTTGGTTTTTCTAAATAGCAGAATTTAATAGTTGTCACTAACCCAACAGAACCATATAGACTATTTTCGATTCATATGTTGAGAAGCTCATTGTGAGAAACTGTTCATTTTCTTTGGCCGCTACCAGGAAACTTGGAAACCTTGGATTATGGCATTAATTTCTTTCTTCTGGGCAGTTTTACACTAGCTGCCTTTTGTCAAATGGCAAGATATTGATGTTGGCGTTAGACAATGTGTGAGACGCCAACATTTCAAATTATTTAATTTATATTACAATTTCAAATTTGTTGTGTTCATTTATCCCAGTAAACCTTTGTGCATTTCACTTCCTGGCTGTACCTTTACACACTCTTAAACACTGGAAACTTAAAGTATCTGCGTAAGCTGAGAATCAATACTGCTCATCTAATGCGATCTATTGCGTTGTCATTAATGAAACCTTCATGCTCTCCCTGTTCCAGGAATACATTTTCCGACTGGAGCCTGGTAAAGTAGATTCTGGGAAAGGGAAATGCCCCTTTGACCCCAAACTTAACAGCGTCTCAACTCTGATAAGTGCGTACCTCTCATTGCCGTCATTCTACTTTTAGAAAATATACAAAACATCAACTCTTTTTGTTTCAGACTCGGATGAGCTCATTTTTCTCAAGTTTATCTGTCTATCTCTCCTTATCTCCTTTATGCTCGCTCTGTTTTGGCAGATGGCCAGTTGTACGCCGGCGTCTACATCGATTTTATGGGAACAGACTCGGCCATCTTTCGCACGTTGGGAAAACACACGGCCATGAGGACCGACCAGTATAACTCCCGCTGGCTCCACGGTACGCACACATTTTTTTTAATCATGGCGTATCACCAAGACAAAGTTCTTTGTTTAGTGGGAAGAAATGCCAAAGATGAATATTCAACACTGACCCTACTATCCTATCTCCTGCAAGCTAACCTCATATCTTGTGCACTTTTGCAAAAATTAAATACCCCTCAAGCAATCACTGCTTAGTTAGTTGACCCTTGTTATAATCCCTTACTATTTTATAGCCATGAATCCACAAGTTATCATTTTTATTTTTTGTATTTTCTGAAGTGAATTTAACTATAATTATTATTTTTTTATGTATTTACCTGCCCTAAATTCCACAAAAAAGCAGGTTCATATTCTTCTCTATTATGTTATATTAACAAATAAAAATTTCCCTGAAACCTTTATCTAATATTTTTCACTTACCTTGATCTTTGGATATTTTAGACTATATTTCCTTTGCATTACATGTGGCTCCTTGACTCCTTGAATCAGATTCTTTACTTAAGTTTTGCCTTTTTGATCATAATTATCCACATTGATAACCATCACAAATTTTATACAGATGTCTTGCATGTGAACTGTTCAGTGAAGTAAATGAAAAGATTGACTAACAGAGAGGGAGATCGTTAAACGCTTCACATTAGCGCTTTCTAGTGAATGTTTTTTTTTTTATATTATTCATTTGCTGCCCTTTTTTCTCTGTGCTTTTTGCTCCAACTATAATTAATCTCTTTTGCTGTTTTCTTTTTCTTTTAGATCCAACATTCGTCCATGCTCAGCTCATCCCTGATAGTGCAGAAAAGAATGACGACAAGCTATATTTCTTCTTCCGTGAGAAGGCTTCAGAGATGGGTCAGACTCCAATGGCTCAGTCTAGGATTGGCAGGATTTGTTTGGTGAGAAATTTTCTTAACCTTTGTCCATTAAAACAATATCTAAAAGGCATTGTTCATTTATTCACCCTCATGTTGTTCTAAATCCTTTTTCCATTATAAACTAAATGAGAAATTTCAATGAATGTGCTTCCATTTTTCAGTGCAGTTACAAAGAATGAGGACTATCAAGCGGCTTGTACATGTCACACCGACACAATAACCTTTGTTTGAATAATGCTCAAATTTGAGTAGCTTTTTATAATCGTCTCCTCTATGAGTTGGTAACTGCCTCAACCAAATCAAGTCAATGAGCTTGATAACCGGATTAGGCTTCTTCAAGAATGAATACGAATTGATTCATTGAAAAGATCTGACTCAAAAGACTGAATCATTAACAGAATACCAAACAGAGCTGGGGCGGATATCAGGAATTTTACGGTTTCGGTCTGTTCAGCTATTGTATAGACTTGAAATAAGGTCATTTTTGAAGTTTAAAAAACCTCCTGTCCCCATTTATTGTAACTGTCCAGAAAAGACAGACAAGTACATTCTTTAAAAAAGCTAAGTTTGCAGTACATGGAAGAAAGTCATGTGAGTTTGGATCGAGATGAAGGTGATTAAATGTTAACATAATCCCATTTATTGTTCTTTTTGCCATATATGCAGTATAGGCTATACATTTTCAAGTTATTGGGTGTTCCTGTGCTGAACATGATGCTTAAGAAATTCTGTCCATGCAGAACAGAACCGTTGACTGACAGATCCTTGGGATCCATCATTGTCCGATGTCTCCTACATGAGCAACCGCTTGTTTCTTGGTTATTTTTTGCTGTTCTAATGTGAATCAAAGAAGCATGTTTGTAATGTGTGGGTAGCTGCTGGCGGCTGGTCACTGGGCATAGCTGCGTCTCATTATTGAAGTTGGCTGCTGTCCACAGCAGATGGGGCTGAGCAGTGCTCAAAGCCAATGTTTACAACCCAATCACAGCCAGTTAATGCAAACCCACAGAAATAGCCCTGAGAGAAGGACAGATACTGATGTAAAGCAATGGCTTAATATCACACATACAGACTGTCAAGGTGTCCGTCAAATCAAACTTTACAGCTAGAATTTGTGTGGCGTCTGACAATGAATCTTCATGGCTAACGTGACCTCACTTCCTCTACAGAATGATGATGGAGGACACTGCTGTCTGGTGAATAAGTGGAGTACCTTCCTGAAGGCTAGGCTTATCTGTTCTGTGACTGGATCTGATGGCATTGAGACACATTTTGATGAGCTTCGTAAGTCTCTTTTTTTTTACTATACATATAGAATAGAAATCACTGTTTGTTCACTATTTTTAAAATCCTGAATACAATTTTTACAATTTAAAAGAACAGGACATGAAAATATTAAACATGATATAATCAAAAACTTTTTATATGGTAAATATCCAAAATACCATGATATTACCATGATAATACTAATGTGCTTTACTTTTTTTGTAGGCATAATACCATAGTAAGTTGATGTGTACCATCCTAATATATGATTTTTATCTTGCACATGTCCAGAATACCATTCTTATACCATAGTACTTTTGTGCAATAATATTGTACTTTGATATATACCACCTTTACAAAAAAGTACTGTGGTGGTACTATGGTAAAGAGTTATCATCATCAACTAAAAGCATGGTCCTTTTAAATATTTTAAGTATATTATGGTAATTAGATTTTTTTGTGTTTTTAATTTGGTACATGGCCAAAATGTCATGGTAATAATACGTTTTTGTCATACTTATCGTAACATTATGTACAAAAAGAACTGTACTTTGGTGCTAAGTGATCACTTGGTAATACTAGAGTACTTTTTATTGCAATTTATGATTTTTAAATATATCATGAAAATCATAGTACTAGCATGGTACATGGCCAAAAACATGGTGTTGTTATACTACAGGTCTAAGAGAAACATAATTGTACAATGACACTTTTTGTTAGAGTGCTGATTATTTGATTAATCTTTCCATCTAATTCCACCTTGGGGACATTCTATGTTCTGTGATACTGTGGAGATGATAAAACATGAAATAAAATGGCTTTACCATTTGATTGACCCCATATATAAAGTGAGGTGTTCACCCAAGGTACGTTAAATTCAGTTCTGTTCTGTTCATTTTCACGGTATACTTGCTGAAATAAGAGGCCTCTTATTTCAGGATAGGGCATGATATAGCTCATTTGTGGAAACCGCTCATGTCTGATGGTTCAATGGATATGTCTCTCTAGAGGGTATAACTTGGAAAAAGTAATTTCCTGTCTTTCCTGTATGTGCAGCTTGTAGCATTTGTGCTTAAGCGTAAAGTGCCACAAGGGCCTGTGTGAAATATATAGAGGCAAGCAGTTTTGAGTATGAAATTGAAGTTCCCGTCGAGCTTAAAATGACAAATTGGGCTTTTAAAAACTGCCTGAAAATCACTTTTTTTGTGGTTTTACATTATGCTTATACATGATTGTGCATTTATTTGCACATGTGTGAGGTAACGCATGCATGTAAGCTGCATCTTAACAGGCTTACACAAAATGGAGTCTTTCCCGGTGTGGGAGAGTTTGATTGACAGGATTGAATAGGATTGTCTGACAAACCAGCTGTAACAGCCTCTGTCGCTCTTCAGAGGCAAATGAATGTAAGCGCATGAATGCTGGGGTTTTATTGCTATCGCAATGTGCATAAATTGAGTAAGCGGTCGTTCTGTGTTTGCTTCATTTCACAGCTCCAATAACGTAGCGCACAAGGTACCCTCGGGACTCCTTTCTCTGTCTCTCTCTCTCTCGGTTGGTCATTCTCCCTGCGTCTGCCACCGTGTTTGAGGAATGAACTTGTCAGTGGAGTTTTTGACTAGATGTTTTCCCTTTTCCTCAGAGGGGCAGTGAGGTTTTATGGGTTGTTTTTTGTGGCTTGGCAAGAACAAGATTCATTTGCTGTAGTCTGGGATTTTCCCTCAGCACTTGATTACTTAGTCCGTTTAGCCGTGACTATCCGTCTGAGGTCATCTTCTATCTGTTTTTGATGGGACATCTGTCTATGCTTTACCGCTTACCCTTCTTATTCCCTAAACTATTTGAGTCTCCTTTTGTTTTCTTTCCTTCTGCCCCCTTTTTCAACCTTCTTCTACGTACCTTTGTCTCCCATCCCCCTTACACTGTCCTTTAGTAAGTAAAACATTAATGGAGCTCAACTGCTCTTACAATAAAGCCCCCAAAAAACGGTCCCACTCTGCACGTTTTACTCTGTTTCTCCCAATGGCCTTTTTCCATCTTTCCCGTTTTGGCTAACAGACTATCACTGGTCCTTTGTGGTTAATTTGTGTTGAAACAAGCTGGAGAATTTTGGAGACTGAGACAAAGACAGAGAGGAACAGTGAGAGGGAAAGACTGTCCTCTCAATGCGTTGTGTTTTGTGTGATGTAACTGAACGGAGATAAATTTGATGACTTCCCACATACACTCACAGACTTTTGGCTTTTTGTGCACCTGATATAAAGCTGCAGAAAGGTTGGAGTCACTGGTGGTGCTAAACTGAGCTGCAAAAATAATAAGTGATTTCAAATATGTTTTTTAAACAATCCACCTGTCTTCCGTTGTTCAAAAAAACCCCAACCCTAACTACATCCCATACTTCATCAAAAACTATGGAGGCCCTTGTAGTGATGTAAAAAAATACGAGATTAGAGAAAAACAATGATGCATTTCAATGTTCTCTCGCTCAAGTATTGTATTCGCCCAAGAAAGTTTGCATTTGGTGCTAAAACTTTTAAATATAATTTTACTTCCTACCTCATATTATTTCAATCACAAAGGTTTTCCTGGCAAACACAGTTTCAGCAGTTTTGTGCGAGAACACAAAAGCAATGTGATATTTTTCCTCCCTTTAGGGGCTCAGGAGAAAACCGCAAAGGTGCCTGAATGGCGTACGATTTCCAGTGAATTTTCAAAGTGTGCTAATCTTTCACAAAACCCCTTGTGTAACAAGGGAAGTTTGTAACAGTTCTCTTTTGACCTTTTTAGAGCAAAATTAAGAAGGAAGGCAATACCCAAAGCTGCTGCCTAAACAGTTTTAAATGTAAAAATCTTAAACTCAAATCTACTTCATCCCCACATCCCTGAACCACACACCCAAACATCTGCCTTCCAAATACTTCTGTGGCCTGCTATACGTAAGCTGTCAGCCGTAGTGTAGCAGTCTTGACTTGATGTCATTCACTGAATATAATCGAAAGATACCACAATCCTGAACACAACGGCTCAATGGCTCTGTGCGAACCTACAGGATGGTGAATAGCGTCAAAGTTCACCGTTCCAACATGGCGGCCGCATCTACAAGCCTGGAGCGGTCAAATGGGGTATCTATATGTATGTCTATGGTATTGACATTTTATCTGTTAAGTAATAATGAATAGCAAGATAGCTGCCGTGCAACTAAGGAACATGTGGTAACAAGACACAGCCATGTGATGGTATAATATGTCCCATTACGTATATGTTTTCCTACTGCTTAGAAGTATTTTCTTACTTGCCACAAACAATGTGCGCACTTTAGTATGTGAATTAACTCGTTTGTCTTCAAGTCCAGGATCTAAAGTAATTCAATCTTTCTTTCAGGGGACGTGTACATCCAGAAAACCCAAGACACCAAGAATCCCGTCATCTATGGCGTCTTCTCTGTGTCTGGGTGCGTAAGTTCACGACAGTCTCTCCCTAAAATATGAAATCCTCACTTTTCCTCGACGCCTCTTACTAATCAGACCGCTTATCAGATTGGCAAGGGAGCTTGAATAGATTTGCTTTCATATTCACACTCCAGTTGCCTACGGGGCAACACCCCCATTTATCCGCTGCTGAAGACTGTTTCTAACATACTGAATAACAAGTGTTTGGCAGGCTTCACACAGACAGTAGTACAAGTCCTCCAACAGCACAAAAGGAAGGAGCTTTTCTGTGGATCTGAGATGTGATATTCTCATAAGGACTTATCTACATAATACCACTGCTATCAGATGCGGTTAGGAGAGGATATTCGTGCACACAATATGATATTATACAACTGGCCTCAGAGGGAGCCGTCAAAATTTTCGATTAGGTTCACATGCAGCGTAAACACACAAGGCTGTGTGTGTGTTAGAGTAATTCACAGACTCGCTGTAGATTTCAGATCAAATCGGCGAAGCCCTCAGGCTCTGTCTGAGCTCTTTAAACCCAAAAGCACCATTCTTGGTGATAATGGTGAAAACTCTCTCCATCGACTGCAAGTGATTTCACAGCTCTATCTATCCCTCTGTCTCTTGTTTCTCTCTCTCTCTCTGTATCTCTATCAGTGTTAATTTGTAAAACTGTTTAAATATTATGTCTGTAATACAGATATGCAGTTGGGTCCAAATTTGTCCAAAATGACTAGTGAAAGTTCAGTTTTTCTTTAACAAATTGTATTTCAGCATATTTATTTTCTAGGGCATAACCTTTCTTTGTTTTCTATATTTCAAAATCCTGAAACCTTGTTTTATTTCCAAGTTTAAATTAGATTTTGAATTGCTTATTTTAATGTGGTATGACTTTTGGATCCCACTGTGTTTCTGAGTGAAAAACAAATGCAGGCTGAGGCTTGATTTTAACCAGTACGAATTGATTTTGTTGTGACATTACATACAGATGGTGATAGCGGTCAGCAGATTTTCATAAAGACAACTATATTTTAACTTCATGCAATGCAGCATATGTATTTATTTTATTTTATTTTTTTACATCTATATTCCAGTCTCTGTGTGACGAGGCCCATGTGGTCTAATACTGTGTCCGCCACCTCTGTTTGTTTCAACGCATGGATTCCTCTCTTTCTTCATCTTTAGGTCTGTGTTTAAAGGTTCAGCAGTATGTGTGTATTCAATGGCTGATGTTCGCATGGTCTTCAATGGTCCTTTCGCTCATAAGGAAGGGCCAAACTACCAGTGGGTTGCCTACCAGGGTAAAATTCCTTACCCCCGACCAGGAACAGTGAGTGTCATTAATAAAATGTAATGCATTATATAAAGATGATGTTCGATAATCTTAGATTCTGAAATGCAAAAAAAAAAAAATCTGATTTCAGTGTCCAGGAGGGACGTTCACCCCCAACATGAAGACTACTAAAGATTATCCTGATGAGGTTATCAACTTCATGCGGAACCATCCGACCATGTTCAATTCTGTTTATCCAGTCCACAAGCGCCCCCTAGTGGTCCGTACTAATGTGGACTATGAGTTCACCACCATCACGGTGGACCAAGTGGCTGCAGCTGATGGCAACTACGAAGTTCTTTTCTTGGGAACAGGTAAACATGCTACACATCTCCACATAGACATAGTCTTATGTTATGTGATGTATTAGTATTTTTTCCCCTACAAAAACAGTATGTATACTCTGGTTTCTAAAAGTCTGGGACCACACTGCAATTTTTGTATGGAAAATTTCTAACAATTTAGAACATTACATTTGTAAAACTTTAAATTTTAATGCTCTAGACCTATAAACGCAATCTAGTACAGTCATTGTTTTTTAAGTAATTTTTATAAATTTGCCTTAGAAAAAAATATTACTGGTGTGCATTTGAAGACAAAACAAAGGCACTGAGATGTTTTAAGATCACAGTTGAGACAGCTCAGATTTACATTTGAAGGTTGAAGCCTTGTCTGTGAAACCGAGGGTAAATGTTATAATAGTTCTGAATCCTCTATTCTGGTGATTTACAGATAGAGGAACAATTCAGAAAGTCATTGTCCTGCCCAGAGATGATCTACAGACTGAAGAACTGGTTCTGGAGGAGGTTGAGGTCTTCAGAGTAAGTTTGTTTTTTTATGCTCCCATAACACTTTGTGTCAACAAATTGAGAACAATGTTTTTGAAAACACAGAACTGTATTTGTATCTATATTTCAGTAAAAATAAAACCCAACAAAAATATTTTCATGTTATAGGTTCCAACTCCAATCACTACTATGAAAATTTCTCCAAAACGGGTAAGTTGCACATAATTTACTGTATGATTCAGAACTTAAAAACTAATTTTGAAATATTAATAGCGATAATACTAAATATAGTTTTAAAACAGGTTTTATGCAATGCATTTAACAGACAAGAAGGAATATTTTTCATTTTGGGTATGTGTTGGATTTTGAATGAAACTCTTCGTTTCCTGTCTTCCTGTGTGTGTAGCAACAGCTGTATGTAAGTTCAGTGGTGGGCGTCACTCATCTGGCTCTGCACAGGTGTGATGTTTACGGAGAGGCCTGTGCTGACTGCTGCTTGGCCAGAGACCCTTATTGTGCCTGGGATGGGAAGTCCTGCACTCGCTACTCAGCAAACCAAAAAAGGTGAGAGCTGCTTGTGTGTAAATGTTTTTATTATCAGATCGTTATACTTAGAATAAAACTTAAAAATTGGTTATCTGAATCTTGTAGGCGGAGTCGGAGACAAGATGTGAAATATGGCAACCCTATAAGACAATGCAGGGGCTATAATTCCAATGGTGAGAACCCCAAAAATAGTCTTTTAGTCTTAAGATTAGATAGAAAACATATTTTGGAAGAAGCAAAAGAGCTCCTTTTGATTTTGGTTATTGTTTTAGATAGTATTTTGTTTTAATTCCTGCCAGCCAATAAGAACACGTTGGAGACGGTCCAGTATGGAGTAGAAGGAAGCACAGCCTTCCTGGAGTGCCAGGCCAGATCTCCTCATGTGTCAATCAAGTGGCATTTCCAGAAGGAGAATAGTGACAGGAGGAGAGAGGTATGTGTGACAGAATGTTATGCCACAATTGATGTAATGTTAAAGTAATATATCCTGAATGTTGTGAATTTTAATCATGCATTAATTACCATAAATATGATTTGCTAAATATGATTCTACACATGACTGGTCTGTCAAATATTTGTTAAATATTTTGTAAAGGCATCTCGAACGCTCACCAAGGCTGCTTGATTTTTTTAATAATGTGAAATAATATTACAATTTAAAATATGTTTTTTAATTTTTAATTTTAAAATGTAATTTATTACCGGACATTACTCCAGTCCTTATGTGTCACACGATCCTTCAAAAAATATGCTGATTTGCCGCTCAAGAAACATCTGGAAACAAATTTTCAGTGTTGAAAAAGGTTTTTGAGGCTTAACATTTGACATAATTCTTTGATGAATAAAAGGTTTTCTTTAAAATAGAAAAGTTTTTTTAATAGTTTTTTCAATAATAAATAAAATAATCAATTTCCTTAAAGAAAAAGACAAAAAAGAGAATATGTACAAATATTAAGCAGCAAAAATCGATCATTATAAGATAATCGATAGTTATTGATCCTTATAAGAGATCTTTCCAAATTAGCAAATTATAATAATTTCTGAAGGATCATGTGACACTAGAGACTGGAGTAATGGCTGCTAAAAATGCATGTTTGTACTAATCAGAAAAAAATGACAATATAATTTTTAGTAATATTTTAGGTTTGGTTGTTTTGTTTTTTTTTGTTTGTTTTTTTTTTCTGACCAGAAGTGTATTAAAAAAATTTTTTTTTTAATTATTATTATTAATTTTGTAATGATTGCATGCTAATTAAATGACTGCACTATGTGAATAAAATGAAGACAAAAATAACTATTGCTGACCCGTTGCATAAAAAAATTCCTTTTCACATCAATGTACATTTTAATCTAAAATGTTTTTCAAACAACCTATGTGTTTCAGATCCGTTCTGATGGTCGCGTTGTTCGTACGGAGCAGGGTCTCCTCCTGCGCTCTCTCCAGCTCTCTGACGGAGGTGTTTACCAGTGCACCTCCACCGAGAAGAACTTCAAGCACACGCTGATCAAACTTCAGCTGGTGGTCCTTTCCGCCCGCACCGTCAACACCATCCAGACCGAATCCACCGCCCCCGCCGTGCTGCCTCTCCAGTCCAGCGCCTGGACGCCCAGCGCAGAGCAGTACAAAGACCTGCTCACCATCCTCAGCCAGCCAGAGATGGGCCTCATCAACCAGTACTGCCAGGACTACTGGCAGATGGGGGACGACCCCGCAGCTCACGCACACAAGAAGAAGGACCTCAAGGAAGTACAGAAGGACCTCCGGAAGCCACGGAACAGGAGACATCACCAGGAGCAGAGCAGCATGGCCGAGACATGAGACGGAAAAACATCCCGCTCCGTCCAAATGAACGAGACTTGAGGTTGACCTTGAGGTCTTTGACTACCGTAACACACACCGCAACCATTATGACCGAGGAGAAAATAAACAATGCGTTTTTGAAAATTCATAGTATTTATTGTAGGCTGTACATAGTTAGATTCTGTGGATATCTTTGTATGGAAATAGAGCAAAAAAAAAGAAGTTTTGTGTATAGATCTGTGCAAATATTTTGTTATCATTGTTACTTTTCTTCCAATATATTTATTACAAAGGTATTCGCATAATAATAACACACAGTGTGACTGTTATCATAAAACTTGATGTACATACCACTAACCGGATAGTCGGAAACTCTTGATGGACAGTTTGACTGCACTTGATGTTTTGATACCAGAGGAAAGATGAGACTGTTGTACATTTAGCGGACTCTATTAGCCAAGCACGTGTTCTCATTCTGCAGATGTACGGATAAAGAATTTCTACATATATTCGGTGCATCTGAGTATTCTGTGACCTCTCAAAAGACTTTGAAGAACACTTTAATATCATCGGAAACTCATCTTTTAATCTTCTTGATCTTCCATATGTTGCTATGCTAGTGTGCTATGTGTGTTAAATATAAAGTCGTTTCCGTGTGTTATATGTTTGGTTTATTACGGATTACAGCCTCCTGTACAGTATGTACATCACTTCTTTTTGTTCTTTTCATTTATATAAAATATGTACTATTGCACGCAAAAAATCTCAAAAAGCTGGGGGTTCAAAACCTCTTTTTGCAAAGCAGAATTGTTTTTAAATATGTACCTCTCCAGACATTTTCAGTAATAAGCGTCCACGCAAGCACCTCTAAGCATTTAATAGGTGATCATTTGGAAGCGTTAATCATTTGGGGGCTTGTTTGAGTTTGCATGAATTGTATTTGTACTGTACAGATATGTAGTCAAATTCTGGATATTGCTGTGTTGCTGTATGGTCTTTGACATAATCGAGAGAGAGAGAGAGAGAGACAGAGAGAGCGTTTTCTATAGACAGAGGACTTTGCCGAACTAGTGATGGAATCAAGCACAATTACCTGATGTGTGTGACACATAGCAAACGGGCTGTGTGAAGTGGTTGTTGTAAATGTATTTCTTTCTTTCATTTGTAACACATTATTCATCACCGTGGTTTGTCGCCTTGTTTTGTCTTTTTTAGGATATTCTAATGTGAAAAAGATCCAGAATTAGATGTTATGAACCGTTAATATTATAGTAATGTATTTTTTATTTGTTTTGGGTTTTTTTTTCCATCGTTGTTGTTGACTAATTAAAGTTATATATTTTATAACAAATACAGGTTGGCCTTTCTGCATTAATGTTACTGGGTGAACCTGTACTTGCATTCTTCTGCAGTTGCAAATGTAAAGATTGAAAGACACACCAAAGAGGTTTCGGTGAATAAGGAAATAGGTTCACATTATACCAAGGAAATTGATCGTGTTTATTTGCCTACTTGATTGAAAAGAGTACATTGTTTGGGAACTTTACATTAAGGTCATTCACAAGGTCAAGTGTGATTTGTATTTTAATTTTTTTTATACCAGTCACAAGATTTTATGCTGCATTATTTCACCTCTGCCATTCATTTCATCTTTCTGTCATTCACAAAAGTAAGGGAAAATGGCCAACACTTTTGCAACTAGCAAATGTCATGGCAGCATAACACATTATTTCTTATTTATATTTGTGTACCTTCCGCCAAGAAAAAAATCTGATCACTGAACAGAAAAAACACAAAACTAAAACTTCTTTTTGTATTACAAACTGTGATAAATCTATCAAACATGACTGATCATTGTATTATTATACCTACAGTAAGTAATAAAGACAAAACTGTTGCAGATGTATCTAAGTACAGCCTATTAATACTCCGAGTGTAATTGCCCAGATAAATGAAAATACATTTTTAATGCATATTCAAAATTAAAAAAGTTCTAAAAGTTGGCCTGAGAAGAACCATTCAGTGAAGAGTTTTTTATTTTCTTGTTTGAAGAAAATTTTGCCAAGAAAGAAACTGGGACAAAAGAAAAGCTTTATTAATACTAGTTTTGGAACTTGGAAAAAACTTTCAAAATATTGAAATGAGTTGCTACTGTTAAAGCACAACGAAGAAAGCGTATTTCTCGCATGTGATGCCTGTGGATTAAAATGTATCAATCTTCAGATTGGGGTCAATGAGCTCTGTCACGTAAAAGGCTAAAGCTCTTTAAACACTTGCTCTGCACACTGTGTTCACAACAAGGAAAATGTCAACTGATCCTGATGACTACAGGGGGAAAGTGAGATTAGAATTACTCATGGAGATTTCAATATTCAACATTAAAAACACCTTCACATTCAATAAAGGTTCTATTGATAAAGCTGAAATTGTATGATACAGAAATGTCTTTTTTTTTTTTTAGCACATTTTCAACAGAATATAGATATTAGAAAGTCAACACATCCGATCATTTATGAGACCCGTTTACTGTTAGCTTCTACCTTAAATATATAACAAGGAAGAAGTAACATTTGTACCATCACATTATTCCACTCGCACAGTCTCTACGGCCCTTCTAAAGACACTGGTCAGATTATCACCTTCTGCTGAGCACAGCACCTTCTCCTCAAATCTGAGGTTAGATGACCTCTCCGCGCTTCCAATGCCTTCTGTCCTTGTTCTTCATTGGCCCCACCAACCCAGGTGGTCAGAGACATCTCCAAAATCCCTCTAAGACTCCAAACAATTCATCAGGTCGCAAAGATCCAGTCGAGGTGTGAGCTGTGAGCACCTGGAGGCCTCTGGGCAAGCGAGTGGTCATCCAGAAGGACTTCTTTTCCCTAATCGAGAGTCAGTATGGGGGCCGGGGCGAGCGCCGAGGAGAAACACTCCAGGGAGCTAGAGAAGAAATTGAAAGAGGACGCCGACAAAGATGCCAGGACCGTCAAACTTCTGCTGCTAGGTAACAACACACAAGCGACTCAGATGATTGCTCAAGTCAAAACATTAAGAATAGCTCATTTGCTAGATTGGGAAAATATAGCAGATTTGCTGTGAAGCCTTCCCAGTTTAAACTTCATAATAAACAGGCAATGACTTCACATCGTGTCCATTTTATCAACTTGTTTGTATAAAAATGTCAGTATTTGAATATGGATTATCCAAATGTGATATTTCTTGATCTAAATCTTATTACAAAAGGCACTAAAAAGTGACAACTTGCATACTTTTGAATATGTCTTGATTCTGGCAAGCATGTATATTCAACGAAGGTTATATCTCTGTCTATCGTAACAGCATGTGTCTTTGTCAGTGAGGTGATATAGTTCAGGGTCATAAGACGTCAAGGCTTAGGACAAAAATAATAAGCCTCAAGCCTCTTAATGTAATCCTCCAAAAGATAAACAGAAGAGGAGAAGGATGCTTTTATTAATTCACATATGCATGCTTCAATAAATAAATAATTCTTACTCTGTGAATGTCTACAGTTTTATCCCTTAAAACACTGGCACAATTCAATTTAGTTTCATCTCCGCATGTACATAATGCATGTTTAAGCAACTGGGATGTCAAATAATGCACTGCAAGAAATTAGCAAATGACATTTCTTTTTTTAAATAAATTCTGAGACATTACAAAAATCTATTTTAGTTGATCAAACAATACTGAAAGAAATACGTCACTGTTTACACAAAAAAAATATTAAGCAGCACAACTTTTTCCAAGAATGATAATAAAAATTTTTATAATTTCTATGTGATAATGAAGAATGAAGTAATGGCTGTCAAAAATCCAGCTTTGCCCTAACGGGAATGAATTTCATTTTCATTTCATTTCAAACTATATGCTAAATATACTGTTTTTACAGTATGTTTGATTAAATAAATGCAGCCTTGTTGAGTATAAGAAACTTGAAAAATTTTACCAACAACAAACTTTTGAACAGCAGTGAATATGTAATCAAATTAATTAAAGCAATAACTGCAATAAATTGATTACTGTCTTCTTCAGGTGCTGGTGAGTCGGGGAAAAGCACAATTGTCAAACAGATGAAGTAAGTGCTGAAGAAATAATATAATAATGAATTGGCTTATGTGAGTCTACACTTACTGTTAATTCATGTTCAGTGCTCCTTTTGATGAAAAGCTCTGTCTTTTTTCTCCCATGACAGAATTATTCACCAAGATGGTTACTCCCTTGAAGAGTGCTTGGAGTTCATTGTCATCATCAACAGCAACACCATGCAGTCGATCCTGGCCATCGTGAGAGCCATGACCACACTCAACATTTCCTATGGAGATGCTGCTGCACAGGTGCTCTACTTAAACATTCAAACATACATTGGTCATTTAGAGAAATTAACATATTTAAGGAACACTCCACTTAATAAAATAAAAATAGGCTCATTCTTCAACTCCCTCAGAGTTAAAATGTTTTATAGTTTATGAGTCCATTCCAGCGTCATAATCAAGGAACGCCTGTGAAAAACAATCCCCAGTTTGCAAGGAAAGAACTGTGGTGATACCATGGCACATTGATGATATCAGTATTGAATGATTATCATATGTACATGTCCAAAATACCACTTATTGCCAAGCTGCTTTGTCCAAAAATATAGGATCACACTTTAAAGTAGCTGTGTTTAACTATTTTGTGTTTATGTATGTAAAAAACATGAATTGTTTGGTAGAGGTAGGTTCAAGGGAGTTAATTACAGATGCAATTTCATAAATTTTTTATATATATATTTGTGCAACATAAATACAATTAGTGTAATCAACTATAAATGCTAGTACATAGTAGTTAAAGAAACATAATGCAAAGTGGGTCGAAATATAATCATATCATGGCACTTTTTGATTCTTTGTTATAATTCGCAACATTTCAGGATAAGAAATAATACCCAGGACACGTGGCATGTAGTTATGGTAAATGTAACTGACTTGCAAGTGTAAATGTCCCAGCTTAATTAAGAAATTCACAAAAAGGTACAAAAGCTGTTACTGGGGCAGTATCTTTTCAAAAGGTACACTTTTCTACCTCTTAGGTACACTTTAAGCACTATTATGTACCTTTAATAGGTACCGCCCCAGTGATAGCTTTTGTACCTTTATTTCTGATATAGCATGCAATGTATTATAAAATCAGGATGTGTTCATTATTTTTAAAGCTCCGACACTCTTTTAACAATGAGTTTTCACATCATCACTATAGAGAAGTTATGATGTGAAAACACACACACACACACCTACTTAAAAACGTATTACCAAATTGTTCCTTTGAACTGACTTAAAATATCAAGTTGAATCTTGTATTATTTAAAAAAAAATAATTTAGTTAGAATGAGTTAAATTATTTTGAAAAATTAAAATAGTGTAAAAACATGTAGCCATCACTTTTTACAAAATGTTTTTCCTGTTTGTTGCAGGATGATGCAAGGAAGCTGATGCACTTAGCAGACACCATCGAGGAGGGCACCATGCCAAAAGAGCTGTCTGACATCATCCTGAGGTTGTGGAAGGACTCAGGCATCCAGGCGTGCTTTGACAGAGCATCCGAATACCAGCTTAACGACTCTGCCGGATAGTATGGCCTCATAATTAGTCTTTTAAACCATTAAACACCAGTTAGCGAGGTTTCAATGTCCAAGATCAAACCAACAACCAAATTATCTATGAAATATTAGCATAGGAAAATACTGTATTGATTCTTATTTTATCTCCAAGCTATCTGAATGACCTGGAGAGGTTGATCAAGCCTGGCTATGTCCCTACTGAGCAGGATGTCCTGCGATCAAGAGTAAAGACCACCGGTATCATCGAGACCCAGTTCGGCTTCAAGGACCTCAACTTCAGGTACGCCTAAAATACAAAGACCCTCTTCGTTCATAACTATGAAATAAACCAACCAATAACCCTCCTCACCTCAGGATCGTATTCAGGATTGAATAAGATAAGTTTACTAATAAACTGGTTTGCAGGATGTTTGATGTGGGTGGTCAGCGCTCAGAGAGGAAGAAGTGGATCCATTGCTTCGAAGGTGTGACCTGTATCATCTTCATCGCTGCTCTGAGTGCATACGACATGGTGCTGGTGGAGGATGATGAAGTGGTGGGTTGCCATTTGTTGTCGATCAATAAAACCCCAATCCGAATAAATACATGAACTGCTACTGAGGCAATTTAGTAACAAACCCTGTGTTCCATGTCCTTCCAACCAAAGAACCGAATGCATGAGAGTCTCCACCTGTTCAACAGTATCTGTAACCACCGTTACTTCGCCACCACATCCATCGTACTCTTCCTCAACAAGAAAGACGTCTTCGTGGAGAAGATCAAGAAAGCTCACCTGAGCATGTGCTTCCCTGACTATGACGGTGAGAAGCATTTTGTCTGCAAACAAAAATATATCAACTTATAAGCAGTCAAATTTTTTATCAAAAGAGTTCCATTAAAGTTGGAAAATGGAATTTTGGTTTTAGAACAACTTTGATGAAAGGCTTTGATCAACACTTCAGATGTTGACTAGTGTATGCTATATTAAACATTAAAACGGATATATTTAAACTGATATTATTAAAATTTTCCTCTAATTATTAAGACACAAACTGATATGCAAAACCATGATAAAAAATACAATACCATGCCATACTCAGGTCCCAACACCTTTGAGGATGCTGGTAACTACATCAAGTTGCAGTTCTTAGATCTGAACTTGCGACGAGACATCAAAGAAATCTACTCCCACATGACCTGTGCCACAGACACAGAGAACGTCAAGTTTGTGTTCGATGCCGTAACAGACATTATCATCAAAGAAAATCTCAAAGACTGCGGTCTCTTCTAAACAAGAGGAAGAGGTGATTATTACATAATATAGATAATTAGTTGTTATAATATAATGCAGTATTTTGTGGTAGCATAGTAAATATTGCTACAATTTTTAAATGTGTATAATTAAAAACTATTTTTCTCTTTTACAGAGTGGCTTCATCAACAAAACCCAATACTGACCCATTGCCCCTTGTAGCCTTTTCTCCCTGAGTAATGAGGAATTCTCCAGTGCACACATATATAAACTGAATTGATAAAAAAGAAAGCATATAGTTGTTGTTGGGATCTACATTTGATAAAACACCCTGAATACAATTAAATAACTGAGCCTAATACATATAGGGCAGCCTGAAGTCATTTATAACAAGAGGTATATGAGAAATGTTCAGCTCTATTAGTTTTTGCAGTGACCTGTCCTGTAGATTTGCGACTACACTTCACGCAGCTGTAAACCAAATAACTATTCTTCTGAAACACCTGCATATGCACTTCAGCATCTTCTTGCAAGTACATTATGAAGTATTTCAGTTATACGTTATAGCCGTTGCTGTGTCCAGTATATACTTTTACTGCTGGCTGAGAAACGTTTTAACATTACTGGGAACAGAGTTGTTTTATTTAAAGAGGAGTGATATCAGGTTATGGCCCTTGATCGGAATCTCTATGTAAGATGGACGACTTTGAAGAAAAGATAGCATGTAATAAGTTGTTTAGCTCAAGAGCTGCTAGATGAGAGACAAAGAACTGGGTGCACTGAGCAAATTCCAACAGCAAATATGGATTAAAAAGGCACAACTGATTGCAAAACCATATACAACCATGCAAATGTGAATTGAACGAATAAAGCTTCTGTAGAAAAGACTGAACCTGATGTGTTTGTCCTTTAGGTGTCCTGAAAGAATGCACAACAATTAAATTATATTGGGACTGTTGAGTGTTCGATATACACATACGTAATATATGAAAATATGAATTCTTGAGATTTATTTAATTTTATGAATCTAGAAAGACACTCATATACACAACCTGGGAAATTAAAGCTTCTTAACAGCATTTCCAACTTTATTGATTTTAAGTTTAGCTACAACTTATTAAATCACAGAATATCACTTGTTTGTAAGCCAGAGGTATTACCATACCTGTACTGTTTGAATTGTGTTTACTACAGAATATCAAGACCTAATTAACTGATATGAACAACACTGCATGTTTTGCAAAGTCATGGTTTAATTTTGATTTGATAAAATGCAGTGTAGACATCCACCTTTGTCTCTTTAGACTAAAGGGTAAATCACAATGAAATCAACAAGCAGATCAATTTGAATCTAACCAACTTTAATTAAAATACTTGCCTCTGATAAAAAACAGATATGAATAAATATCAACCGCTATCTACCGAGAGTGTCCTCTGTATGTGCCCCAAGGAAATTATAATCTGTAATATCAAAGAAACTAATTTTTCGCTTACCAACGTACTGATCACTCTCAAAATCCCTTATTTCTGACTTTTGTTCGTAAAATATTTGCACCAACAATTAAGCATTAAAAGAGTTAATGACAATACATACACAGCACATGCATATCACCTCTGCATTATCAGTTATGGCATTATGGCATTCTGCTGACCCTGAGGACTGAAGAAAAAGGGACATTTTTTAAAAAGGCACATGTTTTTTGGTAAATGTAATATTTGGTCCAATAAATGTCACATTTCGGATGCACTTCATTGTTAATATGCATTTCTGTTTACATACAAAAGTACCAGGTTACGAGGTTTGTCCTGTCAAAAATAACACGTGAATGGAGATTTCAAACCTTATCAAACATGTATGCTACACAAAAAAACCTTTCCAATTTTATCACAATACTCTGACAGCAGAAAAACTGGAAATGTGGAAACATGCTACAAAAAAAAAATAAAAATAAAAAAATAAAAAGGCCACAGTGTTCTAGACCTTGCAAACCAAGGCACAAATTATGAAAAAAAGAAGAAGAAAACATCATATTGCAAAGTGAAAACTTTTCAGAATACAGTTTGATTTGTATTAAATGAAGCCCATCTGTTGTGTTTGTTCCTGGAAGGTGTACAAAACAACTACTTTTGAAATATAAAGCTTATTTGAGAGCTTGTTCCTTGAGTAGAAAATCTGAAACATGCATACCGTCTCAATTCAATAGAGCCCTTTATAATACTAGATCAAGTTTCATTAAACATGGCACTGAAGAAAACATGTAACAGTGTGTATAAACACACTCGATTGCACAATAGAGAAATCAATCAGCCCAAAGAACCAAAAGCAGTTTTGCAAAGGATTTTAAGATTCTGAAGAGCCAAACTGCCCCAAATGCGTTTTATATGCTGTGGACCTTTGCTGGCGTGATCCGATTACGTAGCCAAACCCAAACACATGATCCAAATTAAGACAAAAGATGACAATAGATGACAACTTTTATGTCCAAAAACACAACGACTGGTACTGGTTGATTTGTTGACCACTTCATGTGCAAAAACGAGACTTAAAAGTTCTCTGACTGGAGAGTTATAAAACCCCTCCAGGGGGTTTATAAATGTTGAGATGTCCAGGGACAGTACTGATGTCAGGACAGCCCCACCATGTGGTCTATTTGTCTCATGTATATGCTCTTTAGCGGAAGGCCGTAACGTCGCTCTTCAGGAATCCTTTCACACTATTAGACAAATGAATGTGTGTCATTCTCATATGATCACTTTTAAGATCTACTGTCATGTCCCTGACAAAAAACTACTTAATTAAACACTAAGTAAATAGTGAATTGTTTTAAATTTTCATGCTTAAAAAAGCACATTAAACAGACAAAAAAAAGAGCTAAAGGAGGTTAAAGGAATCTGTATTAAACTGTAATTTAAAATAATAAAATAAAATAAATCTATTAAGCAGTCTGTATTTACCCCTACCCTTTAACAAATTAAATGTTAATACAAGACAGTAAAAATGGTTTAATTTATTAATATCCCCACTACTATTCATATTCATAAAATGAAAGGAACGATATGGTGTATTAAATCCATTTCTTACATTGCTAATGTTGGCTGGGTGCTCATTATTAGGCTCTTCACATGGAAATTGGTCTTCCCAACTTTTCCCCCTGAAGCGCTGATCTATCGGCACTACATGGCCTTCTGTAGTGAAGATGTACTTACTCTCAGACTTGTGCAGTGGGTTATCTTCATCAAAGAGCTGCAAAGGAATATTAAATATCATTTAGTGATCTATGTATCAGTTGCATAAAACTTTACATTTGGCTAATAATCCTGGCTGACTACGTTTTCAGTTTCTTGAATAAAAGTATTATATATGTAAGTAATAATAAAAGACTAGATGCAACAGGATACAGACAAATATAAAGGGATAATATTAGACAACTAACCAGGTAAAGGTATTTGCAGGTTTCGCTAAGGAAGAAACTTTCCATGCGATCTTCTTTGGACTTATCCACCACGTGATGGAGAGTGGCATAACCACACCTGAGAGGCATATAATCAAAACATGTGATCTGAGAATATGCCAGCATCCCAATTAAATCCCTTTCTGCCATTTTAAACCATATACCTGACTTTGGTATTTTTTTCAAGGCTTTCAAGAATGTCCATCCCAACATGAAGATAAAAAGGATTCTTCGTTGCCTGTAAAAAAGTCAGTTTTTTCATTAATTAAACTGTAATGCTGTCTAAAGACCTGGTTATATTGGCAGCAGGTTGTACCTGATAGAGTAAGTATGTGGATTCTACTAGTTCTGGTCTTAAAGGGTAGAAAAGAACATCTGGGGCCTGAAGCTGCCAGTTGTATCTTTCCGGAAGAGCACCAAAACGCTTCCAGATTGCATAGTAGAAGGCATGAAGACAAATGGCATTTTCAACATCTCCATTCAATACCTAAGCAAACAGAGATGTGTGCCTGGTTAGAACCCAAACGAACTGAATGAAAAAAGGCTGAATGAAATATATATATATATATATATGAGAGGGAAGGAAAGATTGAGTGAGGGAAGTCACATAAGACACGGACTCGTACCTGTAGTCCAGGGAAGAATGCCTGCAGAGAGTCAATCCATGTGTTCATGATCTGTCCATTAAACATGTTCACATTCACGTAGAGTGGTGGGTCGCCATTTCCTTCATTACATGCCTCTCTTCTGTTAAAAAAAAAGTGTACACACATAAGTTTTGCCATTAAAAACACTAAAACAGTTTAATACAAATTCATAAATGAACACCCTGAGGTGTGAGATCAAAATGTCACGCTATAACTTTTGCAGTTATCCAAGCAGTTACAGAAAATTAACATTAAATGTCAATCCAAACTTAAACCAATCAGAATGATGCACACGTAACTACACAATTACACATTCACTGTCTGCAAACCATGTCAAGCTTAACCACAGATCCCAAGTGACACACTTTATTTGCAGGTGGTTTAGAAGCTCAAACTGCAGCCACAAACAGCTGTGATCATACAAGCGCACGTTTATAATCACCCTCTTCTCAGGTGGCTCTGAATGCTCTCATAAGCCGCAGAGAACATCCTGTAGTCTTCTTTCTCTCCAAACAAGATGTAGGACTTAAGGAGGTACTCATAGAATGAGTCCATGCCCGCACCAAGACCGCTCTGTTTCCCCACCCACTGACCAGTCTGAATGTTCACCACATTCCCTGGAAGACAGACAAGAGAATCATCAGTGGTCAGACAAAGGCATGCGATCACAAATAAAAGACACTGGACTCAAAATAGGTTTGGAACGCAATGAGGCCAAGTAATTAATGACAGGATTTTAATTTTTGAGTGAACTGTCCCTTTAACATAGGACAAAAACAAGCCAAAAAGCAACCACTTACCCAACAGCCCAGTTTCATTGCTTCTCAAATTCCAAAGAGCTTTAACGGCACGGCGAGCAACCCACTCAAATGTAGAGTCTCCAATCAGACGGCTCAGAATGCCAAACTCCACGAGCAGAGAGCCTGCACCTGCCGTACAGGTCTCATTAATGCTATCAGGAGGGACGCCTTTTTTTAAATTCACCTGCACAAAAACATGGTAAGACATCAATATCAAATGCAGCAAAAATGAGGCAACGCTAGTTTAGAGAGATGTTATGCAGGTTGGCCTGACCCTGGGATAGGGGATGCCTGTGCTAGTGTTCTCAAAGGCAGGTAGTAGTCGAACGGCCAGGTCATGCGCCAGATGCAGCAGCTCATTATCATAGTCTTTCAACGCGATGTCCCCAAACGGGGGCTGTGGGTCAGTCAGCAGAATATGGGCCGAGATCAAACTGCCTAGAATTCTGAAAAGGGAATGACAATTTTGTCATCATGCTTTAAACCACTGAACAGGCTCAAATAAAAAGATCCATTAAAGATAATAACTGCACCTAATGTTGGCCTCAAAGACTTGAACAGTGGAGTCCTTGTCAAAAGATACAGTGTCAATCACAAGCTTAACAGCTCGATGGAACTCTGTCACATTTCCAAGAACCTGCAGGGATGGGAGCAAAACTTGAATCACTGTGTAGGACTATTGAGTTATTCGGAGGGGAAACAAAAATGATACATTTCTGAGATTATTTGTAATCCTGTAAGTCCTGGAACAAGATGCATAGTTTGTAGGCCATATCTTTTCTTGATGTATCTTTTTTTTCTAGATAGCTAAAAGTTAATCGAAAGCTCAGATAAATTCACGGTTGTTTACTAGAACACATTTATCATGAAAACTGCTACTCCCTTTCTCCCTTCTCTAGCAGTGAAGGACACAGCATTTATGAAACATGAACAGAAGACATTTTAGCACTGGTTTCAAAACATTGTGATTTAGGTTGTAGATCAAAATATGAAAATCTCTTCAAGTTTCATAAACTGCAGATCTTTACTCATAAATCATAAATTAGCAGTAAAAAAATAAAAATAAAAAAAAAATAGGAGGAGAAGGAAATCTGTGGCATGAAAATGGTAATTATGTACTGCTGGATTTTAGTGCTAAAAACTTTTTTTCCTTCATCTTTACAAAAATTAAAACATCCTTTTACAGACAGTAAAAAAAACAACAACTTTAAAACTAGGAAACTTATTTAATTCTTTTGTCATTTACCAGTTTCTTGCAACAAGTTAAACATAAGCCATCTGTACAATAGGCTGACCTACCAACAGCGTATCAAGAGTATCTATGAGGGTCAAAGAGTAGTTTCCAAGGACATCGTTGATGTTGATATTTGATCTAGGAGAAACACACAAGCAAAGGTATGTTAGGTTCAGAATTCAACTACACTGGGTTATAATAAAGCATAAGAAATATGCGGTACTGGATATAAGAGACATTTCTCCTTTTCCATGCCTCAAAGGTCTCGTATTCACAGACATTGAGGCTGATTTGGAAAGTTGCAACTTGCTACTTGTTTTGCTTAAATACATGTGACATTACTGACAATAATGACAGTCACCACTGAAAAAAAAAACAAAAAAAACAATGGAAACTTAAAAAAAATAAAAATAAATAATGAAACTGTATTGAACTTCTACTCTTCTGTTATCAAAAGGCTAAAAACTGTAAAAAAAAAAAAAAAAATCTTGATTGGCCACATTTTTATGACAGAAATGCCATTCCCATTCAGCGCACGTCTTTATCACAGCAATCTGCTGACTAAAGACTGATATTCAGATATTACTGTTCCCCGAGAATTTACTAAAGCTTACAGCCGTCAAAAGATCTAAGGATAGTGACAGGATGCAGCACAAAGTGACTGTGTTATGTTTCATGAAATAGAACATAACTTACGGGTTGAGGACGTCAGGCCCTCGACCTTCACAAGCTATAGGGTTCAGTTCATCCTCTGGAAAAGCAAACTTCATGTAGTTATCATATCCGAAGTAAAACATGTCTCGGGCCATTCCCCTCATCTTGACTTTCAGCGCGTCAGGGAAGGAGCTGTACTTTCTGTCGTATTCATCCCTGCCCTCCTGAAAGAAGCTGAGGTAGGATTTCTTTGATGAATTCCCACTAATCTTGGAGCAGGTCTTTGCTTGAGGGTTTCGGTTATCGTACACGTGCTGTGACCAGGCATTAGTTTTGACGGTGGCTCGGTCGCCATCCTTGAGAAGTTCAATCTTTTGCAAGTTGAACGTGAATTTGATGGGGAAGTCAAAGCCCCAGCTGGGTCCCAGTCCAAACACTAGCCACACCGCGCAATTCAGCAGCACCCTCAAAACGAGAAGACCCACAACTACTGACCTCCATTGCATCTTTGCCTGCCGTCGGCCTTAAAAGTCATAATTTTCTTCGACTTCGCGACTTATGGAAGCGCAAAAGTCAACAGTTTTCCTCCTGCTTTCTGTTCTTACACACTTCCTGTCAACAAACCAGCCCCTCCTTGATCCTCAACGCTTATTGGCCAGCCGCCGGCAACGTCATGACAAAGAGCGCAAATGGTTCACGAAGACGTCAATCACGCAAGCAGTAAGCAGCGGAAATGTCGTGGCAGCTCAACTTAAAAGCATCCCTGCATATCTAAGCCAATGAGAAAATCACATGTGTAGTGTGACTATGTAACGTATTATCTGTTTAGTTACCACTGCTACTATAATACTACTAATACTGAAAGTTAATGGAGCAAAATCTCTTTTTGACAATTTCAGCAGTATTTTTTTATCAATTTGTTATTTAACTTTTTTTTTTTTTTTTTGCTAATTGTTTTGTTTATAATTAACTTTTAATAGAATTAGTATTATAACGTTAACATTGCAATCAAACGCTGGAACAAAAACCTTAATTACAAGCACCACATTAACTGTTTTAGTAGCAACAAATAATTCTAAAATTGTGCTAATGTTGTGATTAATGTTGAAATGACTTAAAACAGGATATGTATGCATATCTTCAGACACTTGATTCACCACAACTTAAAAGATAAAAATCAGCCACAACAATGCAAGATTCCTCCTACATGTTGACAATCTATTTATTGGTTCATCATATTTACAAAAGTGCATTGATAATAGTGGGGTTTCCAACATTTGCCTCTTCTCACAAATATTTAGTTGATAATGACAACAGTATAATAATCTACCTTAAAAAGCATGCCTTCGGTTCTTGCAGTTCAAAGTAAGCTGTCTTTATCCAATCTAGTTCCAGGCAGGCACACCCGGTATACGGTTTATCTTGAGGGACAGATACACTGCACAAGGCACTTTAACTTCACCTACTCGCTCTCTCTCTCAGCTCATGAACAGGATGCAAAGACATCATTGAGCTAAATGAAAACCTTTACCAGCAAAACATTCATCCTCTCAAATATACTTACACTCATTTCTGTAAAAATCTCTCTGAATCATCATTTGAACTGTTTATTTACTGGACTGCTCCTCGTATTTAAAGATTAAGGATTTCTCAAGAGACAATTTAGGGGGGGAAAGAGAAAAGGAAAGAAATAAAAGCAACAGTCCCAATGATATTACACGCTCTCAAGACCATAACCTGACAGACCGGAGGAAAAAAGGCAGAACATGATATTGAAGTTAAGCTCTTCTCAGTTTTTAAATACATTTGTTCGGGAGACCCCAAGTGGAGACCACCGGAGCTGCTGGGATTTGCAAAACCATGAATCCATAATGTTCATCTGGCAGCAGGCTGTAAGAGGTGAAGGAACTCATTCTGCAGGCTAGCGTCTTTTAACGACTGATGTATCTTTGACAAGACTGATGCAGTTGGGAGGAGGAGCTTGTGAGGAACAGACGAGCAGGGTAGTGTGAGGGGGGCGGTATGGAGAACTGTACAGTTTCACAAAGTGAGCAAGATGTGGTGTGAGATGGTGTAACATGGCAGCGGATAAACTTGGACCCTCTGCACACACTTTCAGCTTCTTCTTGACTTTGAGTGCTGGATTAGCCATTGAAGTGTAATGTCTGTAAGGTTCAGGGAACATAACAGTGTCATTGAAGCCAGGCAGACAGGCAACATTACGTAGCAGACAAAACATCTCATCCTCATGGAACATTACTTACCAATGTTATCTTTCTCTTTGCAGGAAATAGAGTAGCAGCAGATCTCCCGGTCTTGAATAGCAGCCAAGTTCCTAAAGACATAGAACGAGACAGAATTAATACAGCAATTTATATGATGTGGCTTCATTTCAGCCCAAAGAGCTATTTCAGGAAAAACTGTAAACATAGTCCTACAACAAGTGCTTCCAGGAAATAATGAAGCTCCTACAGCTCTTAGCCAACAGATGGCAGTAATCCTCGCAACAACAGGAGACCTCCAAGCCACACAACCTTTTCACCAGACTGATGGTTAAATGGTTAATAATCTAGACATCGTGACTCATCATCATTCATAGAAAACATGAAAGAATCTCCATCTGACGCTGGCACAAAGTGAAACTGAACTGAAACTGATTTTTACAAATAGAGCATTTCTTTATAATGAAGATAAAAATAAATAAAACTGAGTTGACCAGAGCCTGTAATGCAATTTCCTTATTATTATAATCATATTAAGTTTTCTATTATGGCAAGGTAATTTTATCAGCGTCATATGATTTGGCCGAATATGATTAGAGACTGTTAAACACGGAGCCATTCGAAACGTACATATATGAATGCGAGCAATCGTAGCATTAAATGCAGGAGCTTATTTAAATGGATGTTCTACCTTACCTTCCACCTCAAGAACTTGCATGAGAATGGATCAGTAATTGAAACACAATTTTGGCAAATATTTATGCAAATTGGCTAGAGAGAGATTAGTACAAAAAGTTATACCACTTAGCACCTACATGACCATACCATTATATTTTCATTCAACATTTTAAGTTAAATAATGCACATAAACCTATTTAAGTAGGCATGGTCCATTTTTGTTCCATGCTGACTTTAATTCAAAAAGCAGGGGAAAAGCATCTTCTGCATGTGCGTTGTAGAGCTCCTTACATTTTTTCAATGAGCTGTTTCTCATCCAACGCATTAGGTAGATCTCTCTTATTCCCGAGCACCAACACCTGGAACCCAAAAAACATTCATAAGAACTGATGCAATGAAGATGTTTAAGTGCTGTAAAACAAGGACAAGTGGCTTACAGGGATTCCTTGTAACTGTGGCTTGTCTAAAAGATTGTGCAGCTCGTTTCTGGAGGCTTCAACCTTCTCCCGGTCTGCTGCGTCCACCATGTACCTTTGAGAGAAAATGAAAAAGAAATCAAATAATGCACATTTTATTACTTTATAATTAGGAATATGTCCTTTTTTCCCCCTCACAGAAGACGGATGTGGTAATACTTACACTATTGCATTCACCCCACGACAGTATCGCTCCCACATGCTCCTGAACCTCGGCTGACCTCCTATATCCCAGATCTGTGCAATAATCAGACCCATGTTAGTTTAAGTATTTATTATTTATAAATAATCTTGAACCTTCCATTTCTCCTTAATCCCAAGAAGCCAAGATTAATCATTAGGACCGAACCTTGATGGTGACATTGCCTTTTGTGACCTTCCTCATGTTGAACCCAACAGTTGGAATCATGTCTTCACTGAACTGGCCTGACTGGGGGAGAGAAAAAAAAGATACCGGATATTAACTCATGGAACTGCTTTTAATATTTCACCTTGAACAGTTTTGGTTTTTGGTGGCTTTGACGCCCAATTTCTTTTCCTGTTGCTGTAAGCGTAGGCCTGTAGTGACTGGTATTTAAGGGCCTCCCATCAGAAACCTTTATTTGATCTATGATTCATAGTGAAAGTTTAAACAAAAATCAATCCAGGAAATTTCTGCGTGGTATATTGCCATCTACTGTACTAACGTACCAAAATTCTCACATTCAGGTCAACTTGTCAACTCTTCTGCCAAGTAAAGGTTTTGTGCATTCGTTGCACAGAAAAATGTGCAATCAACACCATCACGGCCCCAAACGGTAAAAGTTTGAGAGCTTGTAAATCGATGTGTCATTTTGTGGTTGCAATAGAAGTTCCTAAATCATGCAACTCAATCTCAAAAATAAATCTGTCATCTCATTAGCAATGCATCTTCGTACTATAAGTCATACCATTAATAACCACTAATGAGACTATTTGAATTCCACATCTTAACCACATGACCACCTCTCCTGTATTAAAACCGTTTCGATGCTCTGCCTTTATGGGGAAAATTCCCTCCCCATGAACACTTTTCACTTATTTGTCACACTGCTGCCAGTAAAACTTTCTAAACATTACGACCACCTCCCGGTATTCTGACATACTCATTCAGTTCTTGACTGCATAGTCATATCTGAGGATGAAATTTCCTGCATTGGCTAATAATAGCTATTAACTACGTCAGCCTAATAGTACTACGTCATGCCAATTTTTAGCAAAGATAGCTATATCATGATGTTTACTATGCCATGCTATAAAACCACTCATAATGAGATATAAGATTTTGGTCACAACTCCCACAAGTAGTATATTTAGTTAAGTATTACCGATGCTCATTTTAACCATTTAACCGACCGATTTGAAGTTTAACTGTTTAAAAGGTCATTTTATTTATTTTTTTCAGTATTTTACCTACTCATAGCCTATATAAAATTGTGTTGACAAAAAAAATAAATAAATAATAAATAAAAAAATTCGCATTTTATTGGCCACATTCACACAGCAGCAGAATACAGTTGTTGAGTACAGGGAGTGACATCCGGGTTCTGTAACGGAACTCACCGGGAAATGTTCAGGACTCGCAACCGCGTTCGCGGAGCACACACGCTGTGTGAACGGGACAGGAACGCGCGCTCTGCTGCACAAACACAGTGCTACGTGCTTTAATGTGTGTTTTGGGTAACTTCTAGTAATGGAGAAATGAGCTGCGTGTCATCTGAAAGTTTTATTAGATCTCGCCAGTTTTCCACCGGAGCCGCTCTCGTCACTTTTGTGTTCTGCACGTGATTCATATGCTCCGCTTCCCGCGCAAAGCTGCTGTCGGTTAATGAAGGTCTGATGAAAGAGCTCGTGCCTCGATTGGACTCCTGTCATGTCAGAAAGTGGTAATACTTAGTTTTGTGGACGTTGCCATCTTTGATATTAATATTACTATTTTTAACGGGTCACAGGCGCTTATCCTTTGAATTCAATTCTCATTTAAAATAATGTTGTCAGTTAATAATCGGTTAACGAGCGTCGGTTGTCGGTTATGAGAAATAACCGAAATGAGCATCCCTATTAAGTATATTCAGTGTATTCTTCATTTTCAGAACAGGAATTTTGTAACCCAATCAAGCTACCTAAAATACTGAATCTAATGAATTAACATCATGTTTACTGAGTGGAAAATAACTGAGAATGTGCATGTTTCCCTACAGTACACCATTGAAAAAAAAAAAAGATTGCGGTGAAAACATCTCTGGCTGCATGGCTCTTGCAGCTAATAGTGAACAAAGGGTAGAGAGTCAGCAAACTATCTCAGGCTATCTACTTCATAATTCTCAGAGAGATCCAGACAGAGCTAGGTGAGTCAAAGATGCTTCACA
Organism: Enteromius paludinosus; assembly: GCA_032361165.1. Classification (NCBI taxonomy): domain Eukaryota; kingdom Metazoa; phylum Chordata; class Actinopteri; order Cypriniformes; family Cyprinidae; genus Enteromius; species Enteromius paludinosus. The sequence continues at coordinate 14,945,064 of JAUMHQ010000058.1, forward strand.
AAATATTGAGCATATAGAGATTGTTTAAGCCCCAGGTGCAAACAGAGCAGGGCAAAAGCTTCCGCATCTCTGTGCACTGATGAATACATCATTGCACTTGTTGCTCTTTGTGAACAATTAATGAGATACCAGCTCACACATGGGCACCTCAGGAGATGCAATTTCCACCCGAGGTGCTGAAATGATTAAACAGCGAGAGACTATATAGAGATGGTGGAGTGAAGACAGCAAAAACTGTTTTCCTGGAGGCTGCAAGTCTGCAAATCATTACATGATGCAACAAACTAATTTAGCTGCAGTATGTCAGGTCAGAAACACTATACCACAATATCTTTTTAAATCTGTAATGATTTCCTTACCTTACTGCCTTACATATCCATACAAATGTTACATAATAACAATTATGTGCTTCTTTCTATATAACAAGGAATGTATTTTTACTAAAACAAAGAAAACACCTTTAAACCACATAAAGTAGAGGTGGTCTGCATTGATGAGGGAAAATCCCTTGTCTACCTTTGCGCATCTAAAATGTAACTCTGGACTACAAAACCAGTCATAATTAGAACAGGTATATTCATAGCAAAAGCTAACAATACATTTTGTGTGTCAAAATTATCTATATCAAAACAAAATTAAAAATCTGAAATATTCCCAACCAAACGTTAAAGAAAGTGGGCTAACGTGACCAATTCATGAAGTTTAAGTGATGAATCTGACTTTCCTAATCACATGATATATATACACCACTGATTATGAAGGGGCTCCAAGTTTTAAGACTTCCCTTTAGCATACTCATGATTCATAAGCAGGCCAGGCACGCAGAATATCTTGAGCTTCAAAGAACTCTCCATCTAAAGGTCAATCAGACCTATTCGGGAGAGGAATATTTGGAAAACATTTTCAAGAAAGTCCACATGTGCTTGAGGGAAGTGATTACACCAGACAGAACTAAATACAGGCATCAAAGAGGCAAATGCTCACACTGCACTAAGCCTTTTGAGCAATCCAAATTAACTCACAAAAACTTTCTTCGTTACCACTGCAAAAGCACATTTTAACCTTACACTATCTAGCCTTCTACCAAGGCAGATAAAGAAGAAATGTAACTAAACTACTGTGACCAGCATATTATCTTATTGTGTACTCATGCACTAAATCACATGATGGGGACGTCACATGACCAGGAAGAACCGCATTAAAATGCGTCTGAGTCTTGTGACTAATGGCAGAAACTCCCACATTGTCTAAACTCACACAAGCACACACACTTTGTTTGTTTTTTTTAGGTGATCGACCACATTTTTTAATGGTGAATGTGCACTTAAAATAAACATTACTTTAACACTGCTAAAAAAATTTATGATTTTAAATAACTTCTTATAATAGAGTAAAAATTAATGTTTCCATTAAGACATAAAAATAAGGTTGCATGCCCCTAACACCACACCATGCACTAAAAACATGACCGGCTCCTAAACAAAGTGCCTTTAAATACACCAAATAGACAGTACTGCGATTCTGCAGCTATACTTCAAAGACAAGAACTGATGCTAAGTCCACATTAAGGGGACAGGGTTAAGGATACATGAAAGTAGCTCTGCTTCTTTACCATTTAAGAATGTTTTTTTTATCATTGCACAATACTATTATAATTACACTAAGCCATTACCTAGCGTACCTGTTTAACCATATTTTCTATGTATAATAATTTGCACTGCTCTGACGTTAGATCGGATTAGGAATGAACTTACAGAACAAGTCCTACACGCTTGAACGTACAAGGCTATATACCGCTTTTTTTTGCCATCAAATGTGGTCCAGCCAGACTCGTTGCACCCACAACACAACTAGTAGAAATAGTAGGTTTTATTAGTGACCTATAGGATTATGCAGAACGAGTATAAAGCACCATCACTGTCTTGCCTGTGTGCTAAGACTCTAACAAGTGATCGATGATACCTGCATCGATGAATACTGGTGTTGTGGAGAAGATAAAGCAAAATGACTCATGTGCTTCCTAGATCACACATTCAGTTTAACAACAATAAAAACAAGCTCATCAAAGGAACAACAACAACAGGATATTTTTATGAATTATTGACCAAAACGTTAATCAGCCTTGGTTAATCTCTTTCTTCTTTAAAGTAAATAATTTGATCATGTTATTTGTTCCTATATATTACTTCCACATAATAGACATGTTTATTTCAGTGTTTTTCCCCCACATTGTTTGAAGTTTGTGTTTTATGTATACATGGCATACGTCACTAATGATTTATGCATGAATTATTCTTTACTTCTCTCTTTATGCATATGTAACATCCATAAAACCAACCAATACATCCAGTTGGTTCTAGTTGACACTATCACTATGGATTTTAATTCCTCTTTAGAGTTCAAGAAAACAGGTGAGTTGACATTATAATTTATAATGTAACTTATTAAGTAACTTAGGTCTTGGCGTCAGTGGAGCTCAAATTTACAATATGCATTTAGTAAACTGTCAAGTGAGATCAAAACAAACCACCCAGTACGCTATCAAATTATTGATTGTCATCTGGTAGCTAATATTAGCCGGTTAGCTTTCCCAAAACCGTCTCCTAAGCAAGTCTTGCCTGCTAATATACTGTGAATTCAAGTTCGCATAGCTCAATTATGTATTACATGCAAGCAAACGTGTTAAGTACCTGGTGTGCTGAACTAACATTCAGTCTCTTGTATTTGTTGAAGAGCTCGTGCTAACCGCAAACACTCACCGCGATTACGTTAACAAACGTCGTTTTCCCCGAATACTGCAACCCGACGAGGGTTAACTCCATTTCTTCCTTCCAGAAGAGAGACTTAAACCAGTCCAGGAGGCGGTTAATGAGGGCCAACATTTCGATGCTGGATTAAACAGGTCTGTGTAGGTTATGGTTGTTTGCAATGTTTTTCACCACTAGAATCGTAACGTAGTGTTTGGGAGGAACTGACCGATGTCATATGACTGTGAAACGTTTGCGAACTCAGAATGCGTCGTGTGAGTTGACGCTGCGCCACTCTTGCGCAGGCTTGCAGGAAAGACGTTTCAGCAATTCGGTTCTTTTTAGCTGAAGAAAGCCAGTTCAGTGTGTTTTTAATGTCATTAAGTAATTACTGTCCTCATTACAGCGTATAATATGTATGTAGTCACATATGAGTTTTTATCGAGTTATGGTAAAGTTTTACAGTTAAAAATACAATAAATAGTTTGTTATTAGTTGTTTTTTTTATCTTTAACGGTAACTTAGTCGATGAATAGTCTTAGTTAAGTTACTTCATATTACTCAGATCCATTAAACATAACACATTTAATAATAACAGTCTAAAAAAAGAAATGAATCAGAAATACTTTTCATTGTTAGTTTATATAGTTTATTAATGTTAACAACAATGGAAACATACACTTTGTAAAGTGATTTTAGGTTTTATTCGTTTTTGTGTTGTCCCAGTCCCAGTTATCGTTCCCGTTTTGCAGCTTATAAAAATGTGAAGTTATGTAGACCATTTAGCATGTACAATAAAACAATAATGAAATACATTTACAGTTCTTGGCAAGAAAAGTCATTGTAATACAGTGCTACAAAACTCTATAAATATATACAACCGCCTACGTATTGGCCAATGGCCATAATACAATTTATTTATTGCTGTAAAATTGCTAAAAACACTTTTTTTTTTACAATATTCACCCAAAGAAAAACATGTTTGTTAGCATATCTATTGATGTAGTACCATGCAGTGACAATATTTGAAATATTCAACACGTTTGAATGTCTGCTCCAAACCTAATGTGCAACAATAAAACAAATTTTGCTTATGCACAGAAACCCGTAAACTATAGCAAGTGAACTAGAAAGTATAACTTACATTGAACCCCCCCACCCCACAAATATGAAGAATATGACAAATATGAAACATTGAAAACTAAAAAGGCATGCTGTTTTGGATGTTAATCTTTGGTCAAATACTTATGAGGTACTTTATTTCTAATACATTACTGTTTAAATCCGTTGTGAAACCTTACATTTGCACAGTTTACTTACACACTTTGCTTAACTGCATAATGCAAACTGTTCTCTGCCCTTGGAGAAACTTTTAATCTTTCAACAGTTTTCACACTTTCAAGTGACATATAAAGTTGACAGGAAGCATCACTCCTGTTGTACATAAATCCACTTCAGAGAGCGAATTTAGCATCAGAGCAAACATAAACATGTCACCTTTTGCTCATTCCTCCTCGTATGAATCCGTTTTGAAACTGAGATAATGACAACGTTGTGAAGTGTTCTTCTCATTACAGAGAGACTTAAAAGAAAGCGGTGGAGTCATTTTCCTTACTCTCTTCCTCCTTGGATAATTTGCAACTGCATGTATCTGAGGGCAATGTTATCCTATGTGTGCAGAGCGGTTTGCTTACTGTGGAAAGACAGTAAGCAAAAAAAAGTTTCCAAAAGGGTTACTGGTATTACACATATATAGATAACTAGAAATTGGACATGCACGAAAATGTCACTTACGTTTTGTGTTCATCTTGTATGTGAAAATTTTAAAACCAAAATACGTGATAAGAGCCAGGCAGGTTAATACTGTGACGGCTAAACAGGCCACCATGAAAGAATGAGGAATCTGAATCCCATTGTTTTGTGTCCCTTGGTCTCCTGGGTGATCTGTTGTGAAATATGAGAAAAGCATTATATATATATATATATATCCTTTTTTTTTTTTTTTTTTTAAGGGTTCTCACTGCCATGGCACTGGGATTGCCGGAGCATTTCAAATTGAGATTTCAAATTAGACATATTTCTGTTTAAAATATTAGGGTTGGAAAGATTTCTCTTTTCCTTTTTTAAGACATATGAGCCCCATGACAGTATTTGTTGAACATGTCAGCAATAAAAAAAAAAAGGTACAAACCAGTAGAGACACATCTTGCATTGTGGGTCTTGTTTCCATGGAAGATTTCACCACCACCACATCTAATTTCAGAAAACGGGTAATCATCTAATAAACAATTTCAACAATTTTCATAACTGCAATGAAATCATTTTTTCATTGCAAATAAAAAATCATGATTTTTCAAATCATCAAAGCATTTTTTACTTTGTAATGGATTTACATGTGCTGTCCTCAGCATCATTGTAAGTGTTGTTGGGACACGGCTCACAAAAGTATGTATACTCAAATATACCTGTCAAAACAGCAAACAGAAAAAAGATGTTAAACAGTTAAATGATTTCAAGTAGTATTTTTAGCGTTTAATGTCTCTTAGTCCACATGCCCTCTACACACTTTGACCACAAAAAAGTCCCCATGGAAAGGCCCATCTATATGATGAGCTTATTATGACAACCATAATGGACATTTGTCATTGCATTTAATAATAATAATAAAGAAAACAATTTTACCATTTCTTTTCAGCTGTTGTCCAGGTAGGCATTTTATCCTGGGATTACAATTGTCACACTTGTCATTAGAACATAAGTGATTATCTTTGCAGAAACATTGGTCTTCAGGCCTTTTTGACTCATGTGTTGAACATTTCACACATTTACTGTCATTTTTGCTCTTTATACATTTTTCTTTGGGATAATGACCTGTAAAAAAACAATGATTTACATTTAAAGCAAGTTACCAGATTCATAACAAACATTGATTTTCTCCAGAGGCTTCCAGCAATGGCTCCTCATACTAACTATAACACTGAGTATTAATGTGTGCTAACAAAGCTGTAACTCATCATAAAAATAAATAATATGTACAGTACTAAAGTTTAGCATTCCACATGCATTAATGACAAATTTGTTCCTCCCAGTCTTGAGAATAATATCATACTCTTACCTGAAGGACAGGCTTTACAACATCTGTTTTCATGTCTATACTCAGTGGTCCAGTCACAGTTTAAATCCAGACTCCAGCTACCGCAAACACAGAGCAGCATAAACCAGAGCCTAGCGGTGTCCATTGTATCACAGTGGTAGATTGAGCATTGCTGTCTTTTTACATGTGCCTTTTTATGACTGCCTTGACATCATCCTGTGACGTTTTATTCACACCCACATGAAGAGGCGTGTGTGGCCAAAAACCAATGTGCCCAAGACTGAGAGTGAAAACACTCAAAGACGTGCAAGCAGACAGCACAGAGCTTTTGGTGAATTTCTAATCATAACCTCACTGTACATGTTCATAAGAATTTCTTGGGAAGGATCTGTTTTGAGTCATTTTTTGGGGGGAAAGAGGGAAGTAACACATGAAACTTGAAATACAGCATATGGGGGAGGAAGGAATGTATGACCCTTGAATCTTTTCATCTTTTCCATCTAAGGACAATAATGTCTTTTGCTGGTTGAAATGGAAACTATCGCTGGGTGTTATATTCAGTTTTTGTGAAAACTTGTTTTTGATATACAAATTTCATTGTATACATTGATACAAGCTCGTTAATGGCATCTGGTTCCTTGAAGAAATTTTCCATTGCTTGCTATAATGTAGATGATCTACATACTATGGGAAAATCATTCTTTTTAGGTCTGTTCACTGAACGTTCTTTTGGAACCTTTTTTTATCTGGACAGGAAACCCTAGCACATTTTCCAAAATATCTTCTGTTTTGTTCCACTGAAGAACAGTCAAACACATTCTTCATTTGTACCAACAAGCATGTCTATAATCATGTGGGATCTTATCACATGAGGCCCTAATAGGGAACAGGTATGTACCAGTCTGACAAAAGGACAACTTCTCCTTTAATATCAGCTAAAAACACAACTACAGTAACTGACAGATGAAAAGATTTCAGTGGTGTCTCTACATTAGGGATCATTTGGAACAGGACCCACTAGATGGGCTGTAAGGGGGAAGACGTTGGGAAAGTTTGTGTGCATCTAATGGCCATGGCAGCCGATTGTTAATTCCCAAGCATAAACAGCAATAATAATTTGTTTTGGCATTTTTAAATTCAGAGACAGTGACGGAGATCAGCAGAAATTCTGAAAAAAAGAGATAAAGAGCAGAATCTATACACAACTTGAGCTGGAATCTATGTCGCCAGCAGCACCACATTAACCAACCACTGGTGCACACAGACCAAGCACTGCTTCATTAGCAATACTGACTTTTCAAAGAATCAAGGAAACCTGAGCAAACCGCTATCTACACCAGTTGTGACAGGCAAACATTATACAAATACTAGCTGATAGACAACTTCTCCACCACCTACTCTGCTACGGGTAGTAAAAACATTGCTCTCACCAGCGTTATCGAGGTAATCTATGATGTGTAAAAGGAAGGACCGCAGCATCAGAAAAGATCTCTAATGACAACATCTGTGCCAGTCTGAGAAAATGTTAGAGTTGGAAAGAGTTGTTTTGCTCGCAGTTACTTAAAGCGAATGTCAAATAGCATTCACAACCTGTTTGACCTCAGTAATGTGACATATTTCTATGCAAAATAGAAATATACATGGGCTAATACATGGCCTTTATGGTTTCCATAGACCATCATTACTGATTTTCTCCATTGACATTTTTCTATTACGTCAGGGGAATTCTATTAGGTCTATTCTTTTCTTTTAGTTAAAAGAACAATAATAATTTTATTATTTTATTATTTTAAGATTTTATTGCTAAGAACATCTTTGCTCATCTGAAAGTTAAAAAAAAAAAGATCTTTAAAAATCTTTCATTTCTTGTTTTGTGTACAAGAGGGTATAAATGTTCTTAATTTGCATGTCAGCTATGACCTTTCAATTAAAGATAAACACACACCCACACGTCTCAACTCGTCATGTCATTATATTGACCGTGCTAAATCCATTCATCTTTTACAAAGTCATAAACATTGTTATAGTCTGCTTCTGCAACTGAACTTTCTTGATTTTAATTGCTTTAATAAGATTTCAGTGGAAAAATATTATAAGGTCTTGCAAGTGGAGAAGATTGGACAGGATGAGGGTGCACTGTTGTCAGGTCACTTTTATTTATCGCAGTGTTAAACAGGAAAATGGCATGTCAATAATGCATAATGGATAATATATATAATGGATAATACAATAGTTGGCTTTTCAGTTAAAGTCAGTTCATCATAGATTCAGTAATGGCATCATCCTGCTCTCTTTAGTCTGTGCAATCAAGTTGACAATTTTGCCAGAAATTAGGTGTCCCCATCTGAGCAAGCCAAAGGTGAAAGTGACTAGGACCTAAAGGGCGTTCAGAGCTGTAGAGGTCGTCTCTAGGTACATCTGGAAACAGATCTGGATAACTAGAGTGACTTGGAATAAAAATTAAACAACAAATATTAGAATAGATGCCATTATTGTTAATAAATGCATTGGTTTTAAGTGTTCCCGGTTCCGACTGACATAATTAATGCAGCATAACAATTGAAGACAGTTGAAGACAAAATTAATTAATTTATTTTTCTGATATTTCCCAAGTGATGTTTCACAGAGAAAGGGAATGTTTTCACATTAATCCCTATTTTTTTTTTTTCTTCTAGAGAAAGTCTGATTTCTTATAGTTGCTTGAATAAAAAATAAATAAATAAAAACTGCTAAGGTCAATATTATTAGCCCCCTTAAGAAATTAATAGTTTGATTGAATACTTTAGAACATGACTTAATGACTTAGCAATGTCTGGAATTAATGTCTCAATGAAGACAGTCACTAGAGCCCTGCACAGGAACAAACTGCGAGGTTGCCGACCAAGAAAGACTCCCCTTCTGAAGAAGAGACATCTCCAAGCTAGAATAAAGTTTGCTAAGGACAACCTGGGGAAAAGTGAGCATACTGGAAATGTGTCCATTGGTCAGATGAGATAAAACCAGAGCTTTTTGGCAAGATGTTGCCTATGTTTGGAGAAAAAAGGGTAAAGGCATTCAACCCCAAGAACATCATTCCCACAGTGCTCTGGGGATGTTTCAGTGGGTTTGGTTCTGGAAATCGTGTCAGACTTCAGACAAGCTGCAAGAAAACTTGGTTTGGGTCAATTTTGTCTACCAGCAGGATAACGACCCAAAGCATACATCGTAAATATCCCCAAATGAGCAAAGTGAGTGTACTGGCCTGCACAAAGCTTAGACTTAAAACCAATTGAAAAATCTCACAGGGGGGCTAATACTTTTGTCTTCAACTGTATGTGTAAGTCAGACATGGATATTTATTATACATATAAACCATGTTGGCTTCCTGGGTAAGTATAGATAGATTTCTCGAGAGTCTAGGAACTAAAAAGGTGAAATAAAATCACTTTTAATATGTAGTGAGTGAATAAACATTAAATCGTTCTTTCTGGCAAAATCTTCAATTTTGAATGAAATTGCTTTTATAGAATTCAAGGGAATTTTAAAAATTAAAAATTAGAAATTAAAAAAATTGCCAAAAATGTACTCAAGTCATCCAAGATGTAGATGAATTTGTTTCTTCATCAGAGAATTTAAGCATAACAATTGCTCTCCAATGAAACCTCTGCAGAGAATGGGTGCCGTCATAATGAGAGTTCAAACAGTTGATCACAATAATCCACATGACTCAGCCCACCATTTATTTTAAGAAACAAATCTAAAGACTCATTGAATATTATATCATGTCACATCATATCATGTCATGTCACATTGTTAGAATCCTTTGAATATTGTGGGTGTTTTTGTTACCTTTTAAAGACCTCTGGTGTTTCCTGACATTACTGTTATAAAATATGCAAAAAAAAAAAAAAACCCAAGAACAAAAAATACCTCTTCATTTGAGCTGCACATTGTGAAACTCATTAAAAAAATCTGAAAATGTCACTAAAAGTTATAATTAAGTGATATTGGCTTCTGATCTGAATGTCTATTTTGAAATACACAGATGATGACATCACACAGAAGAGGTGGTCTGTGTGGTGAAACAGACGTCTAGCATGTGTCATGTGCTCAAGTCTCTTGCGCAAATGATACACCCAGCAGAGCAGTTGCCATTTCAATGCAGCTAACTGAAGTGGTCTATGTGAAAGGTCACATGCTCTGGAGGTTAACGTCACATCACCATACATCTATGACACATTCACACTCTGCTTCTTTTTTTTTTCTCGGTTGTGTCTAAACTAGTAAATTTGATGAGTCAATGTCTGTGAGACTGAGCTACATGCTTTAGCATACAATAATATAAAATATACAAAAATGTAAAATAAATATATTCAAAATACCAGTTAATGTGATATTTCTTTTAAAAATACTTTATGCATTAAAAACATATAGTACATAAATATCTAATTTAAAATACTGTTTAAACAAAGCATGAAGTAAAATATCCATTGGTTATCTCAAATGGTAATTTAAATGATATTATTTTTTTTGCACTATAGAAAATCATACTGCAGGCTCTGTCAATTCAAATGCATTCTAATAAAAAGTTTAACATTTTACAAAACCATTGCAAAAAAACAAAGTCGATTTCATAGAACGGGTCTGTAAGTTCCTGTTTGCAGAAGGTTTAAATTTGACGGTGCACATCAGTTAAGCTTCTCTAAAATTCATCTCATTTTCAACTGTAGTAAAATGAATGCATCAACCTATTCTCTGTTACAAGAAGTCATCTAAAAAACGTGAGGGGAACTCTGATCTTTGTGGCAGTAAGGCTCTTTGACAAGAAGACAAAGGATGTGGTTCCTTCTCGTGAGCAACACATGAAGTAAGGAAATGAACATGTTCCAAGTACTAAGCTCTCAGACCGACATTGCAACAAGATACCATCAAAAATGTTCTATTGGTGATGAAAGCGTGGCAGAGCACCATGTTATCTGAACAGAAAAATTGATTTTAGATTACAAAAACAATAAACACAATAAAATCAAACAGCCAAGGCTTAAAGCCAAGATCAGGATGCAATATGATTTTTGTCCATGGCCCTGCAGAGGGTGCTGCTACATCATACAGGAAAATGGAGATATCAGAATCATTTAGATAGGCTACCACAACATTCTTCTATGAACATTATTTGGAAGATTACGTTCTATAAGCTACAGAATTGTATATGCTTTTTACCTTCTTTTTCTTTCTGAAATGTTTACATTGTGCTGGTCTGCCGGGGATTTTTGTGGTCAACAAACATGACTTCTCATTTCAGATCCTCTCCAAAAAAGGTTTCACCTGTTCAGGGGTGGTCACACTCTGACGCAAATTGAGACGTCACATATATGAGCAGTTTAATCAAGAAACAGAAAAGCATGTATGTGGATCGCCACATCACATGTAACCCAGGAACACATAACAAGTCAGAAAGCTGAATAATTAAGCTTTCTGTTGGCGTATGGTTTGTTAGGACAGGACAATACTTGGGTGAGATACAACTATTTGAATATCTAGAATCCGAGGCTGCAAAAAAAATCTAAAGATTGAGAAAATTGCCCTTAAAGTTGTCACAGTGAAGTTCTTAACCATGTTACTAATGACAAATTAGGTTTTGGGTTCCACTTTATATTAGGTGGCCTTAACTACTGCGTACTTAAGATGAAGTTAATAAATTGGTACAACGCACTTATTGTGTACTTGCATGTTTTTACTTTGAAATTATATATTTTTTAAATACCTATATGTAGTTACATCTGTAAATACATGTATAATTACACTGTTGACCCATCCCTTACACCTTAACCCACCCGTGTCCCTCCTCAATAGTAGCAAGTGATTTGGAACTCAATATGCATACAATAATTACTTATTTTTGAAGGCCACCTAATATAAAATGACCAGGTTTTGATATAACAATTTTTTCTTTAGCACAAACCTAGCAAGCAGACGCAAGGTTCCTTTATAGGCTTGTGGCTTTATAAGAGGAAGGTGCACAACAGCAGTTAGCTTCAAGGGATGGAACGTGAGTACTTGTGCGTGGATGGAAATTTTTTAAGAAGTTCAACCGAAAACTGTCGCCTCCCCAGAACCTGTTTTGCGTTTCTAGAGACAGACAGGGGACGTTGTCGACTATCGGAAGAAACATGAATGTAGGCGGGGACAATACCCTCTCTGACGTTGCTAAGCGCACTGATAATATGAAAAAAACGCATGATCAAAATGCATGATTTAAAATCTTAGTTTTGAGTTTTGAGACCAGAGCATTGACACCAGAATTAAACAAATATAATTTAAACTGAAAGGAAAAATATGACTAAATATACATGCATAACAACAACCTGATTTTTATACTAGAGAATATTAACACTTTGTTAGATTTTATTGAAATCTGTAAATTAGACACCATATACTGTAATCAGACACATTGGACAGAATGACAACATAAACATAAAATAAAATATAACTGCAGACAAAAATGTTTATGCAACCCATTTATTTCCATTTCATAGAAACAACATTAAATCTTTTTAATTAGGCTACAAACACTAAAACAAAAAATTCTCAGACATTGTCTTTAGCCCACCTAAATATGGGAAACTCAGATCATTTGTCATCTTTGTCTCAGGAATGCATGAGTCACTACGATGCATGTCTGTGGTAAACAACTGTTGCGACATGGAAATGACTCTAATAAGGTTATGGCAACCCTCGATTTACCTAGAGCCGTCAATGCACTTTCAGGCAATGTGAAGATTTTATTTCAAATTCACTATTCAACAGATTTCAACGTTGATCTTTCTCCAAATAATGAATTGAAATCAATTCAAGGCTTACATTAAATTAGCCATCTGAATTCAAATGGATGAGCATTTACACTACAAGTGCAATTGTTTAAATGTGACTTTTAACACCTTCGCACGTGGATGAATCTCAGTTCATTTCGGACCCCAAATGTTTCAAATCGGTTGTCCAAAACTGGTGTGAACAGGGTCTTAAACAACCCCGAATGTAAGCTACTTTTAACTCTATTTACATCATTCTTACAACATCCACTAAAGCACATAAAAAAAAACAATATTGATATTAATTATAGAAAAAAGCTTCTTCCACAATTTAAGACAATTATAATTAATCACCGACTATAGGAGGACTATAGTGAGCATTAACTCACCCTCAAGTTGTTCCAGACCTGTATGAGTTTCTTTCTTCTTTTGAACACAAAAAGATGTTGCTAGCCAAAAATCTTCCATAGTTCCATGGTAGTGTTCAACAGTAGAAAGAAACTCATACAAGTTTGGAACAACATGAAGGAGTTTTCACTTTTGGTTGAACTATCCCTTTAAGTGTTATCATCAAGTGGAAATGTAATGACGTTAAACAACATTATAACTAGTTATATAACAACTAATATTACATGCATACAAAAATAAACACTGATTTAAACCAGCAAAGACAAGCACTTTTCCCCAGATTCTTCCACAGGCTTTCTGCATACACTTTCTAGAGAAAATAAATGGATAAAGGATGAATAGAGAGTGGCCACACGCACACGTGGTCGTATGGTAAATTAAGGGTACTCCACCTTTTCGAAAATCCACTTTCTTGTGGTTATGAATACAGGGGGTGACTCTACACTTGTAGTACAGTAGTCCAGTCAGCAGAAAACCACCAGCACCAGCAATAATCAGCCCTAGAATGAAATATGAATTTAATAATAACAAGAAAAGATGCAAATTGGAAGCAATTACTAAACCTGGAAGCAATAAAAGAAAGGTTACACAAGCTGTTGGACGTTTCTTGTTTTGGGATGTTGTGAAAGAAGACTGTGGTTCTTGTAGTTCTTGAAGTGGATGTAGAAAAGGTTTTGGTCATCTGAATTGGGGTAGTATGGGCTTTGGGAGGTTCTGTCACCTCTTTCGAGGCATCGTTGCAGACAACATCTGAAGTGCTGCTGCCTTTTACCGCAATCCCACTTTTACACCTAAAAGAGCAAAAATAACATGATGAATTCTAGTAAATGTCTTCTTACTTTTCTTGCACAAAGTTTTATTTAACATCCAAAAATAACTGTACGGCTAGCATACGGCTTTGGAATGAAAATGATGACAGACATCATTTAGTCTTGTTTGACTAAACGATACTTTTAAGTCTTTGTGCTGACTGATTAGACTTGCACGAGAGGGCGCTGATTCATTGAGAACAAAGCCTCAAATGCATTAATATGCATTAGGGTCATCACTGAAACTACTTACTCTCTCCATTTTTTACAACTTGATTCAGCTGTGTCTGTGAAGAAGCCTTTGGTACATTCTATGCATTCTCCTGGAAGAGAGACATAGTCCAGGGTAAATGAAATGCACTTTAGTTATTCAATGTGAATTAGTCAAATGGGATTTAATATGTTTACCTCTTTGGTCTATTCCAAAACCAGTTTTGCAGGAGCACTCCGTTGATTTTTCATTTAATGGTGTAAAACCCTTTTTACATTTGCATACAGTATCTGAGGTTGATGTGCATTTTTTGTCTTCAATACCTGAGAAAGAAATGAAAATGTTCTAGTTGAAAGAAGAAATATTAAAATATTCTCAGATTTTGCCTTCCACCCATCCAGTGTTAATTAAGCTCTACATACTGAATGGTTCAATGAATACAGTATCTTACAGCATTACATTCATTACACAGTAACATTACTCAGTTACTAACCTTATCGATAAAAAATAGAAAAAAGACAAACAAAGAGACAAAAAGGCACATACCGTTTTCACATTCGCTACAGTTTTCACAGTAAGAAGCACCTTCCTTATCTGAGAATAGTTTTGGTGGACAGATCCCACAACTCTTTGTATTGTGATTATAGATTTTACCTGAAATTAACAGAAATCTTTAATGGAGTTCTTTCATGACCAATATCCCTTAGGCACAACAGTGCATCCCAGTTCCAGTTATTTAACTATAATAATACATACCTCTTGGACAACTTGCTCTTGCATTTTGGTGAAGTAACAGTAAACACAGAAGAGTCGAGATGACTTTCATGTAGCAGATCATGACAGTAACACTGTCGAAGAGAGCTGGAACTCCACGTTACTCTCAAATGAGAGGAAACAGCGACTGAAACTACCTGACAGATAGCATGACATTTAACCTCACTGTTCCATTCACCCACATGATCTGTGGAAAAAAACATGTAGGATTGTACAGTTATGCGTTTTCTTTCATTGATAATGTCAAAATCTTTTGAAAGATAAAAAGAAAGTTCAATGATTTGGGTTTTTTTCCCTTTAACTTCATCTATTAAATATGATCGCTCTGAATCTGGCCTAATGGTTACAAAGTAAAAAGGTAAAATAAAAATGCTCTAAATTGAAGATATTTATATGTAAAATACATAAAATGCATATACATTTATCGCCATTTTACCAATCGCCCTGGTCAATTTCTTACACAACTGGCTTAAAATAATTTTGTATCACTTCTAAAAGAGAAAATAAATACATTTAATCAAAATACTATCAAGCTGTTTTCAAATTGCTTATTTCCATAATATCCTACATGCTGTATTAGTATAATTAAAAATTACATTCAACACTAATTAATTTTCTGGGTGAATGTAATGAATATGAAATCTTCTCACAGCAGTATGGACAGAGCAAAACAGGGAAGAAAATGATGATTTGTTGATTGCCATTTAATATTTCCAACAGGCTTCATTCATTATAATAACTGAAGCATATCTGATGGTATTCACTTAGTTCTTTAGTTCTCCTAACATTTTCAAGAAAACTGTTTGTCATCACTTTCATTTCCCCCCTTTTTTACAACAGCATCAGGTCTGGTATGAATTAATTGATTCATGATTAAGTTTGATTTTGATGATGTAATCAAATTTAATGACACATTAAGCTCTCTATCTCTCTCAATGTATTATAATGACTCAAACATGCTTTGCATATAGGAAAAGTCAAATCTAGCAGTACTGAAAACAGGTAGGTCTGACACATTTAGGGCAGAGTAATTGAGGTTCCTTGGTTTACTGGTTTGCTGTTTACAGGAAAAGGGGTACATCAGACCTGTGCAAAGAATAAGCATATTCTGGTTTTACTCTATCATCAGTTGAAAAATAATGAATTGGGATAATCGTACAGAAAAAAATAATGGAGTTGGCAAAGCAACAAAAAAATAAGAATTGAAATGTGTTCCTGAAAAAAAAAAAAAAAAAGAGTCTGTAGAAAGAAAGATAACAGCAATGAGCAGCACCTTTCTCTTTGCAGAAAAAAAGTGCAGAGCTTCCAGTTACCATGACATGCAGATGCAGATTTTATCAGAGCTTCTTCCGTCTTCCGTTGTCAAGCAGAGAGGTTTGTGATTCTATATGAGAAAGAGGATTTTTAAAAGTCTCTGTAACTAAGAAAAATAGGAAAGAAAGAAGCACAGAGAATTGACAAGTGGATCGATTTTGACTACACTGGGTGTTTTCCCAACAAAATGACTTCTGTACTAATGTGCTCTTTATTAGACAGCGACACAGCTTTGAAGATAAATATAGAAAATGAATTAAAGGTGATGACACGTTAGGTAGAGTATGTTCTCTCCGTTGACCTACTTTTGCTCAACCTTTCTGCTTATCAATATCAAAAAAAAGTATCTTGAAGGTGACATATGAAAATCTGACTTCAGCGTTAATCAGGTGCCCGGAAACCCAGAAAACATGAAAAAGACTAACCTAGTAAGTTTTTTGGTAAGTTTGAGGAAAAACGAGCCATGGTTTGAGCAAAGCAAGCTAACTGTTCGGTCTTTGGCTGAATTGACAAGCACAGAACACCAATTACAGTCTCAGAGAGACAAGAGAGCAGTGGATTTATTGATCTATTTAACGTATGTTACACTGCTAAAACACAGATCTAATACAGTAACTCACAAACTTGTTAAAAAAAATTTTCTGCGTTATTATCGTTGACTATTATCGTCGTCTTGACTACAGGGACAGTCTCTGCATTTGATAAATAAAGTTTTATCTCGTCATTATGCATTAACATCACTATTTTCCTACTTGATAATGTTCAGTGCTTTGTTACAATCTCTATTGTTCAAAGCGCTACATAAATAAAAGTGACATGACGTGACTTGACTAAGAACATAGTCAAAGTCCACATGAAATCAAAATGTACGATATTTATTTTGTTGAACATTTTGGAATGAATCACTTGCCCCCATGTCGTTCCAAACCCGTAAATGCTTTGTTTGTCTTTGGAACAAGATTTTTTTATGAAAACCGAGAGGTATATGATGGTCCCATTGACTGCCTAACAAAAGTAAGATTGCCAACAAAGATGTTGACCCAGGGACAACTGGAACTCAGCAAAATCAGGTTCTGCACCTGTCATCAGAGGTTCAACTGTAATATTATGGAACACCGGAATCCTTTTTGTGGGAAGAAAACAAAAATACTCGACACCGTAATGTCACCGTAGCACCATTTTGGACTGGTGGATACACATTGCGTACGCAGTTCTTTGTTAGACACAATGGAAATATTCATCTTGTTCATGCATTTACGCTTGGATTGGTGCAAACAGCACATCTCTCCATTGCATCTAACACAGAACTGCGTACGTAATGTGCATGCACAGGATGCTGTACAAAATGACAGTTTGGTGATGTTGAGGTGCTGAATCGTTGAATTAAGGTTTTATCTTTGTTTTACCTCCGTACAAACAATATTCTCGTAGCTTCATAATATTATGGTTAAACCACTGATGGCAGAGGGAGTATTCAGACGACGTCTTTCATACGTTCCTGCAGACTGACAGTGTTCATTACTTGGTGGTCAATGGGACAAGCCTCCAAGTTATCATCAAGAATACCTTAAATTGTGTTCTGAAAACAAACAAAGTGTTGGGTTTGGAACAACATGGGGATTAATGACAAAATATTTATTTTGGGGTGGAGTTACCCTTTAAGGTGAATAATTAATCTGTGCTTACATAATAGGTCTCTTTTAAGGGAGCTATAAATTCAGTAGCTTCAGTGCATTGATATTGAATTACTACTAATATACTGTACTACTGCTAGTATACACTTTACAGATAATACTGGGTTATGGTCATTTCTGCTTTTTGCCACTGACCAGCCAAACTGACAGACTTTTGAGTCAGTCTATGGAAAGCAATTTTTAACAAAGAAAACCCACTTCAACAAATGCTTAGAATTTGCTTATAAAAAAAAAAACATAGACAGTTTAAACCACATCTGCATGCCAGGTTTCACTTCCCTGAGCTCATGATTTAGTACTCAACTCCAAAACACGTAAACAATACTAAAGATGATTATATATGGTGACGTTTTATTTCATTTTATATAGGTTGTGTTCCAGAAGTCTTGGAATTTTAACAAATGTTTGGGCCAAAAGTCTTTTGAGAATTAATTTCCTGCAAAAAACGGTCAAAGAGTCATAAAGTCATTCAAAGTTGGCTGCAAAGTATGGCCACTGGAATTTTTTTTTTTATATTTTATCCAACCAAATTGCTTCCATTTCATCCAATAACGCATGTTCATTTAAGGTATCTACCCGTGTAGCCATGTTCTCCTAGAAGAGTTTCTGAAAATGTTATGCTTCTGAGCATATAGGAGCTATAAAATAGCATTCATTGTCTAACACGTGTCTGCATACAGACACACACACACACATATAAATCAAGCACACTGATGAAGAACTCTGAGACACTGAGAACACTCTTTGTTAAAAATAAAGCAAATAATAACTACAGTATACTAACTTGTGCATGAGCTGCAAATCAAGAATTTTTCACTCTTCAACCCTCCATCCCTTGTGCCCATGTGTAGGAAACAACAGTTTGGACCTAATGCTTTCACTTTAACTATATTTCTATCCAACATTTTATTTTAGTTCAGGACACTTATATCTATTAGTTAGTGATCTGCACTTAATCTGTTTTTCAAAAAGTCATTATTTTAAACTATGATGAACTAATTTAGATTAAGTTTATAATCTTGGTTTAGTTAAAACCCTGTCAAAGAGCCTGCCACGCAATTGTCCTAATAGTAGTCTAGAAAGTCTGAAACAATAATAAAACGGCTATCCAAATATATTTAACTTCTTAAGACCTGAGAAAAAAAGTTTTAGGAAAAAAAAAAGTTTGTTTTTTTTAATGTCTTTACATTGTTTAGAGCATTAACAATAACGTGCAAAAAAAAGTTGAGGACATCAATCAGGACTCAATTTCTTTAAAAAAAATAAATCAATAAAAAGACATGATTGAACATGCATAGGCAAGCAATTTATTTTTAAAATCGCCAATATATTTTTAGTTTTCATGATTTTCTTTTTTACCAAATTTACATGATAATTACAAATTACAAATATGATATTTCCAGAAAAGTGTCACAAAATACATTTCTGAAATTTTTTGAAGAACAAGGAGAAGGAGCGGTTTTGGTCAAACATCCAATAATTATGTATCTAAAGCCCCGAATGTGCTCTGTACAGGACATTAAGAATTCAAAACTGTGACAAGTCTCAGAGAAAATCACTAAAATATAATGTCCTCATATGAGGACGCAGGGTCTTAAGAGGTTAAAGTGCATATTTGAAAACTAGCAAAAGAAAATATGAAGGATGTGTGAAAAAAAGCAGTTTTTCAATTCACAAAAATAAGAGGGGGATATAAATACCTGATGCTGAAGAAACCCCCATCCATGCTCATTGTGACTGATGTCATTGCCCGTCTCACTCACCCCAGGCCGACAGATGGCGATGATGACGCCGCGATTATTTTCAAACCTCCAGTTGATGATAACATCGCTCTGTGAAGAAGACAACGGCTCAGCTTTGTTTACTTTAAAGATGGATGCTTCATTACATATATTTTCTGAAAGCACTGGCTATCTAGTCTAAAACCAGACACTAGAATGTAAGATAGAAAAAAAACACAGCATGGAGGAATCGTGGGATTTTGAATTCTTGTCTCGTATGGTTGACAGCCTGGTGTCCTTTCTGTCCGAATTTGTGGACGACTGGCTGGCCAACGACATGAGAGTTGCAGTGTTTAAGATACTGTTTAGCTGGCTCATCATTAGTCTCGTAGCCATCCACTTTGCCTGGAAAGTGTACGGGAACACTGTCAACGACATGTACTACAGACAAGGTAAGTGTTTGCCAAGGTGCTCTATTCTGCTCTACCTCATCGATATTAATTCCTATAAAACGACAGTTGAGTACAGTTTAGAGACTGTATATACCTGTATTCTGCGGCTTTTAAAATGTTGTAATTATATTCGCTTGTGATAATTCTTCAGGGACTGGAGGACAGAATGGCGGGACTCCTGACACCGCTCCTCACCTGAGCGGATGGTAAGTAGCTAACGTTAGCTTTCTAGCATTCATTGTGAGTCAGTCACGTGACAAACTCAGAAAAAGACTCAGAATGTATTTTATTTATCGTTGCTTAATACTAACTCTGAAAATACAAATAATGCGTATTTAGATGAGTTTGTGGAATTTGCTATTGAAAATATTTGTATATGTGATTTCATTTCTTAACAATTCACTGAGCGCTCCTCGAGTGAACAACTCACTGATTCGTTGAATCGACTCTTTTGTAATGAGCCTGTGGGTGCTTCTCATTTCTTATTTGTGCATCCTCGTTTCCTTTCCTCGCTTCCTTTCCTCGTGTCTTAGCTCCACCTC